>JBBGZY010002628.1:65000-181280 GCA_037952925.1 Lithobates clamitans
TCAGAAGCCTGGACAATAAACTCCTAGTTAGCAGCTCCCGGCGTCCAATCGTATTTCTAGGATGTGGAAACCATTGGCTCCCAGTTGTGAAGTGCTGGGTGGGAGCAGCCAATGGTTTTCAGGTCCTGGCAATAAGTCAGGACATGGGGGATGTGAACTAGGAGTTTCTTAGCCAGGCTTCTGAGGGGACCCAAACATTCTCCTGAGCTCTCAGAGGTTCATCGGTACAAATCCCTTCTTATCACCAAATCCCTTCTTATCACCAAATCCCTTCTTATCACCAAATCTCTTCTTATCACCAAATCTCTTCTTATCACCAAATCCCTTCTTATCACCAAATCTCTTCTTATCACCAAATCTCTTCTTATCACCAAATCTCTTCTTATCACCAAATCTCTTCTTATCACCAAATCCATTCTTATCACCAAATCCCTTCTTATCACCAAATCTCTTCTTATCACCAAATCCCTTCTTATCACCAAATCCCTTCTTATCACCAAATCCCTTCTTATCACCAAATCTCTTCTTATCACCAAATCTCTTCTTATCACCAAATCCATTCTTATCACCAAATCTCTTCTTATCACCAAATCCCTTCTTATCACCAAATCCCTTCTTATCACCAAATCCCTTCTTATCACCAAATCCATTCTTATCACCAAAACTCTTCTTATCACCAAATCTCTTCTTATCACCAAATCCCTTCTTATCACCAAATCCCTTCTTATCACCAAATCCCTTCTTATCACCAAATCCATTCTTATCACCAAAACTCTTCTTATCACCAAATCTCTTCTTATCACCAAATCCCTTCTTATCACCAAATCCCTTCTTATCACCAAATCCCTTCTTATCACCAAATCTCTTCTTATCACCAAATCTCTTCTTATCACCAAATCCCTTCTTATCACCAAATCCCTTCTTATCACCAAATCCCTTCTTATCACCAAATCTCTTCTTATCACCAAATCTCTTCTTATCACCAAATCCCTTCTTATCACCAAATCCCTTCTTATCACCAAATCCCTTCTTATCACCAAATCTCTTCTTATCACCAAATCTCTTCTTATCACCAAATCCCTTCTTATCACCAAATCCCTTCTTATCACCAAATCTCTTCTTATCACCAAATCTCTTCTTATCACCAATGGTCTTGCTGCCCTCTCAGTGTCCATCCTCAGACTCATAAACAACAAAAAACAAAAAGAGGACGTAGAGCATCACCTCAATAAAATGTATTCCAAACGGCAATAAATCCTCCCACATGAATGATGTCATCTCATGTCATAGTGAGTGACCTCAACTGAAGGTCCAATCAAGTCCATCGGTACTGCCAGAAGACCAGGAGGCGTCCAAAGATGGCTGCCGCATTTCGAGGGCGAACCCTCTTCCTCAGAACCAGGATAGTGAATGACCCCTGACCTATTCACTATTCCTATATATATATAATATACACAACCAGCTGCAATGTTACCCCCCCCTCCCCCCCTCCCCCCCCCACAGCTATTGGGAGGAGGAGGAGGCTACATTATACTTGTACAATAAATGTAGGTGGTTTGCACAGAAAATACTTGGAAAGTGGCAAATCATAATTGGATATTATGATAAAAAAAGATGTATACATACACAGTATCTGACAAAAGTAAGTACACCCCTCAGTGACATTTGTGTGAATCTTTTCTTCTATCTTTTCATGTGACAACACTGAAGAAATGACACTTGTCTACAATGTAAAGTAGTGAGTGTACAGCTTGTATAACAGTGTAAATTTACTGTCCCCTCAAAATAACAACACACAGCCATTAATGTCTAAACCACTGGCAACAAAAGTCAGTACACCCCTAAGTGAAAATCTCCAAATTGGGCCTAATTAGCCATTTTCCCTCCCCGGTGTCATGTGACTCGTTAGTGTTACAAGGTCTCAGGTGTGAATGGGGAGCAGGTGTGTTAAATTTGGTGTTATCGCTCTCACTCTCTCATACTGGTCACTGGAAGTACAACATGGCACCTCATGGCAAAGAACTCTCTGAGGATCTGAAAAAAAGAATTGTTGCTCTACATAAAGATGGCCTAGGCAATAAGAAGATTGCCAAGACCCCGAAACTGATCTGCAGCACGGTGGACAAGACCATACAGCGGTATAACAGGACAGGTTCCTCTCAGAACAGGCCTCGCCATGGTCCACCAAGGAAGTTGAGGTCACGTGATCAGCGTCATATCCAGAGGTTGTTTTTGGGAAATAGACGTATGAGTGCTGCCAGCATTGCTGCAGAGGTTGTAGGGGTGGGGGGTCAGCCTGTCAGTGCTCAGACCATACGCCGCACACTGCATCACATTGGTCTCCATGTTTGTCATCCCAGAAGGAAGCCTCTTCTAAAGATGATGCACAAGAAAGTCCACAAACAGTTTGCTGAAGACAAGCAGACTAAGGAGATGGATTACTGGAACCACGTCCTGTGGTCTGATGAGACCAAGATAAACGTATTTGGTTCAGATGGTGACAAGCGTGTGTGGGGGCAACCAGGTGAGGAGGACAAAGACAAGTGTGTCTTGTCTACAGTCAAGCATGGTGGTGGGAGTGTCATGGTCTGGGGCTGAGTGCTGCCAGCACTGGGGGGCTACAGATCATTGAGGGGACCATGAATGCCAACATGTACTGTGACATACTGAAGCAGAGCATGATCCCCTCCCTTCAGAGACTGGACCGCAGGGCAGTATTCCAACATGATAACCACCCCAAACACACCTCCAAGACCACCACTGCCTTGCTAAAGAAGCTGAGGGTAAAGGTGATGGACTGACAAAGCATGTCTCCAGACCTAAACCCTATTGATCATCTGTGGGACATCCTCAAACGGAAGGTGGAGGAGCGCAAGGTCTCTAACATCCACCAGCTCTGTGATGTCATCATGGGGGAGGGGAAGAGGACTCCAGTGGTAACCTGTGAAGCTCTGGTGACCTCCATGCCCAAGAGGGTTAAGGCAGTGCTGGAAAATAATGGTGGCCACACAAAATATTGGCACTTTGGGCCCAATTTGGAGATTTTCACTTAGGGGTGTACTGACTTTTGTTGCCAGCGGTTTAGACATTAATGGCTGTGTGTTGAGTTATTTTTAGGGGACAGCAAATTTACACTGTTATACAAGCTGTACACTCACTACTTTACATTGTAGACAAGTGTCATTTCTTCAGTGTTGTCACATGAAAAGATAGAAGAAAAGATTTACACAAATGTCACTGAGGGGTGTACTTACTTTTGTCAGGTATTGTATGTACATGGGATTTTTTATTTTTAATAAATTTGCAAAGATTTCATACAAACTTCTCTCACTTTGTCATTATGGGGGTTGTTTGTAGAATTTGGAGGAAAATAATGAATTGAATCCATTTTGGAATAAGGCTGTAACATAACAAAATGTGGAAAAAGTGAAGCGCTGTGAATACTTTCCGGATGCTCTGTATATACAGGAGGCTACAATGACACTTGTCAGCAATGTACTGTTGCTTGGTGGTCTGTGGACCGGTGACTGCTTTGTATCTACAATCCCTGAAGCTCCTCACACTCCATGTTCACTTCCAGGTGTGCCCCATCTGTTCAGCCATGCCGTGGGGGGACCCCAGCTATAAGAGTGCCAATTTCCTTCAGCATCTTCTCCACCGGCATAAATTCTCCTATGACACATTTGTGGTACGTAACGCTTTACACTTCTTTTGGGTTTTTTAATGCTACATCATGTGACAGGATATACAGATCCTTGAAAAAGTATTCATACCCCTTGAAATTCCCCACATTTTGTTACAACCAAAACCATAAATGTATTTTATTGGGATTTTATGTGATAGACCAACACAAAGTGTCACATAATTGTGAAGTGGAAGGAAAATGATAAATGATACAAATAAATATGTGAAAAGTGTGGGGGAGGGGCATTTGCATGGCGCCCCCCGGAGTAAATACTTTGTAGAACCCCCTTTCTCTACAAGTCTTTTTGGGGGTGTCTCTACCAGCTTTGCACATCTAGAGAGGACATTTCTGCCCATTCTTCTTTGTAAAATATCTCAAGCTCTGTCAGATTGGATGGAGAGCGTCTGTGAACAGCAATTTTCAAGTCTTGCCACAGATTCTCAATGTGATTTAGGTCTGGACTGTGACTGGGCCATTCTAACACATGAATATGCTTTGATCTAAACCATTCCATTGTAGCTCTGGCTGGATGTTTCGGGTCGTTGTCCTGCTGGAAGGTGAACCTCCCCCCCAGTCTCAAGTCTTTTGTAGACTCTAACAGGTTTTCTTCTAAGATTGTCCTGTATTTGTCTCCATCCATCTTCCCATCAACTCTGACCAGCTTCCCTGTCCCTGCTGAAGAAAAGCATCCCCACCACATGATGCTGCCACCACCATGTCTCACGGTGGGGATGGTGTGTTCAGGGTGATGTGCAGTGTTAGTTTTCCCCACACAGAGCGTTTTACTTTTAGGCCATAAAGTTGAATTTTGGTCTCCTCTGACCAGATCACCTTCTTCCACATGTTTGCTGTGTCCTCCACATGGCTTCTCACAAACTACAAACAGGACTTCTTATGACTTTCTTTCACCAATGTCTTTCTTCTTGTCACTCTTCTATAAAGGGCAGATTTGTGGAGAACACGACTAATAGTTGTCCTGTGGACAGATTCTCCCACCTGAGCTGTGGATCTCTGCAGCTCCTCCAGAGTTACCATGGACCTCTTGGCTCTTCTCTGATGAATGCTCTCCTTGCCCGGCCGGTCAGTTTAGGTGGACGGCCATGTCTTGGTAGGTTTGCAGTTGTGCCATACTCTTTCCATTTTCCGATGATGGATTGAACAGAGCTCCGTGAGATGATCAAAGCTTGGGAGATTGTTTTATAACCTAACCCTGCTTTATACTTCTCCACAACTTTATCCCTGACCTGTCTGGTGTGTTCCTTGGCCTTCATGATGCTGTTTCTTCACTAAGGTTCTCTAACAAACCTCTGAGGGCTTCACAGAACAGCTGTATTTATACTGAGATTAAAAGACACACAGGTGGACTCTATTTACTAATTAGGTGACTTCTGAAGGCAATTGGTTCCACTAGATTTTAGTTATCAGAGTAAAGGGGGCTGAATACAAATGCCACTCCCCCCACACTTTTCACATATTTATTTGTATCATTTATAATTTTCCTTCCACTTCACAATTATGAGACACTTTGTGTTGGTCTATCACATAAAATCCCAATAAAATACATTTATGTTTTTGGGTGTAACATGAGAAAATGTGGGAAATTTAAAGGGGTATGAATACTTTTTCAAGGTGCTGTAAATGTAAAGCTGACCCTTCCTCCTTTGATTGGTAATTATTATTCATACATGTAACACATCATATTGCTTTAGCGCCCCCCCCCCCCCCCACTTAAAGTGAAACTTTACCCATAATAACCTAACATTCTTTAGTAAGGAACATAATTCCACATTAATAATACTGCTAATCAGTGAGTGCCGTACATCGCCTCCAGCATTGCTTCTGTCTCTTCCTGCTGGAGGCGGCCATTTTGCTGAAGCCCAGAGCTGCTGAGCAGTGGAAATAAGCCCATCGATTTAACGGTTTCAAAAAACAGTTACATTCCTGGAATGCCGGGATTGCTAACTGTCACATTTGGTTGTGTCTTCAACCAATCTATGAAATCATCAAATGACCGGAGTCATAACTGATCACATGTGCAGCACCATGACAACTGCAGATCAAACAGAAGCAGCTTCCTTGGCTGTAAAGGATAGGAGGGTTTCATTCCACTTCAAGGCTGTCAGCAGATCGGCCTCTACAATCTCAGCAGTACCTAAAAATGGAGAGCAACTGAGCATGTGCAGAGCGAGGTGAGAGTATTACTGGATAATACAAAGTATAGACCTTTATATGTAATAATTTACATAACTAGACCTGCAAAGGGGGCCGGCCTGACATCTAGCAGGGCTTCATTTTCTGACCAAACCTCCACTTTAAGGCCGGGTTCACATATGGAGCTGCAGGCGGCTCTCAGCGGGGGGTCCGGAGCGTCCTGGTTCACCGTTTCAGCCCGAATTTTAGGCTGAATTCGCACCTGAAATGGACCAAAAGAAGCACCGGACCCCCCTGCAGAGATATGTGAACCGGCTCCATAGAGAGATCCATAGAGAACCTGCTCCATAGAGAGATCCATAGAGAACCGGCTCCATAGAGAGATCCATAGAGAACCGGCTCCATAGAGAGATCCATAGAGAACCGGCTCCATAGAGAGATCCATAGAGAACCGGCTCCATAGAGAGATCCATAGAGAACCGGCTCCACAGAGAGATCCATAGAGAACCGGCTCCACAGAGAGATCCATAGAGAACCGGCTCCAAAGAGAACTGGCTCCATAGAGAGATCCATAGAGAACCGGCTCCACAGAGAGATCCATAGAGAACCGGCTCCATAGAGAGATCCATAGAGAACCAGCTCTATAGAGAGATCCATAGAGAACCGGCTCCATAGAGAACCGGCTCCAAAGAGAACTGGCTCCATAGAGAGATCCATAGAGAACCGGCTCCACAGAGAGATCCATAGAGAACCGGCTCCACAGAGAGATCCATAGAGAACCGGCTCCACAGAGAGATCCATAGAGAACCGGCTCCATAGAGAACCGGCTCCAAAGAGAACTGGCTCCATAGAGAACCGGCTCCATAGAGAGATCCATAGAGAACCGGCTCCATAGAGAGATCCATAGAGAGATCCATAGAGAACCGGCTCCACAGAGAGATCCATAGAGAACCGGCTCCACAGAGAGATCCATAGAGAACCGGCTCCACAGAGAGATCCATAGAGAACCGGCTCCACAGAGAGATCCATAGAGAACCGGCTCCACAGAGAGATCCATAGAGAACCGGCTCCACAGAGAGATCCATAGAGAACCGGCTCCACAGAGAGATCCATAGAGAACCGGCTCCACAGAGAGATCCATAGAGAACCGTCTCCATAGAGAACTGGCTCCAAAGAGAACTGGCTCCATAGAGAGATCCATAGAGAACCGGCTCCATAGAGAGATCCATAGAGAACCGGCTCCACGGAGAGATCCATAGAGAACCGGCTCCACGGAGAGATCCATAGAGAACCGGCTCCACGGAGAGATCCATAGAGAACCGGCTCCACGGAGAGATCCATAGAGAACCGGCTCCACGGAGAGATCCATAGAGAACCGGCTCCACGGAGAGATCCATAGAGAACCGGCTCCACGGAGAGATCCATAGAGAACCGGCTCCACGGAGAGATCCATAGAGAACCGGCTCCACGGAGAGATCCATAGAGAACCGGCTCCACGGAGAGATCCATAGAGAACCGGCTCCACGGAGAGATCCATAGAGAACCGGCTCCACGGAGAGATCCATAGAGAACCGGCTCCACAGAGAGATCCATAGAGAACCGGCTCCACAGAGAGATCCATAGAGAACCGGCTCCACAGAGAGATCCATAGAGAACCGGCTCCACAGAGAGATCCATAGAGAACCGGCTCCACAGAGAGATCCATAGAGAACCGGCTCCACAGAGAGATCCATAGAGAACCGGCTCCACAGAGAGATCCATAGAGAACCGGCTCCATAGAGAACCGGCTCCAAAGAGAACCGGCTCCATAGAGAGATCCATAGAGAACCGGCTCCATAGAGAGATCCATAGAGAACCGGCTCCACAGAGAGATCCATAGAGAACCGGCTCCACAGAGAGATCCATAGAGAACCGGCTCCACAGAGAGATCCATAGAGAACCGGCTCCACAGAGAGATCCATAGAGAACCGGCTCCACAGAGAGATCCATAGAGAACCGGCTCCACAGAGAGATCCATAGAGAACCGGCTCCACAGAGAGATCCATAGAGAACCGGCTCCACAGAGAGATCCATAGAGAACCGGCTCCATAGAGAACCGGCTCCAAAGAGAACTGGCTCCATAGAGAGATCCATAGAGAACCGGCTCCATAGAGAGATCCATAGAGAACCGTCTCCATAGAGAACCGGCTCCAAAGAGAACTGGCTCCATAGAGAGATCCATAGAGAACCGGCTCCACAGAGAGATCCATAGAGAACCGTCTCCATAGAGAACCGGCTCCAAAGAGAACCGGCTCCATAGAGAGATCCATAGAGAACCGGCTCCACAGAGAGATCCATAGAGAACCGGCTCCACAGAGAGATCCATAGAGAACCGGCTCCACAGAGAGATCCATAGAGAACCGGCTCCACAGAGAGATCCATAGAGAACCGGCTCCACAGAGAGATCCATAGAGAACCGGCTCCACAGAGAGATCCATAGAGAACCGGCTCCACAGAGAGATCCATAGAGAACCGGCTCCACAGAGAGATCCATAGAGAACCGGCTCCAAAGAGAACCGGCTCCATAGAGAGATCCATAGAGAACCGGCTCCACAGAGAGATCCATAGAGAACCGGCTCCACAGAGAGATCCATAGAGAACCGGCTCCACAGAGAGATCCATAGAGAACCGGCTCCACAGAGAGATCCATAGAGAACCGGCTCCATAGAGAGATCCATAGAGAACCAGCTCCATAGAGAGATCCATAGATAGATCCATAGAGAACCGGCTCCATGGAGAGATCCATAGAGAGATCCATAGAGAACCGGCTCCATAGAGAGATCCATAGAGAACCGGCTCCATAGAGAGATCCATAGAGAACCGGCTCCATAGAGAACCAGCTCCATAGAGAGATCCATAGATAGATCCATAGAGAACCGGCTCCACAGAGAGATCCATAGAGAACCGGCTCCACAGAGAGATCCATAGAGAACCGGCTCCACAGAGAGATCCATAGAGAACCGGCTCCACAGAGAGATCCATAGAGAACCGGCTCCACAGAGAGATCCATAGAGAACCGGCTCCACAGAGAGATCCATAGAGAACCGGCTCCACAGAGAGATCCATAGAGAACCGGCTCCACAGAGAGATCCATAGAGAACCGGCTCCACAGAAAGATCCATAGAGAACCGGCTCCATAGAGAGATCCATAGAGAGATCCATAGAGAACCGGCTCCATAGAGAGATCCATAGAGAACCGGCTCCATAGAGAGATCCATAGAGAACCGTCTCCATAGAGAACCGGCTCCAAAGAGAACCGGCTCCATAGAGAGATCCATAGAGAACCGGCTCCACAGAGAGATCCATAGAGAACCGGCTCCACAGAGAGATCCATAGAGAACCGGCTCCACAGAGAGATCCATAGAGAACCGGCTCCACAGAGAGATCCATAGAGAACCGGCTCCACAGAGAGATCCATAGAGAACCGGCTCCACAGAGAGATCCATAGAGAACCGGCTCCACAGAGAGATCCATAGAGAACCGGCTCCACAGAGAGATCCATAGAGAACCGGCTCCATAGAGAACCGGCTCCAAAGAGAACCGGCTCCATAGAGAGATCCATAGAGAACCGGCTCCATAGAGAGATCCATAGAGAACCGGCTCCACAGAGAGATCCATAGAGAACCGGCTCCACAGAGAGATCCATAGAGAACCGGCTCCACAGAGAGATCCATAGAGAACCGGCTCCATAGAGAACCGGCTCCAAAGAGAACTGGCTCCATAGAGAGATCCATAGAGAACCGGCTCCATAGAGAGATCCATAGAGAACCGTCTCCATAGAGAACCGGCTCCAAAGAGAACTGGCTCCATAGAGAGATCCATAGAGAACCGGCTCCACAGAGAGATCCATAGAGAACCGTCTCCATAGAGAACCGGCTCCAAAGAGAACCGGCTCCATAGAGAGATCCATAGAGAACCGGCTCCACAGAGAGATCCATAGAGAACCGGCTCCACAGAGAGATCCATAGAGAACCGGCTCCACAGAGAGATCCATAGAGAACCGGCTCCACAGAGAGATCCATAGAGAACCGGCTCCACAGAGAGATCCATAGAGAACCGGCTCCACAGAGAGATCCATAGAGAACCGGCTCCACAGAGAGATCCATAGAGAACCGGCTCCACAGAGAGATCCATAGAGAACCGGCTCCAAAGAGAACCGGCTCCATAGAGAGATCCATAGAGAACCGGCTCCACAGAGAGATCCATAGAGAACCGGCTCCACAGAGAGATCCATAGAGAACCGGCTCCACAGAGAGATCCATAGAGAACCGGCTCCACAGAGAGATCCATAGAGAACCGGCTCCACAGAGAGATCCATAGAGAACCGGCTCCACAGAGAGATCCATAGAGAACCGGCTCCACAGAGAGATCCATAGAGAACCGGCTCCATAGAGAGATCCATAGAGAACCAGCTCCATAGAGAGATCCATAGATAGATCCATAGAGAACCGGCTCCATGGAGAGATCCATAGGGAGATCCATAGAGAACCGGCTCCATAGAGAGATCCATAGAGAACCGGCTCCATAGAGAGATCCATAGAGAACCGGCTCCATAGAGAACCAGCTCCATAGAGAGATCCATAGATAGATCCATAGAGAACCGGCTCCACAGAGAGATCCATAGAGAACCGGCTCCACAGAGAGATCCATAGAGAACCGGCTCCACAGAGAGATCCATAGAGAACCGGCTCCACAGAGAGATCCATAGAGAACCGGCTCCACAGAGAGATCCATAGAGAACCGGCTCCACAGAGAGATCCATAGAGAACCGGCTCCACAGAGAGATCCATAGAGAACCGGCTCCATAGAGAACCGGCTCCATAGAGAACCGGCTCCATAGAGAGATCCATAGAGAACCGGCTCCATAGAGAGATCCATAGAGAACCGGCTCCACAGAGAGATCCATAGAGAACCGGCTCCACAGAGAGATCCATAGAGAACCGGCTCCACAGAGAGATCCATAGAGAACCGGCTCCACAGAGAGATCCATAGAGAACCGGCTCCACAGAGAGATCCATAGAGAACCGGCTCCACAGAGAGATCCATAGAGAACCGGCTCCATAGAGAGATCCATAGAGAACCAGCTCCACAGAGAGATCCATAGATAGATCCATAGAGAACCGGCTCCATAGAGAGATCCATAGAGAACCGGCTCCATAGAGAGATCCATAGAGAACCGGCTCCATAGAGAACCAGCTCCATAGAGAGATCCATAGATAGATCCATAGAGAACCGGCTCCATAGAGAGATCCATAGAGAACCGGCTCCATAGAGAGATCCATAGAGAACCGGCTCCACAGAGAGATCCATAGAGAACCGGCTCCACAGAGAGATCCATAGAGAACCGGCTCCACAGAGAGATCCATAGAGAACCGGCTCCACAGAGAGATCCATAGAGAACCGGCTCCACAGAGAGATCCATAGAGAACCGGCTCCACAGAGAGATCCATAGAGAACCGGCTCCACAGAGAGATCCATAGAGAACCGGCTCCACAGAGAGATCCATAGAGAACCGGCTCCACAGAGAGATCCATAGAGAACCGGCTCCACAGAGAGATCCATAGAGAACCGGCTCCATAGAGAGATCCATAGAGAGATCCATAGAGAACCGGCTCCATAGAGAGATCCATAGAGAACCGGCTCCATAGAGAGATCCATAGAGAACCGTCTCCATAGAGAACCGGCTCCAAAGAGAACCGGCTCCATAGAGAGATCCATAGAGAACCGGCTCCATAGAGAGATCCATAGAGAACCGGCTCCACAGAGAGATCCATAGAGAACCGGCTCCACAGAGAGATCCATAGAGAACCGGCTCCACAGAGAGATCCATAGAGAACCGGCTCCACAGAGAGATCCATAGAGAACCGGCTCCACAGAGAGATCCATAGAGAACCGGCTCCACAGAGAGATCCATAGAGAACCGGCTCCACAGAGAGATCCATAGAGAACCGGCTCCACAGAGAGATCCATAGAGAACCGGCTCCACAGAGAGATCCATAGAGAACCGGCTCCACAGAGAGATCCATAGAGAACCGGCTCCACAGAGAGATCCATAGAGAACCGGCTCCACAGAGAGATCCATAGAGAACCGGCTCCACAGAGAGATCCATAGAGAACCGGCTCCACAGAGAGATCCATAGAGAACCGGCTCCACAGAGAGATCCATAGAGAACCGGCTCCACAGAGAGATCCATAGAGAACCGGCTCCACAGAGAGATCCATAGAGAACCGGCTCCACAGAGAGATCCATAGAGAACCGGCTCCACAGAGAGATCCATAGAGAACCGGCTCCATAGAGAGATCCATAGAGAACCAGCTCCATAGAGAGATCCATAGATAGATCCATAGAGAACCGGCTCCATAGAGAGATCCATAGAGAACCGGCTCCATAGAGAGATCCATAGAGAACCGGCTCCATAGAGAACCAGCTCCATAGAGAGATCCATAGATAGATCCATAGAGAACCGGCTCCACAGAGAGATCCATAGAGAACCGGCTCCACAGAGAGATCCATAGAGAACCGGCTCCACAGAGAGATCCATAGAGAACCGGCTCCACAGAGAGATCCATAGAGAACCGGCTCCACAGAGAGATCCATAGAGAACCGGCTCCACAGAGAGATCCATAGAGAACCGGCTCCACAGAGAGATCCATAGAGAACCGGCTCCACAGAGAGATCCATAGAGAACCGGCTCCATAGAGAACCAGCTCCATAGAGAGATCCATAGAGAACCGGCTCCATAGAGAACCAGCTCCATAGAGAGATCCATAGAGAGATCCATAGAGAACCGGCTCCACAGAGAGATCCATAGAGAACCGGCTCCACAGAGAGATCCATAGAGAACCGGCTCCATAGAGAACCGGCTCCAAAGAGAACCGGCTCCATAGAGAGATCCATAGAGAACCGGCTCCATAGAGAGATCCATAGAGAACCGGCTCCACAGAGAGATCCATAGAGAACCGGCTCCACAGAGAGATCCATAGAGAACCGGCTCCACAGAGAGATCCATAGAGAACCGGCTCCACAGAGAGATCCATAGAGAACCGGCTCCACAGAGAGATCCATAGAGAACCGGCTCCACAGAGAGATCCATAGAGAACCGGCTCCACAGAGAGATCCATAGAGAACCGGCTCCACAGAGAGATCCATAGAGAACCGGCTCCACAGAGAGATCCATAGAGAACCGGCTCCATAGAGAGATCCATAGAGAACCGGGTCCACGGAGAGATCCATAGAGAACCGGCTCCATAGATAGATCCATAGAGAACCGGCTCCACAGAGAGATCCATAGAGAACCGGCTCCACAGAGAGATCCATAGAGAACCGGGTCCATAGATAGATCCATAGAGAACCGGCTCCACAGAGAGATCCATAGAGAACCGGCTCCATAGAGAGATCCATAGAGAACCGGCTCCATAGAGAGATCCATAGAGAACCGGCTCCATGGAGAGATCCATAGAGAACCGGCTCCACAGAGAGATCCATAGAGAACCGGCTCCATAGAGTGATCCATAGAGAACCGGCTCCATAGAGAGATCCATAGAGAACCGGCTCCATAGAGAGATCCATAGAGAACCGGCTCCATAGAGAGATCCATAGAGAACCGGCTCCACAGAGAGATCCATAGAGAACCGGCTCCATAGAGTGATCCATAGAGAACCGGCTCCATAGAGAGATCCATAGAGAACCGGCTCCATAGAGAGATCCATAGAGAACCGGCTCCATAGAGAGATCCATAGAGAACCGGCTCCATGGAGAGATCCATAGAGAACCGGCTCCATGGAGAGATCCATAGAGAACCGGCTCCACAGAGAGATCCATAGAGAACCGGCTCCATAGAGAGATCCATAGAGAACCGGCTCCATGGAGAGATCCATAGAGAGATCCATAGAGAACCGGCTCCATAGAGTGATCCATAGAGAGATCCATAGAGAACCGGCTCCATAGAGTGATCCATAGAGAACCGGCTCCATAGAGAGATCCATAGAGAACCGGCTCCATAGAGAGATCCATAGAGAACCGGCTCCATAGAGAGATCCATAGAGAACCGGCTCCATGGAGAGATCCATAGAGAACCGGCTCCATGGAGAGATCCATAGAGAACCGGCTCCATAGAGAGATCCATAGAGAACCGGCTCCATAGATAGATCCATAGAGAACCGGCTCCACAACCTCCTGCTATTGGGAATTGTGAACCCAGCTGTAAAGAGAAGTCTGGGGTTTGTTTTTTTCAGAATCCTACTTACCTAGGAGGACGCTGCATCCCCCGCCGGATCTAAGACCTCAAATCCCGCCAATAGCTCAGTTCTCAGATCTCCCGGAGCAGAGAGCCTGGTCACCGCTGTCTGCTCTACACCCCACCCCCACTCACTGGAGCGCTGGGCTATGGAGGGGGTGGAAGGGGCCGGCTCTCTGAGAGGCTAAGTCTCCTTTTTAAAGTGGAGTTCCACCCAAAAGTGGAACTTCCACTCATCAGATTCCTCCCCCCCTCCGGTGACACAGTTGGCACCTTTCAGGGGGGAGGGGGGTACAGATACCTGTATATTAGAGGTATCTGTACCCACTTCCGGCATAAATAGCCGCAGAATCTGCGGTTATTTACGCCACTTCCTGCTCCCTCCCCGCTGCCTGCTGGGAAACACACGGGTCCCAGAGGCAGCAGGGAGCATCTGTATTGCGCGACTCGCGCATGCGCAGTAGGGAACCGGGAAGTGAAGCCGCACTGCTTCACTTCCTGATTCCCTTACCGAAGATGGAGGCGGCAGCACCCGAGGACGGAGAGACGCTTCGGCCTCGGGTGCCGACATCGCGGGCGCCCTGGACAGGTAAGTGTCCATGTTTTAAAAGTCAGCAGCTGCAGTATTTGTAGCTGCTGACTTTTAAAAAAAAAATTTTCGGCGGAGCTCCGCTTTAAGGTTGAAAATGTATAATTCCTAATGAAAGAGCTGTTCTATTTGTAAAGTGAAGCCCTATTTATGCTAATAAAATAAACCGTCCCTGATTGGTCAGTTACAGTGTATACATTGTGATTGATTGATTTACCTTCACTGCATATTCTTCACTTTCTTGTTCTGTAGAAACTGATGCATAAATCCTTCCTTCCTTCCTTCCTTCCCTCCTCCTTCCTTCCCTCCTCCTTCCTTCCTTCCTTCCTTCCTTCCTTCCTTCCTTCCTTCCTTCCTTCCTTCCTTCCTTCCTTCCTTCCATCCTTCCTTTCCTTTCCTTTCCTTTCCTTCCTTTCCTTCCTTCCTTCCATCCATCCTTTCCTTCCTTTCCTTCCTTCCTTCCATCCTTTCCTTCCTTTCCTTCCTTCCTTCCTTTCCTTTCCTTTCCTTTCCTTTCCTCTTCCTTCCTTCCTTCCTTCCTTCCTTCCTTCCTTCCTTCCTTCCTTCCTTCCTTCCTTCCTTCCTTCCTTCCTTTCTCCCTTCCCCCATGATCAACTTTAAAAAATGAAGTATGATTGAAACTTCTGACTCTACTTCTTCTCCTTATTATTGAACTCCTGAGACCCAGTCAGCTGATTCCAGGCTGATGGTGCAGAGCCATGCCAGACTTGGTAAGGATCCCGATAATAATGTCAGGATCCACCTAACTGCCTGACAGCTGCCTTTTGCCTTTTGCTGCACGGCTGGGAGAAAAGGAGCAAGATGATTAAATAAGCAGAAAATATTTCAGTGGGTGCACAATATACAGAAAACACACCCAGTTTGGTAAAGTTACAAGCAACAAAACTTTTTTTTACTTTTTTTTTTTTTTTTTTTAATCCTATTTGGCTTCAGATTTAAAGGATAAGTTCACCCTAACACTAAAATCTCTATATCTACAGGCATCCATGATCTAAGACTAACCTATCTAATCCTGTAAAGAAGAAGTCGGTATACTTGTCTTTTCTGAAGGTTCTCCGGTCCCACGCTGAGCTGTCAGCGGCGCTTCTCTCCGGAGGCGGGTACAGAGGAGGCAGCCGACAACGGAAGCCCCATAGTAACACTATGGGGGACGTCACTTCCAAGCCTTTGTCGGCTGTGTCCTCTGCAGAGCTTCTGCCGCTGGAGACCGGAGAGGGTTCAGAAAAGGAATGTATAGCGATTTCTTCCATACAGGGCTAGATAGGTTAGTGTTCGATCGTGGATGTCCGGAGATTTCGAGATTTTAATGTTAGGCTGGACTTCCCCTTTATTGAGAGAGTTATTGTGTTATCAGTTCATAGTTTTCTATGACACGAGGCATGAACTCAAAGTGAAGACTGCTACATTATAGGGGATACCCAGAAATGTTCTTCTGAAGACTGTCAGTGTGTCAGAAACCACGAATCGGACCGAGACAGAAGTACAGTTAAATCACACTTGTTTAATAATAAAAGTAAATAGAACAAACGTAGTCAAATTATAGCCAAAGTTTGGTAACCGGAACAGATAATCAGACAAGCCAGAATGTCAGGTGAAGGCAGAGATCATCTGGGCTGAACGGCTTAAGTAGGCAGGACTGATGAGCAGGATATCATCAACAGGTGAGTCACTGTGGAGAGATAGGAGCTGGCAATTAGCCAACAGCTCAGCGGCCAGCTCAGAGAATTAAGGGCTGAGCCCAGTCCTGACACAGTGTGCTCCCTGCCCCCCACCCTCAGAGCTGTATATCCGCAGTATGAGTTCTATGGCATTGCTGGGGAATGTGGAAAGAGATCTGGTGATGTCACTACTGTGCTGCCCAACTGTTCTCCTTACTGGAGGCTCTGACATGAGGAAGCAAAGCCCCGCCTCTACCAAGATGGCCACCTCCACACAGACGCAGAGCAAGGTATAGGTCAAAAATGAGGAAATAAATCATCTGGGAGAAGGCGGGTCATACTGGGGCCTTGCCCTCTGCGTGCGTTGTGTGGGCGGGGCTTCCATGGTTCAGGCCTTGTGTTAGTAATGAGATGTTATTAGATGATCTGTATAGAAGATGGATCCATAGAAGCCGTATTTAGTGTCATGTTTGTGTTTTTTAGGATTACAGCATCGATGAGGAAGCGGCATTACAAGCGGCGCTGGCCCTCTCGCTGTCAGAGAACTGAAGATCCTTTTAGGCGCAAGTTTTCCCTTCTCGGTGTTGTCACCACAGCCGAGGCTTGTACATTCCTTCCAAAACTAGCTAATCACTCCCCCAACCCCCCTCCCCCATGCCTTTTATTTTACTAGTCTTATTACTATTAGTAAGGTGGAATCTTTTAAGAATTACAAAAGAAAAAAAGGCCGGAGATGTCATAGAGTGCAATTGTGAAGGGAAAAGGGGCAGAGGCTGAACAATTCCTCCTCCATGTGTGGTACCGGGGATTCTAAGTGTGCAGGTTTTATTTAATAGAATAAGGAACTCTGATGTACCTAATAAAACACACCTAGTAGTAGGGATGACGGGGTAGGAGGTGGTGGGGGGGTGACGGGGCAGGAGGTGGTAGGGGGGTGGTGGGGGGGGCTGACGGGAGGTGGTAGGGAGGATGACAGGGCAGGACGATGTGGTGGGGGGCAGTAGGGATGACGGGGCAGGGTGATGCGGTGGGGGGTAGTAGGGATGACGGGGCAGGGCGATGTGGTGGGGGGTAGTAGAGATGACGGGGCAGGGCGATGTGGTGGGGGGTAGTAGGGATGACGGGGCAGGGCGATGCGGTGGGGGGTAGTAGTGATGGGGCAGGGCGATGCGGTGGGGGGTAGTATTGATGGGGCAGGGCGATGCGGTGGGGGGTAGTAGTAGGGATGACGGGCAGGACGATGCGGTGGGGGGTAGTAGTAGGGATGACTGGGCAGAACGATGCGGTGGGGGGTAGTAGTGATGGTGCAGGGCGATGCGGTGGGGGGTAGTAGTGATGGGGCAGGGCGATGCGGTGGGGGGTAGTAGTGATGGGGCAGGGCGATGCGGTGGGGGGTAGTAGTGATGGGGCAGGGCGATGCGGTGGGGGGTAGTAGTGATGGGGCAGGGCGATGCGGTGGGGGGTAGTGGTGATGGGGCAGGGCGATGCGGTGGGGGGTAGTAGTGATGGGGCAGGGCGATGCGGTGGCTGATTAGATCAGTATGTAGATCGCACTGCAGGAAGCCGATGGGCACACTGGAAGAACACTAACAGCCTTATTCAACAAAGTGCAATAACCCAGACAGACCAATCAGAACTGACTTTATAACCCTCCTAGTCGTTGTCACCATGTCTCCCTCTGGGGTCAGCCATGTGGTAGATTTAGGGTTAAAGAAAGGACCTCTGGGGCCGCCCTCAGCATGTCGGGGTCCGCTCATCCATCCTGTCAATTCTATAGGCTTCTTCTTATTATTAGAATCTGTCTGTTACTCTTTCCTGACTTGTGAGCCGTCAGTCATGCCGTCTTGCCAGACATTTCCAAGCCAAAGATAGAATCCTAAGTGACAATAGTCATGTTTGCAGGCAGAAGAAGGCGGTGCCTGAAATGAGATAAGAGATAAAGAAATGTCACGTGGCTCCATTCATGTGGCATGAAAATCACACAAATAAGGCTGCCGGATAGAATAGTAAGAATAGAATAGGATTGGATAGAATAGAATTGGATAGAATAGGATTGGATAGAATAGGATTGGATAGAATAGGATTGGATAGAATTTGGTTTCTCGGAATCATTGATGACTAGAAATAAATTCTGTGAAGATTCCACCTTGAAGCAGGTATGGTACGGCTGTATTCAGATGGGGGATGGGTACACCGGCAGCACAGGCTGCTGGTAATATATACTTTAAGGCTACATGCACTGGGCAGCTTGGCCCGTCGGCATTGGATTGTGGTATTTTCCGGCACCTCGAGGGAGGGTCTGGTGGGATGTTCAGACCCGCTGCCTGCAGGCGGCCGGAATCGATGACTGAAATACGGAGCAGCTGGATGCTGTACTGGTCGGAGATCACATTTAGGGACGTTTGTCCTAATCTAGGGTTCCTGTGTTCAGGACATGTCGTTGCGGATCTGACCCCAAACGCCGATACAGAATCCGGCCGCCGTGTATTTCTGTCTGTCATTGATCTTGACAAGCTTCAGGGCTGGATGCTGGACCTGTGCCCCTCCCCCCAGGCTCTGGAAAATCTCAGGATGTGAGGCTGTCAGCCCGCCGGTGTACATGAGGTCCAACTAGGACATTTCCAGCCGTGAGCTCAGCCTATAGTGCCCCCTTATGATTACACTTGGTACTGCCGCTGCCCTCCTTTCATCTCTGGGTGATTGGCTTCTCTGGTACTCACCATGGATCTCATTGGAGCATTGCAGGTGATTTCATAGCCTGGGACGTGCTCATTGGACAGATTTACTAAACCTGGAGAGTGCAGAATCTGGTGCAGCTGTGCATGGGAGCCAATCAGCTGCTAACTTCAGCTTCTTCAATGAAGCTTTGATAATTAAATCCTGGAAGCTGATTGGTTACTGTGCAGAGCTGCCCCAGATTCTGCACCCTCCAGTTTTAGTAAATCTTCCCCCCCTGTGTTGTCTGACCTACAAGAATCTGATACTCTTCCTTTTATATATCCTCATTGGATGCTATGAAGGCGGTACTATAATCTTACCCAATTCTGATTGGTTGCTGTGAAGAACGGCACAAAGAGTGCTGGACCATTGTTTACAAATTTCACACACGTTTTCATTTATACTGCATACAAGTATATTATTATTATTATAGCTGTATTATGGGCACATGTGGCCTTTGCTAGAATCTTCTTTAAACAATGTTAGTTGCCTGTCTCCTGTACGGGGTCCGTCGTCTCCTGTACGGGGTCAGCCGTGTCCGGGTGTCTCCTGTGTGGGTCGGGCGTCTCCTGTACGGGGTCAGCCGTGTCTGGGTGTCTCCTGTGTGGGTCGGGCGTCTCCTGTACGGGGTCAGCCGTGTTCGGGCATCTCCTGTACGGGGTCCGTCGTCTCCTGTACGGGGTCAGCCGTGTCTGGGTGTCTCCTGTGTGGGTCGGGCGTCTCCTGTACGGGGTCAGCCGCGTTCGGGCATCTCCTGTACGGGGTCCGTCGTCTCCTGTACGGGGTCAGCCGTATTCGGGTGTCTCCTGTGTGGGTCGGGCGTGTCCTGTATGGGGTCCGTCATCTCCTGTGTGGGTCGGGCGTCTCCTGTACGGGGTCGGGCGTCTCCTGTACGGGGTCAGCCGTGTTCAGGCGTCTCCTGTGTGGGTCGGGCGTGTCCTGTATGGGGTCCGTCGTCTCCTGTACGGGGTCAGCCGTGTTCAGGCGTCTCCTGTGTGGGTCGGGCGTGTCCTGTGTGGGTCGGGCGTGTCCTGTATGGGGTCCGTCATCTCCTGTGTGGGTCGGGCGTCTCCTGTACGGGGTTTGGGCGTCTCCTGTACGGGGTCGGCTGTATTTGGGCGTCTCCTGTATGGGGTCGGCCGTATTTGGGCGTCTCCTGTATGGGGTCGGCTGTATTTGGGGGTCTCCTGTATGGGGTCGGCTGTATTTGGGCGTCTCCTGTATGGGGTCGGCCGTATTTGGGCGTCTCCTGTATGGGGTCGGCCGTATTTGGGCGTCTCCTGTATGGGGTCGGCCGTATTTGGGCGTCTCCTGTATGGGGTCGGCTGTATTTGGGCGTCTCCTGTATGGGGTCGGCTGTATTTGGGCGTCTCCTGTATGGGGTCGGCTGTATTTGGGCGTCTCCTGTATGGGGTCGGCCTTATTTGGGCGTCTCCTGTATGGGGTCGGCTGTATTTGGGCGTCTCCTGTATGGGGTCGGCCGTATTTGGGCGTCTCCTGTATGGGGTCGGCCGTATTTGGGCGTCTCCTGTATGGGGTCGGCTGTATTTGGGCGTCTCCTGTATGGGGTCGGCCTTATTTGGGCGTCTCCTGTATGGGGTCGGCTGTATTTGGGCGTCTCCTGTATGGGGTCGGCCGTATTTGGGCGTCTCCTGTATGGGGTCGGCTGTATTTGGGCGTCTCCTGTATGGGGTCGGCTGTATTTGGGCGTCTCCTGTATGGGGTCGGCTGTATTTGGGCGTCTCCTGTATGGGGTCGGCTGTATTTGGGCGTCTCCTGTATGGGGTCGGCCTTATTTGGGCGTCTCCTGTATGGGGTCGGCTGTATTTGGGCGTCTCCTGTATGGGGTCGGCCGTATTTGGGCGTCTCCTGTATGGGGTCGGCTGTATTTGGGCGTCTCCTGTATGGGGTCGGCTGTATTTGGGCGTCTCCTGTATGGGGTCGGCTGTATTTGGGCGTCTCCTGTATGGGGTCGGCTGTATTTGGGCGTCTCCTGTATGGGGTCGGCCGTATTTGGGCGTCTCCTGTATGGGGCCGGCCGTATTTGGGCGTCTCCTGTATGGGGTCGGCTGTATTTGGGCGTCTCCTGTATGGGGTCGGCTGTATTTGGGCGTCTCCTGTATGGGGTCGGCCGTATTTGGGCGTCTCCTGTATGGGGCCGGCCGTATTTGGGCGTCTCCTGTATGGGGTCGGCCGTATTTGGGCGTCTCCTGTACGGGGTCGGGCGTCTCCTGTACGGGGTCGGGCGTCTCCTGTACGGGGTTTGGGCGTCTCCTGTACGGGGTCGGCCGTATTTGGGCGTCTCCTGTACGGGGTCGGGCGTCTCCTGTACGTGGTCGGGCGTCTCCTGTACGGGGTCGGGCGTCTCCTGTAGGGGGTCGGGCGTCTCCTGTACGGGGTTTGGGCGTCTCCTGTACGGGGTCGGCCGTATTTGGGCGTCTCCTGTACGGGGTCGGCCGTATTTGGGCGTCTCCTGTTGTTGCATTACCACTCAGACACAAGTATGGAACCCCCAACCCTGAGGGTTTACCGTTGCTGTGGTTGTTCGGAGTGACTCTTACGTTTCTCGGCTTGTCCCATAACCATCCAGTTTCTGGATAAGAAAGTTCGTTTGTTTTTACAGATCGGTGTTCCTGCGGTCGCTGTGGCTGCTCATCCATTACATTGATGTGTGGTGGAGCTTCTTAGTGTTCTCTTCTCCTGATTTTGGCTCACACACATCAGTCGGCCCTCCAGAAGGGAAAGCAGATCCTTGAAACGCGTCGGGTTACCCTTCTGTCTTTTATCAAATATCTGACCTGATCAGACACCGGTGCTAATTCCAGTCTCCTCATTAATGGGGTGCTCAGGACTCCACATTCTTGGTGCCTCGACATGTTCTACTGGGCGCCCCACTTTTAGAACCCATCGATAACGCGGGATCCTTTTTTGCTCCTCATAGTATGGCACACAGCCAGGTAACTAGCATTTTTTAGGAGTTCAGCAAAGGCAGCCCACTTGTTTTTCTGTACTCGGTCTCATTTATAGCGGTACCCATAGAGAACTTTGTGCTCCAATCACATTCTCTCTTGTATGAGACTGGGAAATCAACATAATAATATAAAGGGGGGTGTTTGGTTTGCTATAGACAACACAGGCAGTTCTTATTTCAGACATGCTGATAATGTTCAGTACTCACAACCTCCGAGTGATGGGGGAGGTGTACAGAACCTGCACAGGTGGAGAGCTGGGTGAAATCTGCTCAGAATATGAACAATCTCATGTTCTATACCTGTGTAGGGTTCTTCCAGGTCCCCAATATCCTGCATTGCTACTACGCCCCCCAGAGATGAAAGGTGGTACTTTTTCTACTGGCTTTTCTCATAACCGGTTTCCACATTTTTACTTCATTATTGTGTAGCTTTGCTATTTTCTAGTGTAATATAAGTGAAGAGATTTATGTACAAACCACCCGATTCTTCAGAGCGCAATGTCTGTGATTGGTAACAATAGTATTTTTATGGAACATCAAAACCACACAAGGAAAGAAGACTTTTTATTATTTTGTTATTTTGTACCATGTTCGGGTGGAATATTCCACGCCGGGTGCGGCTGAAGGAGGGAGGAAGGATTTCTGTCTTTACCGATTTGTAAATGTCTAGGTATCGGCTGTCAGAAGTCGGTGACAGATCTCATTGTATACAGTCTATGGGAACCTGTACTGGGCTGCCATTGGTGGCCTCCTATGGCTGTCCTTGGCTTCACTGCTTTCTGACACTCTGAAGAGGGAGGAAGGTCAGAATGAAGTCTGGCTCCTCATCTTCTGGGTCAGTTCTTCAGAAAGCCATTGGATCAGCATGACAGCCAGGGAACTGGTATTTTCAGAATCGCTCAGCCGTGACATCATCCATAATTCTTTGTACAAGTGGCCCTGTGCTCAGATATTCATATAAATGGCATAATGGTAATCGAATCGGTGAAATCTCTTTCCTGAAGCAAATGCTGCTCTGGGCTCCCTCCAGTACTGCTGAACGATGTGCATTCTCTGCAGGAAAGGTATTTCAGCCTACCTACGTTCACTTTTAATAAATGCACATATTTTTGTACAGGGAGCCTGCAGAGCATTGCACCCAGGATGAGTGGATGGCGGGTGCCAGGCTCCCCCACTCTTCCTCCAGCTCCCTGTCTGATCACCACACTCCATGGAGAACTACAAGTCCGTCACAGAATGTTAGAACGTGTCACATGTCAGGGAAAGGCGGAGTTGTCCTTTAGGCCTCGCTCACACTGAACTCTGCTTTGAAATCCTGTGACTGAAATCGTGCGATTTGAAAGCCGCATTTCAGTGTGACTTTGGGTCCAACTTGAAAGAAATCAGGATTTGGAAATCTGACTGTTTTGATGTTGAGTTAATCAATCAGCGGTGTTCTGTCAGATCAGCAAACCTGTGAGATCAGAAGACTCGCCGCTGCTTTTAAAATTCAACATCAAAGCAGTCAGACTTCCAAATCCCGTATATCACCTATAAGCTCAGCTTACTGGTAAAAATATGTGTGACATGCAAAACTCCGCTGGGTGTACCAAGATGTCCGCTTGCCGATTTCTGACTGTAGGCTTACTGTAGACGAGTGCGGGGTGTACCAAGATGGCGGCAACGGAACGTCACTTCCGTTGCATTTTCTAATGGGTAACAGCAATAGGCTGCAACTTGTCATGTGATTGACTTGTCAAATCGATCCAATGTGAACGGGGGCTAAATCCATCAGGAAGGCTGCAGACAGACCTCTATTCAGTATTAGGGAATGAGACCCGTCCGTGTCATTGTGTCTTCATTCTGGGGCTCGGAGTCACTCCTTGTGTTTGATATCTAGGGGAGCGCAGTGTCCCCCTCCCCCCTGTACCTTAGTTCTGTACACTGGGGTCACCTATTACTAAAGGAGATCATTCACCTTTTTGTTCTCTCTCCTCATTGGACGATGAGATCAGAGATGATGTCCTGGGGTGGGAGATCTCAGAATCTCCTCATTGGATGATGAGGTCCGGGGCGGGAGACCTCGGAATCTCCTCATTGGATGATGAGGTCCGGGGCGGGAGACCTCAGAATCTCCTCATTGGATGATGAGATCCGGTATGATGTCCCGGGGCGGGAGACCTCGGAATCTCATCATTGGACAATGAAATCCGGGGCAGGAGACCTCGGAATCTCCTCATTGGATGATGAGGTCCGGGGCGGGAGACCTCGGAATCTCCTCATTGGATGATGAGATCCGGGATGATGTCCGGGGCGGGAGACCTCGGAATCTCATCATTGGACAATGAAATCCGGGGCAGGAGACCTTGGAATCTCCTCATTGGACAATTAAATCTGGGATGATGTCCCGGGGTGGGAGACTTTAGAATCTCTTCATTGGACGATGAGATCAGGGATGATGTCCTAGGGCGGGAGACCTCGGAATCTCATCATTGGACAATTAAATCTGGGATGATGTCCCGGGGTGGGAGACTTTAGAATCTCTTCATTGGACGATAAGATCCGGGGTGGGAGACCTCGGAATCTCCTCATTGGACGATGAAATCTGGGAGGATGTCCCGGGGTGGAAGACCTCGGAATCTCCTCATTGGATGATGAGATCCGGGATGATGTCCCAGGGCGGGGGACCTCAGAATCTCCTCATTGGATGATGAGATCTGGGGTGGGAGACCTCGGAATCTCCTCATTGGACGATGAGATCTGGGGTGGGAGACCTCGGAATCTCCTCATTGGACGATGAGATCTGGGGTGGGAGACCTCGGAATCTCCTCATTGGACGATGAGATCTGGGGTGGGAGACCTCGGAATCTCCTCATTGGACGATGAGATCTGGGGTGGGAGACCTCGGAATCTCCTCATTGGACGATGAGATCCGGGAGTCTGGAGAGGTCAGACAATTAAAGGAAAAAAGCTTTCAGCTGCTCGGAGGGACAGTCAGCATTTTTATTTATTTCTATTTTGGAGGGTTTTTTACGGGTCTTTGGGGTTCTGGTCCTGGTTTTGGTACCAGTGTAGATGAGGTAAGTGTGCGGCTCAGTGAAGTCCGTTCTCTCTGGCCGCCCGCTTAGACGGGTCACTTCTCTGTCTCATTTACGAGGCAATATATATATATTTTTTTTCAATATTTGCATTCTTTTTTATGTTTTTATTGTAGGTTGTGATTTTAGCTGCATGTTTCCTCTCCATTCCCTCACGGTCCTCGTATTGGTGGTCTGGTTCTCAATTCACGATAGGTGAGGGGGGGGATTTAAAGGCCCCCCACCCTGGGTTCCAGAGTGTGGGGCCCTGCCCCCCCCCCGCCCCGGGTTCCAGAGTGTGGGGGGGGCGCCGGGTCGGTATATTCTGTGCCTGATCGGTGCGGCTCGGGCAGAGCAAACAAAGGCTTCGCTCATCTGAAAAGGTTCCAAATCATTTCTTTTTATTTCATTCTTGAGGATCTGAACATCCAGAAGAAATCTATTGATTGGTTATGTGAATGAGATGTTCCTCATAGACAATGACATGAATGTCGCTCTGCACACAACTCCACCCCATTTTCTTATTATTAGATTTGGAGAGAGGGGGAAGGGCAAAGCTCGATTGAAGTTGCAGTTTTCCTGAATTGCAGATGATAAAAGGCGTTGGTAAGATTTGGTTTCCAGAAATCAGACAGCTTGAGTAGAAGAGTCTGTCCCCGGCCAGCATCCTGCAGAGAAGCAGCGGTCTCTCTGCTGAGGGACACATGATTCTTTGATTAGATAAGCATTTTGCTCCCTGCTGATTGGAGGGCTCTAGTTCTGACTTGCCATTGGGCATATTGGACCTTAGCTGCCCAGCCACTGTTTCGGTGGTAAAAAGCCTTCAGCTGCCTCTATTTGTCATCTGTGTCAGCGGGTCCTTTAGGTCTTCATTTCTCAAACATGTAGATAACAGGTTCACTTTAATCCCAGTCCACCCCTCCCCCCGAGCCTGAACATGGCTATGGGTGTCCTGGGGGAGCATACAATGCTTTCCGGGGGAGGGGGGTGGATTTGATGACACAGCATTGGGAGTGTTGTTGTGATGTCACACGATCCTTCACATCAATGGCTGGACATTGGGAGGCGGGGACATGTGATGTCACACTGATGGCTGGACAGTGGGAGGCGGGGACATGTGATGTCACACTGATGGCTGGACAGTGGGAGGCGGGGACATGTGATGTCACACTGAGGGCTGGACATTGGGAGGCGGGGACATGTGATGTCACACTGATGGCTGGACATTGGGAGGCGGGGACATGTAATGTCACACTGAGGGCTGGACAGTGGGAGGCGGGGACATGTGATGTCACACTGATGGCTGGACATTGGGAGGCGGGGACATGTGATGTCACACTGAGGGCTGGACATTGGGAGGCGGGGACATGTGATGTCACACTGAGGGCTGGACATTGGGAGGCGGGGACATGTGATGTCACACTGAGGGCCTTTTTCTGGGTGGTGGTGTGAATGGGGGAGGATCGCTGTACATTGATTTCTGTGTTTTTATTTCTGATGTAACCAAAAGTGTTGATTCCGGGGACAAGCAATGCAAATCCTGACTATTCTATTGTACCGGAACCTGGAGAGGCGGAGCACAGACAAGTCCCTGTTACCCACATAGGTCACTTTAATGCCCCCGATATTGTATGGGAATATTGGGGGCGTGTCTGAAGGGGAGGTGGGAGGGGCAGAATGTTTCCTGTATTTTGCTGGGCGGGGTGTAGGAAGAATTGCACATGTGTGTCGTCTGTCTGTGTCGTGTTTTCACGTCTCTCTGTTCCTCGTTTTATTTTGCTGAATTCTAGAAGTTTTGATGATAAATAATGTTTTTTGAAAGTAAAAACAATTTATTATGTATTTGTAGCAAAACCATTTTTCTCAGTAAAATGCAATTTCATTCCACACGTGTCCCGCAGTCTTTTGTTTTCCGGAATGTCACCTGAAGGTGCGAATCGTCCCGTCACAGCGAGGAAGGAGGAAACCATTGTGATGTGACCGATCACCCTGACATCGAACGTCTCTCATTGTATGTACTCCCGACATCGAACGTCTCTCATTGTATGTACTCCCCGACATTGAACGTCTCTCATTGTATGTACCCCCCGACATCGAACGTCTCTCATTGTATGTACTCCCCGACATCGAACGTCTCTCATTGTATGTACCCCCCGACATCGAACGTCTCTCATTGTATGTACCCCCGACATCGAACGTCTCTCATTGTATGTACTCCCCGACATCGAACGTCTCTCATTGTATGTACCCCCCGACATTGAACGTCTCTCATTGTATGTACCCCCCGACATCGAACGTCTCTCATTGTATGTACCCCCCGACATCGAACGTCTCTCATTGTATGTACTCCCCGACATCGAACGTCTCTCATTGTATGTACTCCCCGACATCGAACGTCTCTCATTGTATGTACTCCCCGACATCGAACGTCTCTCATTGTATGTACTCCCCGACATTGAACGTCTCTCATTGTATGTACCCCCCGACATCGAACGTCTCTCATTGTATGTACTCCCCGACATCGAACGTCTCTCATTGTATGTACCCCCCGACATCGAACGTCTCTCATTGTATGTACCCCCCGACATCGAATGTCTCTCATTGTATGTACCCCCCGACATCGAACGTCTCTCATTGTATGTACTCCCCGACATCGAACGTCTCTCATTGTATGTACTCCCCGACATCGAACGTCTCTCATTGTATGTACTCCCCGACATCGAACGTCTCTCATTGTATGTACCCCCCGCCATCGAACGTCTCTCATTGTATGTACTCCCCGACATCGAACGTCTCTCATTGTATGTACTCCCCGACATCGAACGTCTCTCATTGTATGTACCCCCCGACATCGAACGTCTCTCATTGTATGTACTCCCCGACATCGAACGTCTCTCATTGTATGTACCCCCGACATCGAACGTCTCTCATTGTATGTACTCCCCGACATCGAACGTCTCTCATTGTATGTACCCCCCGACATCGAACGTCTCTCATTGTATGTACCCCCCGACATCGAATGTCTCTCATTGTATGTACCCCCCGACATCGAACGTCTCTCATTGTATGTACTCCCCGACATCGAACGTCTCTCATTGTATGTACTCCCCGACATCGAACGTCTCTCATTGTATGTACTCCCCGACATCGAACGTCTCTCATTGTATGTACCCCCCGCCATCGAACGTCTCTCATTGTATGTACTCCCCGACATCGAACGTCTCTCATTGTATGTACTCCCCGACATCGAACGTCTCTCATTGTATGTACTCCCGACATCGAACGTCTCTCATTGTATGTACTCCCCGACATCGAACGTCTCTCATTGTATGTACCCCCCGCCATCGAACGTCTCTCATTGTATGTACCCCCCGACATCGAACGTCTCTCATTGTATGTACTCCCCGACATCGAACGTCTCTCATTGTATGTACCCCCTGACATCGAAAGTCTCTCATTGTATGTACTCCCCGACATCGAACGTCTCTCATTGTATGTACTCCCCGACATCGAACGTCTCTCATTGTATGTACTCCCCGACATCGAACGTCTCTCATTGTATGTACCCCCCGCCATCGAATGTCTCTCAGTCTATGTACCCCCCGACATCGAACGTCTCTCAGTCTATGTACCCCCCGACATCGAACGTCTCTCATTGTATGTACTCCCCGACATCGAACGTCTCTCATTGTATGTACCCCCCGCCATCGAACGTCTCTCAGTCTATGTACTCCCCGACATCGAACGTCTCTCATTGTATGTACCCCCTGACATCGAAAGTCTCTCATTGTATGTACTCCCCGACATCGAACGTCTCTCATTGTATGTACCCCCCGCCATCGAATGTCTCTCAGTCTATGTACCCCCCGACATCGAACGTCTCTCAGTCTATGTACCCCCCGACATCGAACGTCTCTCATTGTATGTACTCCCCGACATCGAACGTCTCTCATTGTATGTACCCCCCGCCATCGAACGTCTCTCAGTCTATGTACTCCCCGACATCGAACGTCTCTCATTGTATGTACCCCCTGACATCGAAAGTCTCTCATTGTATGTACTCCCCGACATCGAACGTCTCTCATTGTATGTACCCCCCGACATCGAACGTCTCTCATTGTATGTACCCCCCGACATCGAACGTCTCTCATTGTATGTACTCCCCGACATCGAACGTCTCTCATTGTATGTACTCCCCGACATCGAACGTCTCTCATTGTATGTACTCCCCGACATCGAACGTCTCTCATTGTATGTACTCCCCGACATCGAACGTCTCTCATTGTATGTACCCCCCGCCATCGAATGTCT
The DNA here is from genome assembly GCA_037952925.1 of Lithobates clamitans. Taxonomy (NCBI): domain Eukaryota; kingdom Metazoa; phylum Chordata; class Amphibia; order Anura; family Ranidae; genus Lithobates; species Lithobates clamitans. The sequence goes on from JBBGZY010002628.1 coordinate 94,437, forward strand.
CTCAGTCTATGTACCCCCCGACATCGAACGTCTCTCAGTCTATGTACCCCCCGACATCGAACGTCTCTCATTGTATGTACTCCCCGACATCGAACGTCTCTCATTGTATGTACCCCCCGACATCGAACGTCTCTCATTGTATGTACTCCCCGACATCGAACGTCTCTCATTGTATGTACCCCCCGACATCGAACGTCTCTCATTGTATGTACTCCCCGACATCGAACGTCTCTCATTGTATGTACTCCCCGACATCGAACGTCTCTCATTGTATGTACTCCCCGACATCGAACGTCTCTCAGTCTATGTACCCCCCGACATCGAACATGTCTTATCGCTTCCTTTAGGTTCATTTAATATCCCATTATAAGAAAACTCTTCCATCTGTAGGGTAAGTGCAAAAAGAAAACAAAAAAGAAAAATCCTTGTTGATCCAGAAATGTGGAGCTGAGGCTCCTTTTGCGCTCTCTGCCTGTGAACTACAAAACACCTCCCTCCTGTGTCCAGGCAGAGAAAAGTCATCTCTGTACAGTAGTGGTTCTCACTTCCCCCAACAGGTCATGTTTTATGAAATCCTGCAAACATGGCCTGTGAGGGTATTAGAGGAGAACTTCTGTACAGGAAACATCTGAAGAAGTTCCTCACTGCACCATGAAGAGCCGGGAGGCCACAAGAGGGCGCACTGTGCGCATAGAATGTAAACATCGCACACCGAGCCTGCTCTACTTCATCCATAGAGTGTAAACATCGCACACCGAGCCTGCTCTACTTCATCCATAGAGCGTAAACATCGCACACCGAGCCTGCTCTACTTCATCCATAGAGTGTAAACATCGCACACCGAGCCTGCTCTACTTCATCCATAGAGCGTAAACATCGCACACCGAGCCTGCTCTACTTCATCCATAGAGTGTAAACATCGCACACCGAGCCTGCTCTACTTCATCCATAGAGTGTAAACATCGCACACCGAGCCTGCTCTACTTCATCCATAGAGTGTAAACATCGCACACCGAGCCTGCTCTACTTCATCCATAGAATGTAAATATCGCACACCGAGCCTGCTCTACTTCATCCATAGAGTGTAAACATCGCACACCGAGCCTGCTCTACTTCATCCATAGAGTGTAAACATCGCACACCGAGCCTGCTCTACTTCATCCATAGAGTGTAAACATCGCACACCGAGCCTGCTCTACTTCATCCATAGAATGTAAATATCGCACACCGTTCTTCAAATCGCTGCGACTTAGAAAAGAGCCTGCTCTACTTAATGCTGCATTAAAAACGTGAGGGTTTTTTTTGCATTAGCATTTTGCCGCGTCGGCAATTTTTTTTCTTTTAGCAAAAAAACACCACACTGCTATTTTTAACTCCCACTTTCCCACAATGCATCTCTGGATAGTCATTGTTTAATCACTATTTTCAGAGCAAAAGGAATTCCCTGCTTACACACAGACAATGTGGCAGCAAAGCATACTGGGAAATAGAGGAGTTTGCTGTAGAAAATTTCCATTGCCCAGTAATATTGCTTAAAAAAAGCTTGAGCCTCATAAATGGCAGATAGCTGCATTATGCGTTTTTACAGCTGAAAATCTCCTCTGAAAACTCATTAGTTCTGGAAACACCCCTGCTAAAAAAAACACTGATAACAGCTAATGTGTGCATGGAGACGTAGGAGAACGTTGGGACACACAGGAGAACATGGAGACGTAGGAGAACATGGAGACACAGGAGAACATGGAGACACAGGAGAACATGGAGATGTAGGAGAACATGGAGACACAGGAGAACATGGAGACACGCAGGAGAACATGAAGACGTAGGAGAACATGGAGACGTAGGAGAACATGGAGACGTAGGAGAACATGGAGACGTAGGAGAACATGGAGACGTAGGAGAACATGGAGACACAGGAGAACATGGACATGTAGGAGAACATGGAGACACAGGAGAACATGGAGACACAGGAGAACATGGACATGTAGGAGAACATGGAGACGTAGGAGAACATGGAGACACAGGAGAACATGGACATGTAGGAGAACATGGAGACACAGGAGAACATGGAGACACGCAGGAGAACATGAAGACGTAGGAGAACATGGACATGTAGGAGAACATGGAGACACAGGAGAACATGGAGACACGCAGGAGAACATGAAGACGTAGGAGAACATGGACATGTAGGAGAACATGAAGACGTAGGAGAACATGGAGACACGCAGGAGAACATGAAGACGTAGGAGAACATGGACATGTAGGAGAACATTGGGACACACAGGAGAACATGGAGACGTAGGAGAACATGGACATGTAGGCGAACATGGAGACACAGGAGAACATGGACAGGTAGGAGAACATGGAGACACAGGAGAACATGAAGACGTAGGAGAACATGGACATGTAGGAGAACATTGGGACATACAGGAGAACATGGAGACACGGGAGAACATGGACAGGTAGGAGAACATGGAGACACAGGAGAACATGGAGACACACAGGAGAACATGAAGACGTAGGAGAACATGGACATGTAGGAGAACATGGAGACACGGGAGAACATAGAGACGCAGGAGAACATTGGGACACACAGGAGAACATGGAGATGTAGGAGAACATTGGGACACACCGGGAACATGGAGACACAGAGGAACATGGACAGGTAGGAGAACATGGAGACGTAAGAGAACAGAGGGACATACAGGAGAACATGGAGACGTAGGAGAACATTGGGACACACAGGAGAACATGGAGACGTAGGAGAACATGGACATGTTAGGAGAACATGGAGACGTAGGAGAACATGGAGAACACATAGGAGAACATAGACACATAGGATAACGCGGAGACATAGGAGAACATGGACACACAGGAAAAAACATGGACAAATAGGAGAACATGGGACAAAAAGAATAACATTAGGAGAACATTGGCCCACACAGGATAAAATGGAGACACATAGGAGAACATGGGAAAACATGGAGGACACATAGGAGAACATGGACAAATAGGAGAACATGGGCACATAGGATAACATGGAGAACATGGACAAATAGGAGAACTTGGGCACATAGGATAACATGGAGGACACATAGGATAAAATGGACACATAGGGGACATCTCTCTGGTGGGTTTCTGTAGGTGGATGACTCCCCCATGGTGTCCTGGTACAGATCTTTGGAAACTCTGACTCCTCCATTACCCCATCCTCATCATCCTCCTCTTTTATCTCTTCTTTAACCTCAACTTTAGAATCTCTCAGGATTTCACTCTGAATATATAATAAAAAGGTCATTAAGTGTGACACATAGGAGAACATGGGCACATAGAACATGGAGGACACATAGGAGAACATGGAGACACATAAGATAACATGGACACATAGGAGAACGTGGAGACACGTAGGAGAACGTGGGCACATAGGAGAACATAGAGACACAGGAGAACGTGGAGACACATAGGAGAACATGGAAACGCATAAGATAACATGGACACATTGGAGACACATAGGAGAATGTGGAGACACGGGAGAACATGGAAGACACATAGGAGAAAATGAACACATAGGATAACATGCTGGTGGGATTACTAGCTGCAGAAAAAAAAGTCTGACCCCCCCCCCAAACCAGCTGCTGAGAGAACGCCCCGTGTGCATGAGGCTTAAATTGGACTCCTCTAATCTGTGTAGAACGTCCTCACACTGGACCTGCATGGTGAAAATGCTCGCTCAACCTCAACTTTAGAATCTCTCAAGCTTCCACTCTGAATATATAATAAAAAGGTCATCAATTGTGACACAGGAGAACATGGGCACATAGAATATGGAGGACACACAGGAGAACATGGAGACACATAAGATAACATGGACACATAGGAGAACATGGAGACACAGGAGAACGTGGAGACACATAGGATAACATGGAGGACACATAGGAGAACATGGGCAAATAGGAGAACATGTAGACACATAGGAGAATGGAGACACAGGAGAACGTGGAGACAGATAGGAGAACATGGGCACTCAGGAGAACGTGGAGACACATAGGAGAACATGGGCACTTAGGAGAACATGGAAACACATAACATAACGAGGACACATAGGAGAACGCGGAGACACATAGGAGAACGTGGGGACACATAGGAGAACGTGGAGGACACATAGGAGAATGTGGAGACACATAGGAGAACGAGGACACAGGAGAACATGGAGACACGTAAGATAACGTGGAGACACGTAGGAGAACGTGGGCACATAGGAGAACATAGAGACACAGGAGAACGTGGAGACACATAGGAGAACATGGGCACTTAGGAGAACATGGAAACACATAAGATAACATGGACACATTGGAGACACATAGGAGAACATGGACACACAGGAGGATGTGGAGACACAGGAGAATGTGGAGGACACATAGGAAAACGTGGAGACACATAAGATAACATGGACACATAGGAGAACATGGAAGACACATAGGAGAACGTGGAGACACATAGGAGAAAATGAACACATAGGATAACATGCTGGTGGGATTACTAGCTGCAGAAAAAAAACGTCTGACCCCCCCAAACCAGCTGCTGAGAGAACGCCCCGTGTGTATGAAGCTTAAATTGGACTCCTCTAATCTGTGTAGAACGTCCTCACACTGGACCTGCATGGTGCAAATGCTCGCTCAACCTCAACTTTAGAATCTCTCAGGCTTCCACTCTGAATATATAATAAAAAGGTCATCAATTGTGACACATAGGAGAACATGGAGAATACATAGGAGAACATGGAGACACATAAGATAACATGGACACATAGGAGAACATGGAGATGTAGGAGAACGTGGACACACATAGTAGAACGTTGAGACACATAGGATAACATGGAGGACACATAGGAGAACATGGGCACATAGGAGAACATGTAGACACATAGGAGAACGAGGACATAGGAGAACATGGAGACACATAAGATAACATGGAGACACATAGGAGAACGTGGAGACACATAGGAGAACGTGGAGACATGTAGGAGAACATGGGCACATAGGAGAACATAGAGACACAGGAGAACGTGGAGACACATAGGAGAACATGGGCACATAGGAGAATGTGGAGGACACATAGGAGAATGTGGAGGACACATAGGAGAACGTGGAGGACACATAGGAGAATGTGGAGACACATAGGAGAACGTGGAGACACATAAGATAACATGGACACATAGAACGTGGAAGACACATAGGAGAACGTGGACACACATAGGAGAACGTGGACACACATAGGAGAAAGTGGAGACACATAGGAGAACGTGGAAGACACATAGGAGAACGTGGACACACATAGGAGAATGTGGAGACACATAGGAGAACGTGGAGACACATAAGATAACATGGACACATAGAACGTGGAAGACACATAGGAGAACGTGGACACACATAGGAGAACGTGGAAGACACATAGGAGAATGTGGAAGACACATAGGAGAACGTGGACACACATAGGAGAAAGTGGAGACACATAGGAGAACGTGGAGACACATAGGAGAACGTGGCAGACACATAGGAGAACGTGGAGACACATAGGAGAACGTGGAGACACATAGGAGAACGTGGACACACATAGGAGAACGTAGAAGACACATAGGAGAACGTGGAGACACATAGGAGAACGTGGAAACACATAGGAGAATGTGGAGATACATAGGAGAACGTGGAGGCACATAAGATAACATGGACACATAGAACGTGGAAGACACATAGGAGAACGTGGACACACATAGGAGAACGTGGAAGACACATAGGAGAAAGTGGACACACATAGGAGAAAGTGGAGACACATAGGAGAAAGTGGAGACACATAGGAGAACGTGGAGACACATAGGAGAACGTGGAAGACACATAGGAGAACGTGGACACACATAGGAGAACGTGGAGACACATAGGAGAACGTGGAGACACATAGGAGAACGTGGAAGACACATAGAACGTGGACACACATAGGAGAAGGTGGAAGACACATAGGAGAACATGGACACACATAGGAGAACGTGGAGACACATAGGAGAAAGTGGAAGACACATAGGAGAACGTGGACACACATAGGAGAAAGTGGAGACACATAGGAGAACGTGGAAGACACATAGGAGAACGTGGAGACACATAGGAGAACGTGGGCACACATAGGAGAACGTGGACACACAGGAGAACGTGGACACACATAGGAGAACGTGGAAGACACATAGGAGAACGTGGACACACATAGGAGAAAGTGGAGACACATAGGAGAATGTGGAAGACACATAGGAGAACGTGGAGACACATAGGAGAATGTGGAAGACACATAGGAGAACGTGGAGACACATAGGAGAATATGAACACATAGGATAACATGCTGGTGCGATTACTAGCTGCAAAAAAAAACGTCTGACCCCCCCAAACCAGCTGCTGAGAGAACGCCCCGTGTGCATGAGGCTTAAATTGTACTCCTCTCTAATCTGTGTAGAACGTCCTCACACTGGACCTGCATGGTGCAAATGCTCGCTCAACCTCAACTTTAGAATCTCTCAGGCTTCCACTCTGAATATATAATAAAAAGGTCATCAATTGTGACACATAGGAGAACATGGATACATAGAACATGGAGAATACATAGGAGAACATGGAGACACATAAGATAACATGGACACATAGGAGAACGTGGACACACATAGTAGAACGTTGAGACACATAGGATAACATGGAGGACACATAGGAGAACATGGGCACATAGGAGAACATGTAGACACATAGGAGAACGAGGACACAGGAGAACATGGAGACATAGGAGAACATGGAGACACATAAGATAACATGGAGACACAGGAGAACGTGGAGACACATAGGAGAACGTGGAGACATGTAGGAGAACATGGGCACATAAGAGAACATAGAGACAAAGGAGAACGTGGAGACACATAGGAGAACATGGGCATATAGGAGAATGTGGAGACACAGGAGAATGTGGAGGACACATAGGAGAATGTGGAGGACACATAGGAGAACGTGGAGGACACATAGGAGAATGTGGAGACACATAAGATAACATGGACACATAGGAGAATGTGGAGACACATAGGAGAACGTGGAGTACACATAGGAGAATTTGGAGGACACATAGGAGAATGTGGAGACACATAGGAGAATGTGGAGACACATAAGATAACATGGACACATAGGAGAACGTAGAAGACACATAGGAGAACGTGGAAGACACATAGGAGAACGTGGACACACATAGGAGAACGTGGAAGACACATAGGAGAACGTGGACACACAGGAGAACGTGGAGACACATAGGAGAACGTGGAGACACATAGGAGAACGTGGAGACACATAGGAGAACGTGGAAGACACATAGGAGAACGTGGACACACATAAGAGAACGTGGACACACATAGGAGAACGTGGACACACATAGAAGAACGTGGAGACACATAGGAGAATGTGGAAGACACATAGGAGAACGTGGACACACATAGGTGAAAATGGAGACACATAGGAGAACGTGGAAGACACATAGGAGAACGTGGAGACACATAGGAGAACGTGGAGACACATAGGAGAACGTGGAGACACATAGGAGAACATGGACACACATAGGAGAATGTGGAAGATACATAGGAGAACGTGGAGACACATAGGAGAATGTGGAAGACACATAGGAGAACGTGGAGACACATAGGAGAACGTGGAGACACATAGGAGAATGTGGAAGACACATAGGAGAACGTGGACACACATAGGAGAACGTGGACACACATAGGAGAATGTGGAAGACACATAGGAGAACGTGGAGACACATAGGAGAATGTGGAAGACACATAGGAGAACGTGGAGACACATAGGAGAACGTGGACACACATAGGAGAATGTGGAAGACACATAGGAGAACGTGGAGACACATAGGAGAACATGGAGACACATAGGAGAATGTGGAAGACACATAGGAGAACGTGGAGACACATAGGAGAAAGTGGAGACACATAGGAGAACGTGGAGACACATAGGAGAATGTGGAAGACACATAGGAGAACGTGGAGACACATAGGAGAATGTGGAAGACACATAGGAGAATGTGGAAGACACATAGGAGAATGTGGAAGACACATAGGAGAACATGGAGACACATAGGAGAACGTGGAAGACACATAGGAGAATGTGGAAGACACATAGGAGAATGTGGAAGACACATAGGAGAACGTGGAGACACATAGGAGAATGTGGAAGACACATAGGAGAATGTGGAAGACACATAGGAGAATGTGGAAGACACATAGGAGAATGTGGAAGACACATAGGAGAACGTGGAGACACATAGGAGAACATGGAGACACATAGGAGAACGTGGAGACACATAGGAGAATGTGGAAGACACATAGGAGAATGTGGAAGACACATAGGAGAACGTGGAGACACATAGGAGAATGTGGAAGACACATAGGAGAACGTGGAAGACACATAGGAGAACGTGGAGACACAGGAGAACGTGGAGACACATAGGAGAACGTGGAGACACATAGGAGAATGTGGAAGACACATAGGAGAATGTGGAAGACACATAGGAGAACGTGGAAGACACATAGGAGAACGTGGAAGACACATAGGAGAACGTGGAGACACATAGGAGAATGTGGAAGACACATAGGAGAATGTGGAAGACACATAGGAGAACGTGGAGACACATAGGAGAACGTGGAGACACATAGGAGAATGTGGAAGACACATAGGAGAACGTGGAGACACATAGGAGAACGTGGAGACACATAGGAGAATGTGGAAGACACATAGGAGAATGTGGAAGACACATAGGAGAACGTGGAGACACATAGGAGAATGTGGAAGACACATAGGAGAACGTGGAGACACATAGGAGAACATGAACACATAGGAGAACGTGGAGACACATAGGAGAACATGAACACATAGGATAACATGCTGGTGCGATTACTAGCTGCAGAAAAAAAACGTCTGACCCCCCCAAACCAGCTGCTGAGAGAACGCCCCGTGTGTATGAGGCTTAAATTGTACTCCTCTCTAATCTGTGTAGAACGTCCTCACACTGGACCTGCATGATGCAAACGCTGGCTGTACGCACTTGTATGAGCTGAAGCCTGTGACCACCAGCCCCCCCCCCCCCCCCCCCCACATCTATAGGATAAGCTGGCAGGTTTGGTCGATGGGCAATTGGGGTAATTTCCATAAACAGAATTCAGCTGCCTGGGTGCGGATAGTTTGCTGCGCTCAGAGGAGGATAAACGCTGCCTGTAGACGCAGCAACACTCTGTGCTACGGCCGTAGACAATTGGTCAATTAACTGAAGCCAGTTATTTGTGAGGTCAGAAGTCGCAGAATCGCAGACCCATCTTCATCTAGGCTGGAGAGGAGGCTGTGCTCGCAGGTTACATGTGTACAGCGACGGGCTGGCTATGGAATACAAATCTGACAGCTGCTGCCGGTCTCACATGAAGTGCGCAGCGTTTAGTGCCGCCAGCAACAATCTACCAATTCTCAGCATTCCGCGTCCTTACAGCCAGACTGCTGCACACTAATAGGTTTGTTTTTTTTTCGTTTAACTCACTAGATGAACCAAAACAAAAAACGTTTTATTCCGGTCAGCTCTGAACGGGAGCCAGTTGGCTGCTGGTTTTCCAGCATTCATGTCCAACAGAAGCCGGTCAAATAACTGGCTTGTGTCAGACCGGCTGACCTGCACCCGGACCGAATGTTGGACGGTTTTTATTGAACCTGCCAATGTCTCCCTACATTCGGCTCATGTGAATTAGGCATCCCCTCCTGGCCCTGCACTCCACCCCATCGCCCCCAGCCCCAGCACTCTGTATCCCCCCCTGGCCCAGCACTCCGTCCCATCCCCCCCAGCACTCCCCCCCCCCCCCAGCCCCAGCACTCTGTATCCCCCCCTGGCCCAGCACTCTGTACCCCCCCTGGCCCAGCACTCTGTACCCCCCCTGGCCCAGCACTCCACACACCCCCCCCAGCCCCAGCACTCTGTATCCCCCCCTGGCCCAGCACTCCGTCCCATCCCCCCCAGCACTCCCCCCCCCCCCCAGCCCCAGCACTCTGTATCCCCCCCTGGCCCAGCACTCTGTACCCCCCCTGGCCCAGCACTCCACACACCCCCCAGCCCCAGCACTCTGTACCCCCCCTGGCCCAGCACTCCGTCCCATCCCCCCAGCACTCCATCCCCCCCCAGCACTCTGTACCCCCCCTGGCCCTGCACTCCACCCCATCCCCCCCAGCACCCCCCCCCCCCAGCCCCAGCACTCTGTATCCCCCCCTGGCCCAGCACTCCGTTCCATCCCCCCCAGCACTCTGTACCCCCCCTGGCCCAGCACTCCGTCCCATCCCCCCCCCAGCCCCAGCACTCTGTACCCCCCTGGCCTAGCACTCTGTACCCCCCTGGCCCAGCACTCTGTACCCCCCCTGGCCCAGCATGCCACACACCCCCCAGCTCCAACACTCTGTACCCCCCCTGGCCCAGCACTCCACACACCCCCCAGCCCCAGCAGTCTGTACCCCCCCTGGCCCAGCACTCCACACCCCCCCCCAGCCCCAGCACTCTGTACCCCCCCTGGCCCAGCACTCCACACACCCCCCAGCCCCAGCAGTCTGTACCCCCCCTGGCCCAGCACTCCACACCCCCCCCCAGCCCCAGCACTCTGTACCCCCCCTGGCCTAGCACTCTGTACCCCCCCTGGCCTAGCACTCTGTACCCCCCCTGGCCTAGCACTCTGTACCCCCCCTGGCCTAGCACTCTGTACCCCCCAGCCCCAGCACTCTGTACCCCCCTGGCCTAGCACTCTGTACCCCCCTGGCCCAGCACTCCACACACCCCCCAGCCCCAGCACTCTGTACCCCCCCCAGCCCCTGCAATCTGTACCCCCCCTGGCCCAGCACTCCACACACCCCCCAGCCCCAGCAGTCTGTACCCCCCCTGGCCCAGCACTCCACACCCCCCCCCAGCCCCAGCCCCAGCACTCTGTACCCCCCCTGGCCCAGCATGCCACACACCCCCCAGCTCCAACACTCTGTACCCCCCCTGGCCCAGCACTCCACACCCCCCCCCAGCCCCAGCACTCTGTACCCCCCCTGGCCCAGCACTCCACACACCCCCCAGCCCCAGCAGTCTGTACCCCCCCTGGCCCAGCACTCCACACCCCCCCCCCAGCCCCAGCACTCTGTACCCCCCCTGGCCTAGCACTCTGTACCCCCCCTGGCCTAGCACTCTGTACCCCCCCTGGCCTAGCACTCTGTACCCCCCAGCCCCAGCACTCTGTACCCCCCCTGGCCTAGCACTCTGTACCCCCCCTGGCCCAGCACTCCGTCCCATCCCCCCAGCACTCCACACACCCCCCAGCCCCAGCATTCTGTCCCTGAAGCACCTGTTCATATTGACTCGGAAGGTGGGGGGGGGGGCTGAAGACAAACACACTGAAGATACTTTGAATTGCTGAGGGAATAGTCAGAGGTGAGGAATGAATCCCCCGGTGGTGGGGCTGAGAATGGCACAGAGGTGTCCACATTCCGAGGAATCTGACAACCCGGTGACAACCTCACCTCTGTGCAACCTGAAGAGGAAGACAAACTTCTCCCATCTTCAAGAGGCACCAACAGGCTGAACTCCGGAGAGGAGCCGCGACCTCGTCACCTGACTTACCAAACACTTCACCACCATCAAAGATTTCACCAAGCAAACAATGGCCGTCCTTGTCTGGATTGTGTTTGTTTAACTCACCCCCACCCCCAAAATATCTGCCTTTCCAAGACTAAAGTGATACAAAACACACCCTGAATAATTGACATCGCCCTTCTATTTCTGTAATCATTCCAATTATAAAGTCCCTTTTTCCTAATGGATATCCAGCGGTCACATGACCCGGCTCTCTCCCAGCCTGTCTGCAGGAAAACATAAGTAGGAGGAGCTTCTAGTCCTCTGCTGCCGGTCACATGTTCAACATAAAAAAAATACAGAGTAAAAATAATTAATATCAATAAACTGTTAAAAATCATCATACAAATTTATGTTTGAAATCAAATCTTTATTATTTTGTTGTAATAACATGGTGTGGGCGAATTTCTGCCAGTCACAGGCTGTGTCACACCCCTCCAGCCTGTGTTTTAGAATAAGAAGGAGGTGAAGCCTCCATCAATCTACATGTAATATCCCGCCCCTATTGTGTTTAGCTGATTAGTGAGCATGGAGGAGGAGGGAGGGAGTGGGCGGTCATTTACTATTGTGTATACGCCCACATGTGTGACTCTATAGTCATTGGGCTGCTCAGATGTGATAGGGAACTGAGCATGTGCAGAGCTGCCACCACTGCTGCAAAATCCCCAACTGGGGACATGGACAGAAGGGGGAGATAGAGAGCAGCAGGATCAACCAGGATTGTTAGCAGAATCCAGAAAAGGAATCTCATAGTGATGAGTGAGTAAGATCATCGTTTTATGATGGGGGTTCAGTGACACTTTAGGGGGGTCTGGGCGCCGGCTGCACTCCACCAATTGCTGAACTAGAAGCACCAGCAGCTTCCAGGCGCGATCTTCTAACAAAGAGGCCCAAATTGTCCGCCATTTATTCTACTGTAACTGGAAGTTTTCTATCAGACATTCGGGTGTGCTGGAAGAGGTCTCCCCGGGCACGCCGGTTTCCTCCTTGTGGTGGAAGACGTCTCCCCGGGCACGCCGGTTTCCTCCTTGTGGTGGAAGAGGTCTCCCCGGGCACGCCGGTTTCCTCCTTGTGCTGGAGGAGGTCTCCCCGGGCACGCTGGTTTCCTCCTTGTGGTGGAAGAGGTCTCCCCGGGCACGCCGGTTTCCTCCTTGTGCTGGAAGAGGTCTCCCCGGGCACGCCGGTTTCCTCCTTGTGCTGGAAGAGGTCTCCCCGGGCACGCCGGTTTTCTCCTTGTGCTGGAAGAGGTCTCCCCGGGCACGCCGGTTTCCTCCTTGTGATGGAAGAGGTCTCCCCGGGCACGCCGGTTTTCTCCTTGTGCTGGAAGAGGTCTCCCCGGGCACGCCGGTTTCCTCCTTGTGATGGAAGAGGTCTCCCCGGGCACGCCGGTTTTCTCCTTGTGCTGGAGGAGGTCTCCCCGGGCACGCCGGTTTCCTCCTTGTGGTGGAAGAGTCTCCCCGGGCACGCCGGTTTCCTCCTTGTGCTGGAGGAGGTCTCCCCGGGCACGCCGGTTTCCTCCTTGTGCTGGAAGAGGTCTCCTGGGCACGCTGGTTTCCTCCTTGTGCTGGAAGAGGTCTCCCCGGGCACGCCGGTTTCCTCCTTGTGGTGGAAGAGGTCTCCCCGGGCACGCCGGTTTCCTCCTTGTGCTGAAAGACGTCTCCCCGGGCACGCCGGTTTCCTCCTTGTGCTGGAAGAGGTCTCCCCGGGCACGCCGGTTTCCTCCTTGTGCTGGAAGAGGTCTCCCCGGGCACGCCAGTTTCCTCCTTGTGCTGGAAGAGGTCTCCCCGGGCACGCCGGTTTCCTCCTTGTGCTGAAAGACGTCTCCCCGGGCACGCCGGTTTCCTCCTTGTGCTGGAAGAGGTCTCCCCGGGCACGCCGGTTTCCTCCTTGTGCTGGAAGAGGTCTCCCCGGGCACGCCGGTTTCCTCCTTGTGCTGGAGGAGGTCTCCCCGGGCACGCCGGTTTCCTCCTTGTGCTGGAGGAGGTCTCCCCGGGCACGCCGGTTTCCTCCTTGTGGTGGAAGAGGTCTCCCCGGGCACGCCGGTTTCCTCCTTGTGGTGGAAGAGGTCTCCCCGGGCACGCCGGTTTCCTCCTTGTGGTGGAAGAGGTCTCCCCGGGCACGCCGGTTTCCTCCTTGTGGTGGAAGAGGTCTCCTCAGGCACACCGGTTTCCTCCTTGTGGTGGAAGAGGTCTCCCCGGGCACGCCGGTTTCCTCCTTGTGGTGGAAGAGGTCTCCCCGGGCACGCCGGTTTCCTCCTTGTGCTGGAAGAGGTCTCCCCGGGCACGCCGGTTTCCTCCTTGTGCTGGAAGAGATCTCCCCGGGCACGCCGGTTTCCTCCTTGTGCTGGAAGAGGTCTCCCCGGGCACGCCGGTTTCCTCCTTGTGGTGGAAGAGGTCTCCCCGGGCACGCCGGTTTCCTCCTTGTGCTGGAAGAGGTCTCCCCGGGCACGCCGGTTTCCTCCTTGTGGTGGAAGAGGTCTCCCGGGCACGCTGGTTTCCTCCTTGTGCTGGAAGAGGTCTCCCGGGCACGCCAGTTTCCTCCTTGTGCTGGAAGAGGTCTCCCCGGGCACGCCGGTTTCCTCCTTGTGGTGGAAAACGTCTCCCCGGGCACGCCGGTTTCCTCCTTGTGCTGGAAGAGGTCTCTCCGGGCACGCCGGTTTCCTCCTTGTGGTGGAAGAGGTCTCCCCGGGCACGCCGGTTTCCTCCTTGTGGTGGAAGAGGTCTCCCCGGGCACGCCGGTTTCCTCCTTGTAGTGGAAGAGGTCTCTCCGGGCACGCCGGTTTCCTCCTTGTGGTGGAAGAGGTCTCCCCGGGCACGCCGGTTTCCTCCTTGTGGTGGAAGAGGTCTCCACGGGCACGCCGGTTTCCTCCTTGTGATGGAAGAGGTCTCCCCGGGCATGCCGGTTTTCTCCTTGTGCTGGAAGAGGTCTCCCCGGGCACGCCGGTTTCCTCCTTGTGATGGAAGAGGTCTCCCCGGGCACGCCGGTTTTCTCCTTGTGCTGGAAGAGGTCTCCCCGGGCACGCCGGTTTCCTCCTTGTGATGGAAGAGGTCTCCCCGGGCACGCCGGTTTTCTCCTTGTGCTGGAGGAGGTCTCCCCGGGCACGCCGGTTTCCTCCTTGTGGTGGAAGAGGTCTCCCCGGGCACGCCGGTTTCCTCCTTGTGCTGGAGGAGGTCTCCCCGGGCACGCCGGTTTCCTCCTTGTGCTGGAAGAGGTCTCCTGGGCACGCTGGTTTCCTCCTTGTGCTGGAAGAGGTCTCCCCGGGCACGCCGGTTTCCTCCTTGTGGTGGAAGAGGTCTCCCCGGGCACGCCGGTTTCCTCCTTGTGCTGGAAGAGGTCTCCCCGGGCACGCCGGTTTCCTCCTTGTGCTGGAAGAGGTCTCCCCGGGCACGCCGGTTTCCTCCTTGTGCTGAAAGACGTCTCCCCGGGCACGCCGGTTTCCCTCCTTGTGCTGGAAGAGGTCTCCCCGGGCACGCCGGTTTCCTCCTTGTGCTGGAAGAGGTCTCCCCGGGCACGCCAGTTTCCTCCTTGTGCTGGAAGAGGTCTCCCCGGGCACGCCGGTTTCCTCCTTGTGCTGAAAGACGTCTCCCCGGGCACGCCGGTTTCCTCCTTGTGCTGGAAGAGGTCTCCCCGGGCACGCCGGTTTCCTCCTTGTGCTGGAAGAGGTCTCCCCGGGCACGCCGGTTTCCTCCTTGTGCTGGAGGAGGTCTCCCCGGGCACGCCGGTTTCCTCCTTGTGCTGGAGGAGGTCTCCCCGGGCACGCCGGTTTCCTCCTTGTGGTGGAAGAGGTCTCCCCGGGCACGCCGGTTTCCTCCTTGTGGTGGAAGAGGTCTCCCCGGGCACGCCGGTTTCCTCCTTGTGGTGGAAGAGGTCTCCCCGGGCACGCCGGTTTCCTCCTTGTGGTGGAAGAGGTCTCCTCGGGCACACCGGTTTCCTCCTTGTGGTGGAAGAGGTCTCCCCGGGCACGCCGGTTTCCTCCTTGTGGTGGAAGAGGTCTCCCCGGGCACGCCGGTTTCCTCCTTGTGCTGGAAGAGGTCTCCCCGGGCACGCCGGTTTCCTCCTTGTGCTGGAAGAGATCTCCCCGGGCACGCCGGTTTCCTCCTTGTGCTGGAAGAGGTCTCCCCGGGCACGCCGGTTTCCTCCTTGTGGTGGAAGAGGTCTCCCCGGGCACGCCGGATTCCTCCTTGTGCTGGAAGAGGTCTCCCCGGGCACGCCGGTTTCCTCCTTGTGCTGGAAGAGGTCTCCCCGGGCACGCCGGTTTCCTCCTTGTGGTGGAAGAGGTCTCCCGGGCACGCTGGTTTCCTCCTTGTGCTGGAAGAGGTCTCCCGGGCACGCCAGTTTCCTCCTTGTGCTGGAAGAGGTCTCCCCGGGCACGCCGGTTTCCTCCTTGTGGTGGAAAACGTCTCCCCGGGCACGCCGGTTTCCTCCTTGTGCTGGAAGAGGTCTCTCCGGGCACGCCGGTTTCCTCCTTGTGGTGGAAGAGGTCTCCCCGGGCACGCCGGTTTCCTCCTTGTGGTGGAAGAGGTCTCCCCGGGCACGCCGGTTTCCTCCTTGTAGTGGAAGAGGTCTCTCCGGGCACGCCGGTTTCCTCCTTGTGGTGGAAGAGGTCTCCCCGGGCACGCCGGTTTCCTCCTTGTGGTGGAAGAGGTCTCCCCGGGCACGCCGGTTTCCTCCTTGTAGTGGAAGAGGTCTCCCCGGGCACGCCGGTCCTCCTTGTGCTGGAAGAGGTCTCCCCGGGCACGCCGGTTTCCTCCTTGTGGTGGAAAACGTCTCCCCGGGCACGCCGGTTTCCTCCTTGTGCTGGAAGAGGTCTCTCCGGGCACGCCGGTTTCCTCCTTGTGCTGGAAGAGGTCTCCCCGGGCACGCCGGTTTCCTCCTTGTGCTGGAAGAGGTCTCCCCGGGCACGCCGGTTTCCTCCTTGTGCTGGAAGAGGTCTCCCGGGCACGCCGGTTTCCTCCTTGTGCTGGAAGACGTCTCCCCGGGCACGCCGGTTTCCTCCTTGTGGTGGAAGAGGTCTCCCCGGGCACGCCGGTTTCCTCCTTGTGATGGAAGAGGTCTCCCCGGGCACGTCGGTTTCCTCCTTGTGATGGAAGAGGTCTCCCCGGGCACGCCGGTTTCCTCCTTGTGCTGGAAGAGGTCTCCCGGGCACGCCGGTTTCCTCCTTGTGCTGGAAGACGTCTCCCCGGGCACGCCGGTTTCCTCCTTGTGCTGGAAGAGGTCTCCCCGGGCACGCCGGTTTCCTCCTTGTGGTGGAAGAGGTCTCCCCGGGCACGCCGGTTTCCTCCTTGTGCTGGAAGAGGTCTCCTGGGCACGCCGGTTTCCTCCTTGTGGTGGAAGAGGTCTCCCCGGGCACGCCGGTTTCCTCCTTGTGCTGGAAGACGTCTCCCCGGGCACGCCAGTTTCCTCCTTGTGCTGGAAGAGGTCTCCCCGGGCACGCCGGTTTCCTCCTTGTGGTGGAAGAGGTCTCCCCGGGCACGCCGGTTTCCTCCTTGTGCTGGAAGAGGTCTCCTGGGCACGCCGGTTTCCTCCTTGTGGTGGAAGAGGTCTCCCCGGGCACGCCGGTTTCCTCCTTGTGCTGGAAGACGTCTCCCCGGGCACGCCGGTTTCCTCCTTGTGCTGGAAGAGGTCTCCCCGGGCACGCCGGTTTCCTCCTTGTGCTGGAAGAGGTCTCCTGGGCACGCCGGTTTCCTCCTTGTGGTGGAAGAGGTCTCCCCGGGCACGCCAGTTTCCTCCTTGTGCTGGAAGAGGTCTCCTGGGCACGCTGGTTTCCTCCTTGTGCTGGAAGAGGTCTCCCCGGGCACGCCGGTTTCCTCCTTGTGCTGGAAGAGGTCTCCCCGGGCACGCCGGTTTCCTCCTTCTCCATAGACTTATCGGTAGTCTGATTGGCTCCTTTCTAAATATGGCCTTTGTATGTTATTCTACTGAGCATGTCCAATATGGCGGCTCCCTCCCCATCTGAAGCACTTTGAGGCCTTGAGGAGAAAAGAGATCTAGAAACAGAAAATGATTGAATATGAAGAAGATGCCAATCGACCAAAAACACAACGCATGGCCTTTATATACCCTGAAGATCAAAATTAGAGAACAACCTACAATTTCCTAAATTTCAGGGTCACGGTTTAGTCCTGTGAGAAACAATCTAAACGGCAGTAAAAGAGAAGATTTGTTAAACATATTTCATGAGTTGCCTACAGGGGGGGGGGGGGGGAGTGTTTGTTCCCCTTAGTAGTTGGTGGAGAAACCCTTGTTGGTGATCACAGAGGTCAGACGTTTCTTGTAGGTGGTGATCAGTTTCCACACATCTCAGGAGGGATTTTCTCTTCTTTACAGATCTTCTCTAAATCCTGAAGGTCTCTTGGCCACTCGAAGTTTCAGCTCCTCCATACATTTTCTATAGGATTAAGGTCTGGAGACTGGATAGGCCACTCCATGACCTTCATGTGCTTCTTCTTGAGCCCCTCCTTTGTTGCCTTGGCGATATGTTTTGGGTCATTGTCATGCTGGAAGACCCATCCATGACCCATCTTCAGTGTTCTGGATGAGGGAAGAAGGTTCTCCTCCAAGATCTTACAATACATGGCCCCGCCCATTGGACCCTCAATGCGGCAAAGTCAGTCTGTACCTTTATCAGAGAAACAGCCCCAAATCATCATGTTTCCACCTCCGTGTGTGACTGTAGGGATGATGTGACTGTAGGGATGATGTGTGACTGTAGGGATGATGTGTGACTGTAGGGATGATGTGTGACTGTAGGGATGATGTGTGACTGTAGGGATGGTGTGTGACTGTAGGGATGATGTGTGACTGTAGGGATGGTGTGACTGTAGGGATGATGTGACTGTAGGGATGATGTGACTGTAGGGATGATGTGTGACTGTAGGGATGAGGCGTGACTGTAGGGATGGTGTGACTGTAGGGATGATGTGTGACTGTAGGGATGATGTGACTGTAGGGATGATGTGACTGTAGGGATGATGTGACTGTAGGGATGATGTGTGACTGTAGGGATGAGGCGTGACTGTAGGGATGGTGTGACTGTAGGGATGATGTGTGACTGTAGGGATGATGTGACTGTAGGGATGATGTGTGACTGTAGGGATGGTGTGTGACTGTAGGGATGGTGTGTGACTGTAGGGATGGTGTGTGACTGTAGGGATGATGTGACTGTAGGGATGATGTGTGACTGTAGGGATGATGTGTGACTGTAGGGATGATGTGTGACTGTAGGGATGATGTGTGACTGTAGGGATGATGTGTGACTGTAGGGATGATGTGACTGTAGGGATGAGGTGTGACTGTAGGGATGATGTGTGACTGTAGGGATGATGTGACTGTAGGGATGATGTGTGACTGTAGGGATGGTGTGTGACTGTAGGGATGATGTGTGACTGTAGGGATGATGTGTGACTGTAGGGATGATGTGTGACTGTAGGGATGGTGTGTGACTGTAGGGATGATGTGTGACTGTAGGGATGGTGTGACTGTAGGGATGATGTGACTGTAGGGATGATGTGACTGTAGGGATGATGTGTGACTGTAGGGATGAGGCGTGACTGTAGGGATGGTGTGACTGTAGGGATGATGTGTGACTGTAGGGATGATGTGACTGTAGGGATGATGTGACTGTAGGGATGATGTGACTGTAGGGATGATGTGTGACTGTAGGGATGAGGCGTGACTGTAGGGATGGTGTGACTGTAGGGATGATGTGTGACTGTAGGGATGATGTGACTGTAGGGATGATGTGTGACTGTAGGGATGGTGTGTGACTGTAGGGATGGTGTGTGACTGTAGGGATGGTGTGTGACTGTAGGGATGATGTGACTGTAGGGATGATGTGTGACTGTAGGGATGATGTGTGACTGTAGGGATGATGTGTGACTGTAGGGATGATGTGTGACTGTAGGGATGATGTGTGACTGTAGGGATGATGTGACTGTAGGGATGAGGTGTGACTGTAGGGATGATGTGTGACTGTAGGGATGATGTGACTGTAGGGATGATGTGTGACTGTAGGGATGGTGTGTGACTGTAGGGATGATGTGTGACTGTAGGGATGATGTGTGACTGTAGGGATGATGTGTGACTGTAGGGATGGTGTGACTGTAGGGATGATGTGACTGTAGGGATGATGTGACTGTAGGGATGATGTGTGACTGTAGGGATGAGGCGTGACTGTAGGGATGGTGTGACTGTAGGGATGGTGTGTGACTGTAGGGATGATGTGTGACTGTAGGGATGATGTGACTGTAGGGATGGTGTGTGACTGTAGGGATGAGGTGTGACTGTAGGGATGATGTGACTGTAGGGATGATGTGACTGTAGGGATGATGTGTGACTGTAGGGATGAGGCGTGACTGTAGGGATGGTGTGACTGTAGGGATGATGTGTGACTGTAGGGATGATGTGACTGTAGGGATGATGTGACTGTAGGGATGATGTGACTGTAGGGATGATGTGTGACTGTAGGGATGAGGCGTGACTGTAGGGATGGTGTGACTGTAGGGATGATGTGTGACTGTAGGGATGATGTGACTGTAGGGATGATGTGTGACTGTAGGGATGGTGTGTGACTGTAGGGATGATGTGACTGTAGGGATGATGTGACTGTAGGGATGGTGTGTGACTGTAGGGATGATGTGACTGTAGGGATGGTGTGTGACTGTAGGGATGATGTGTGACTGTAGGGATGATGTGTGACTGTAGGGATGATGTGTGACTGTAGGGATGATGTGTGACTGTAGGGATGATGTGTGACTGTAGGGATGATGTGACTGTAGGGATGAGGTGTGACTGTAGGGATGATGTGTGACTGTAGGGATGATGTGACTGTAGGGATGATGTGTGACTGTAGGGATGGTGTGTGACTGTAGGGATGATGTGTGACTGTAGGGATGATGTGTGACTGTAGGGATGATGTGTGACTGTAGGGATGGTGTGACTGTAGGGATGATGTGACTGTAGGGATGATGTGACTGTAGGGATGATGTGTGACTGTAGGGATGAGGCGTGACTGTAGGGATGGTGTGACTGTAGGGATGGTGTGTGACTGTAGGGATGAGGTGTGACTGTAGGGATGATGTGACTGTAGGGATGATGTGTGACTGTAGGGATGATGTGTGACTGTAGGGATGATGTGTGACTGTAGGGATGATGTGTGACTGTAGGGATGGTGTGTGACTGTAGGGATGGGGTGTGACTGTAGGGATGATGATGTGACTGTATGGATGATGTGTGACTGTAGGGATGATGTGACTGTAGGGATGATGTGTGACTGTAGGGATGATGTGTGACTGTAGGGATGATGTGACTGTAGGGATGATGTGTGACTGTAGGGATGATGTGTGACTGTAGGGATGATGTGTGACTGTAGGGATGATGTGACTGTAGGGATGATGTGTGACTGTAGGGATGATGTGACTGTAGGGATGATGTGTGACTGTAGGGATGGTGTGTGACTGTAGGGATGATGTGTGACTGTAGGGATGGTGTGTGACTGTTGGGATGATGTGACTGTAGGGATGATGTGACTGTAGGGATGATGTGACTGTAGGGATGATGTGACTGTAGGGATGATGTGTGACTGTAGGGATGGTGTGTGACTGTAGGGATGATGTGTGACTGTAGGGATGATGTGTGACTGTAGGGATGATGTGACTGTAGGGATGATGTGTGACTGTAGGGATGAGGCGTGACTGTAGGGATGGTGTGTGACTGTAGGGATGATGATGTGACTGTAGGGATGATGATGTGTGACTGTAGGGATGATGTGACTGTAGGGATGGTGTGTGACTGTAGGGATGATGTGTGACTGTAGGGATGATGTGTGACTGTAGGGATGGTGTGTGACTGTAGGGATGATGTGTGACTGTAGGGATGGTGTGTGACTGTAGGGATGATGTGACTGTAGGGATGATGTGACTGTAGGGATGATGTGACTGTAGGGATGAGGTGTGACTGTAGGGATGATGTGACTGTAGGGATGGTGTGTGACTGTAGGGATGATGTGACTGTAGGGATGATGTGACTGTAGGGATGATGTGTGACTGTAGGGATGATGTGACTGTAGGGATGATGTGACTGTAGGGATGATGTGACTGTAGGGATGATGTGACTGTAGGGATGAGGTGTGACTGTAGGGATGATGTGACTGTAGGGATGATGTGTGACTGTAGGGATGATGATGTGACTGTAGGGATGATGTGACTGTAGGGATGATGTGTGACTGTAGGGATGATGTGACTGTAGGGATGATGTGTGACTGTAGGGATGATGTGTGACTGTAGGGATGATGTGACTGTAGGGATGATGTGTGACTGTAGGGATGATGTGTGACTGTAGGGATGATGTGACTGTAGGGATGAGGTGTGACTGTAGGGATGATGTGACTGTAGGGATGATGTGTGACTGTAGGGATGGTGTGACTGTAGGGATGATGTGTGACTGTAGGGATGATGTGTGACTGTAGGGATGATGTGTGACTGTAGGGATGGGGTGTGACTGTAGGGATGATGTGACTGTAGGGATGGTGTGTGACTGTAGGGATGATGTGTGACTGTAGGGATGATGTGTGACTGTAGGGATGATGTGTGACTGTAGGGATGGTGTGTGACTGTAGGGATGGGGTGTGACTGTAGGGATGATGTGACTGTAGGGATGGGGTGTGACTGTAGGGATGATGTGACTGTAGGGATGGGGTGTGACTGTAGGGATGATGTGACTGTAGGGATGGTGTGTGACTGTAGGGATGATGTGTGACTGTAGGGATGGTGTGTGACTGTAGGGATGGGGTGTGACTGTAGGGATGATGTGACTGTAGGGATGGGGTGTGACTGTAGGGATGATGTGACTGTAGGGATGGGGTGTGACTGTAGGGATGATGTGACTGTAGGGATGGGGTGTGACTGTAGGGATGATGTGACTGTAGGGATGGGGTGTGACTGTAGGGATGATGTGACTGTAGGGATGGTGTGTGACTGTAGGGATGATGTGTGACTGTAGGGATGGGGTGTGACTGTAGGGATGATGTGACTGTAGGGATGGGGTGTGACTGTAGGGATGATGTGACTGTAGGGATGATGTGACTGTAGGGATGGTGTGTGACTGTAGGGATGATGTGTGACTGTAGGGATGATGTGTGACTGTAGGGATGGTGTGTGACTGTAGGGATGATGTGTGACTGCAGGGATGATGTGTGACTGCAGGGATGGTGTGTGACTGTAGGGATGATGTGTGACTGTAGGGATGGTGTGTGACTGTAGGGATGATGTGACTGTAGGGATGATGTGTGACTGTAGGGATGATGTGACTGTAGGGATGATGTGTGACTGTAGGGATGATGTGACTGTAGGGATGATGTGTGACTGTAGGGATGGTGTGTGACTGTAGGGATGATGTGTGACTGTAGGGATGGTGTGTGACTGTAGGGATGATGTGACTGTAGGGATGATGTGTGACTGTAGTGATGATGTGACTGTAGGGATGATGTGTGACTGTAGGGATGATGTGACTGTAGGGATGATGTGTGACTGTAGGGATGGTGTGTGACTGTAGGGATGATGTGTGACTGTAGGGATGGTGTGTGACTGTAGGGATGGGGTGTGACTGTAGGGATGGTGTGACTGTAGGGATGATGTGTGACTGTAGGGATGATGTGACTGTAGGGATGATGTGACTGTAGGGATGATGTGACTGTAGGGATGATGTGACTGTAGGGATGATGTGACTGTAGGGATGGTGTGTGACTGTAGGGATGATGTGTGACTGTAGGGATAGTGTGTGACTGTAGGGATGATGTGACTGTAGGGATGATGATGTGACTGTAGGGATGATGTGTGACTGTAGGGATGATGTGTGACTGTAGGGATGATGTGACTGTAGGGATGATGTGACTGTAGGGATGATGTGACTGTAGGGATGATGTGTGACTGTAGGGATGAGGCGTGACTGTAGGGATGGTGTGACTGTAGGGATGATGTGTGACTGTAGGGATGATGTGACTGTAGGGATGATGTGTGACTGTAGGGATGGTGTGTGACTGTAGGGATGGTGTGTGACTGTAGGGATGGTGTGTGACTGTAGGGATGATGTGTGACTGTAGGGATGATGTGTGACTGTAGGGATGATGTGTGACTGTAGGGATGATGTGTGACTGTAGGGATGATGTGACTGTAGGGATGATGTGACTGTAGGGATGATGTGACTGTAGGGATGATGTGTGACTGTAGGGATGATGTGACTGTAGGGATGGTGTGTGACTGTAGGGATGATGTGTGACTGTAGGGATGATGTGTGACTGTAGGGATGATGTGTGACTGTAGGGATGATGTGTGACTGTAGGGATGATGTGTGACTGTAGGGATGATGTGACTGTAGGGATGAGGTGTGACTGTAGGGATGATGTGTGACTGTAGGGATGATGTGACTGTAGGGATGATGTGTGACTGTAGGGATGGTGTGTGACTGTAGGGATGATGTGTGACTGTAGGGATGATGTGTGACTGTAGGGATGATGTGTGACTGTAGGGATGGTGTGACTGTAGGGATGATGTGACTGTAGGGATGATGTGACTGTAGGGATGATGTGTGACTGTAGGGATGAGGCGTGACTGTAGGGATGGTGTGACTGTAGGGATGGTGTGTGACTGTAGGGATGATGTGTGACTGTAGGGATGGTGTGACTGTAGGGATGATGTGACTGTAGGGATGATGTGACTGTAGGGATGGTGTGTGACTGTAGGGATGATGTGACTGTAGGGATGATGTGTGACTGTAGGGATGAGGCGTGACTGTAGGGATGGTGTGACTGTAGGGATGATGTGTGACTGTAGGGATGATGTGACTGTAGGGATGATGTGACTGTAGGGATGATGTGACTGTAGGGATGATGTGTGACTGTAGGGATGAGGCGTGACTGTAGGGATGGTGTGACTGTAGGGATGATGTGTGACTGTAGGGATGATGTGACTGTAGGGATGATGTGTGACTGTAGGGATGGTGTGTGACTGTAGGGATGGTGTGTGACTGTAGGGATGGTGTGTGACTGTAGGGATGATGTGACTGTAGGGATGGTGTGTGACTGTAGGGATGATGTGTGACTGTAGGGATGATGTGTGACTGTAGGGATGATGTGTGACTGTAGGGATGATGTGTGACTGTAGGGATGATGTGACTGTAGGGATGAGGTGTGACTGTAGGGATGATGTGTGACTGTAGGGATGATGTGACTGTAGGGATGATGTGTGACTGTAGGGATGGTGTGTGACTGTAGGGATGATGTGTGACTGTAGGGATGATGTGTGACTGTAGGGATGATGTGTGACTGTAGGGATGGTGTGACTGTAGGGATGATGTGACTGTAGGGATGATGTGACTGTAGGGATGATGTGTGACTGTAGGGATGAGGCGTGACTGTAGGGATGGTGTGACTGTAGGGATGGTGTGTGACTGTAGGGATGAGGTGTGACTGTAGGGATGATGTGACTGTAGGGATGATGTGTGACTGTAGGGATGATGTGTGACTGTAGGGATGATGTGTGACTGTAGGGATGATGTGTGACTGTAGGGATGGTGTGTGACTGTAGGGATGGGGTGTGACTGTAGGGATGATGATGTGACTGTATGGATGATGTGTGACTGTAGGGATGATGTGACTGTAGGGATGATGTGTGACTGTAGGGATGATGTGTGACTGTAGGGATGATGTGACTGTAGGGATGATGTGTGACTGTAGGGATGATGTGTGACTGTAGGGATGGTGTGTGACTGTTGGGATGATGTGACTGTAGGGATGATGTGACTGTAGGGATGATGTGACTGTAGGGATGATGTGTGACTGTAGGGATGGTGTGTGACTGTAGGGATGATGTGTGACTGTAGGGATGATGTGTGACTGTAGGGATGATGTGACTGTAGGGATGATGTGTGACTGTAGGGATGATGTGTGACTGTAGGGATGATGTGACTGTAGGGATGATGTGTGACTGTAGGGATGATGTGTGACTGTAGGGATGATGTGACTGTAGGGATGAGGTGTGACTGTAGGGATGATGTGACTGTAGGGATGATGTGTGACTGTAGGGATGGTGTGACTGTAGGGATGATGTGTGACTGTAGGGATGATGTGTGACTGTAGGGATGATGTGTGACTGTAGGGATGGGGTGTGACTGTAGGGATGATGTGACTGTAGGGATGGTGTGTGACTGTAGGGATGATGTGTGACTGTAGGGATGATGTGTGACTGTAGGGATGATGTGTGACTGTAGGGATGGTGTGTGACTGTAGGGATGGGGTGTGACTGTAGGGATGATGTGACTGTAGGGATGGGGTGTGACTGTAGGGATGATGTGACTGTAGGGATGGGGTGTGACTGTAGGGATGATGTGACTGTAGGGATGGGGTGTGACTGTAGGGATGATGTGACTGTAGGGATGGTGTGTGACTGTAGGGATGATGTGTGACTGTAGGGATGGGGTGTGACTGTAGGGATGATGTGACTGTAGGGATGGGGTGTGACTGTAGGGATGATGTGACTGTAGGGATGATGTGACTGTAGGGATGGTGTGTGACTGTAGGGATGATGTGTGACTGTAGGGATGATGTGTGACTGTAGGGATGGTGTGTGACTGTAGGGATGATGTGTGACTGCAGGGATGATGTGTGACTGCAGGGATGATGTGTGACTGCAGGGATGGTGTGTGACTGTAGGGATGATGTGTGACTGTAGGGATGGTGTGTGACTGTAGGGATGATGTGACTGTAGGGATGATGTGTGACTGTAGGGATGATGTGACTGTAGGGATGATGTGTGACTGTAGGGATGATGTGACTGTAGGGATGGTGTGTGACTGTAGGGATGATGTGTGACTGTAGGGATGGTGTGTGACTGTAGGGATGATGTGACTGTAGGGATGATGTGACTGTAGGGATGATGTGTGACTGTAGGGATGATGTGACTGTAGGGATGATGTGTGACTGTAGGGATGGTGTGTGACTGTAGGGATGATGTGTGACTGTAGGGATGGTGTGTGACTGTAGGGATGGGGTGTGACTGTAGGGATGGTGTGACTGTAGGGATGATGTGTGACTGTAGGGATGATGTGACTGTAGGGATGATGTGACTGTAGGGATGATGTGACTGTAGGGATGATGTGTGACTGTAGGGATGATGTGTGACTGTAGGGATGATGTGACTGTAGGGATGATGTGACTGTAGGGATGATGTGACTGTAGGGATGGTGTGTGACTGTAGGGATGATGTGACTGTAGGGATGATGTGTGACTGTAGGGATGATGTGTGACTGTAGGGATGGTGTGTGACTGTAGGGATGGGGTGTGACTGTAGGGATGATGTGTGACTGTAGGGATGATGTGTGACTGTAGGGATGATGTGTGACTGTAGGGATGGTGGTGTGACTGTAGGGATGATGTGTGACTGTAGGGATGATGTGTGACTGTAGGGATGGTGTGTGACTGTAGGGATGATGTGTGACTGTAGGGATGATGGGTGACTGTAGGGATGATGTGACTGTAGGGATGATGTGTGACTGTAGGGATGGTGTGTGACTGTAGGGATGATGTGTGACTGTAGGGATGGTGTGTGACTGTAGGGATGATGATGTGACTGTAGGGATGATGTGTGACTGTAGGGATGGTGTGTGACTGTAGGGATGATGTGTGACTGTAGGGATGGTGTGTGACTGTAGGGATGATGTGACTGTAGGGATGATGTGACTGTAGGGATGATGTGACTGTAGGGATGAGGTGTGACTGTAGGGATGATGTGACTGTAGGGATGGTGTGTGACTGTAGGGATGATGTGACTGTAGGGATGATGTGACTGTAGGGATGATGTGTGACTGTAGGGATGATGTGACTGTAGGGATGATGTGACTGTAGGGATGATGTGACTGTAGGGATGATGTGACTGTAGGGATGAGGTGTGACTGTAGGGATGATGTGACTGTAGGGATGATGTGTGACTGTAGGGATGATGATGTGACTGTAGGGATGATGTGACTGTAGGGATGATGTGTGACTGTAGGGATGATGTGACTGTAGGGATGATGTGTGACTGTAGGGATGATGTGTGACTGTAGGGATGATGTGTGACTGTAGGGATGATGTGACTGTAGGGATGAGGTGTGACTGTAGGGATGATGTGTGACTGTAGGGATGATGTGACTGTAGGGATGATGTGTGACTGTAGGGATGGTGTGTGACTGTAGGGATGATGTGTGACTGTAGGGATGATGTGACTGTAGGGATGATGTGTGACTGTAGGGATGATGTGTGACTGTAGGGATGATGTGACTGTAGGGATGATGTGTGACTGTAGGGATGATGTGTGACTGTAGGGATGATGTGACTGTAGGGATGAGGTGTGACTGTAGGGATGATGTGACTGTAGGGATGATGTGTGACTGTAGGGATGGTGTGACTGTAGGGATGATGTGTGACTGTAGGGATGATGTGTGACTGTAGGGATGATGTGTGACTGTAGGGATGGGGTGTGACTGTAGGGATGATGTGACTGTAGGGATGGTGTGTGACTGTAGGGATGATGTGTGACTGTAGGGATGATGTGTGACTGTAGGGATGATGTGTGACTGTAGGGATGGTGTGTGACTGTAGGGATGGGGTGTGACTGTAGGGATGATGTGGACTGTAGGGATGGGGTGTGACTGTAGGGATGATGTGACTGTAGGGATGGGGTGTGACTGTAGGGATGATGTGACTGTAGGGATGGGGTGTGACTGTAGGGATGATGTGACTGTAGGGATGGTGTGTGACTGTAGGGATGATGTGTGACTGTAGGGATGGGGTGTGACTGTAGGGATGATGTGACTGTAGGGATGGGGTGTGACTGTAGGGATGATGTGACTGTAGGGATGATGTGACTGTAGGGATGGTGTGTGACTGTAGGGATGATGTGTGACTGTAGGGATGATGTGTGACTGTAGGGATGGTGTGTGACTGTAGGGATGATGTGTGACTGCAGGGATGATGTGTGACTGCAGGGATGGTGTGTGACTGTAGGGATGATGTGTGACTGTAGGGATGGTGTGTGACTGTAGGGATGATGTGACTGTAGGGATGATGTGTGACTGTAGGGATGATGTGACTGTAGGGATGATGTGTGACTGTAGGGATGATGTGACTGTAGGGATGATGTGTGACTGTAGGGATGGTGTGTGACTGTAGGGATGATGTGTGACTGTAGGGATGGTGTGTGACTGTAGGGATGATGTGACTGTAGGGATGATGTGACTGTAGGGATGATGTGTGACTGTAGGGATGATGTGACTGTAGGGATGATGTGTGACTGTAGGGATGGTGTGT
Organism: Lithobates clamitans; assembly: GCA_037952925.1. NCBI lineage: Eukaryota > Metazoa > Chordata > Amphibia > Anura > Ranidae > Lithobates > Lithobates clamitans. The sequence continues at coordinate 123,493 of JBBGZY010002628.1, forward strand.
GACTGTAGGGATGATGTGTGACTGTAGGGATGGTGTGTGACTGTAGGGATGGGGTGTGACTGTAGGGATGGTGTGACTGTAGGGATGATGTGTGACTGTAGGGATGATGTGACTGTAGGGATGATGTGACTGTAGGGATGATGTGACTGTAGGGATGATGTGTGACTGTAGGGATGATGTGTGACTGTAGGGATGATGTGACTGTAGGGATGATGTGACTGTAGGGATGATGTGACTGTAGGGATGGTGTGTGACTGTAGGGATGATGTGACTGTAGGGATGATGTGTGACTGTAGGGATGATGTGTGACTGTAGGGATGGTGTGTGACTGTAGGGATGGGGTGTGACTGTAGGGATGATGTGTGACTGTAGGGATGATGTGTGACTGTAGGGATGATGTGTGACTGTAGGGATGGTGGTGTGACTGTAGGGATGATGTGACTGTAGGGATGGTGTGTGACTGTAGGGATGATGTGTGACTGTAGGGATGATGTGACTGTAGGGATGATGTGACTGTAGGGATGATGTGTGACTGTAGGGATGGTGTGTGACTGTAGGGATGATGTGTGACTGTAGGGATGATGTGTGACTGTAGGGATGATGTGACTGTAGGGATGATGTGTGACTGTAGGGATGATGTGTGACTGTAGGGATGATGTGACTGTAGGGATGATGTGACTGTAGGGATGGTGTGTGACTGTAGGGATGATGGGTGACTGTAGGGATGATGTGACTGTAGGGATGATGTGTGACTGTAGGGATGATGTGTGACTGTAGGGATGATGTGACTGTAGGGATGATGTGACTGTAGGGATGGTGTGTGACTGTAGGGATGATGTGACTGTAGGGATGATGTGTGACTGCAGGGATGATGTGTGACTGCAGGGATGATGTGTGACTGTAGGGATGATGTGACTGTAGGGATGATGTGTGACTGTAGGGATGATGTGACTGTAGGGATGATGTGTGACTGTAGGGATGATGTGACTGTAGGGATGATGTGTGACTGTAGGGATGATGTGTGACTGTAGGGATGATGTGACTGTAGGGATGGGGTGTGACTGTAGGGATGGTGTGACTGTAGGGATGATGTGTGACTGTAGGGATGATGTGGACTGTAGGGATGATGTGACTGTAGGGATGATGTGACTGTAGGGATGATGTGACTGTAGGGATGGTGTGTGACTGTAGGGATGGTGTGACTGTAGGGATGGGGTGTGACTGTAGGGATGATGTGTGACTGTAGGGATGATGTGACTGTAGGGATGATGTGTGACTGTAGGGATGATGTGACTGTAGGGATGATGTGTGACTGTAGGGATGGTGTGACTGTAGGGATGATGTGACTGTAGGGATGATGTGTGACTGTAGGGATGATGTGACTGTAGGGATGATGTGTGACTGTAGGGATGATGTGACTGTAGGGATGATGTGTGACTGTAGGGATGATGTGTGACTGTAGGGATGGGGTGTGACTGTAGGGATGATGTGTGACTGTAGGGATGATGTGACTGTAGGGATGATGTGTGACTGTAGGGATGATGTGTGACTGTAGGGATGGTGTGTGACTGTAGGGATGATGATGTGACTGTAGGGATGATGTGTGACTGTAGGGATGATGTGACTGTAGGGATGATGTGACTGTAGGGATGATGTGTGACTGTAGGGATGGAGTGTGACTGTAGGGATGGTGTGTGACTGTAGGGATGATGTGTGACTGTAGGGATGATGTGTGACTGTAGGGATGATGTGACTGTAGGGATGATGTGTGACTGTAGGGATGATGTGTGACTGTAGGGATGATGTGACTGTAGGGATGATGATGTGACTGTAGGGATGATGTGTGACTGTAGGGATGATGTGACTGTAGGGATGGTGTGTGACTGTAGGGATGATGTGTGACTGTAGGGATGATGTGTGACTGTAGGGATGATGTGACTGTAGGGATGATGTGTGACTGTAGGGATGATGTGTGACTGTAGGGATGATGTGTGAATGTAGGGATGATGTGACTGTAGGGATGGTGTGTGACTGTAGGGATGGTGTGTGACTGTAGGGATGATGTGTGACTGTAGGGATGGTGTGACTGTAGGGATGATGTGTGACTGTAGGGATGATGTGTGACTGTAGGGATGATGTGTGACTGTAGGGATGATGTGTGACTGTAGGGATGATGTGTGACTGTAGGGATGATGATGTGACTGTAGGGATGATGATGTGACTGTAGGGATGGTGTGTGACTGTAGGGATGATGTGACTGTAGGGATGATGTGACTGTAGGGATGATGTGTGACTGTAGGGATGATGATGTGACTGTAGGGATGATGATGTGACTGTAGGGATGGTGTGTGACTGTAGGGATGATGTGTGACTGTAGGGATGATGTGTGACTGTAGGGATGATGTGTGACTGTAGGGATGATGTGTGACTGTAGGGATGATGATGTGACTGTAGGGATGATGATGTGACTGTAGGGATGGTGTGTGACTGTAGGGATGATGTGACTGTAGGGATGATGTGACTGTAGGGATGATGTGTGACTGTAGGGATGATGTGTGACTGTAGGGATGATGTGACTGTAGGGATGATGTGTGACTGTAGGGATGATGTGACTGTAGGGATGATGTGACTGTAGGGATGATGTGTGACTGTAGGGATGATGTGACTGTAGGGATGATGTGACTGTAGGGATGATGTGTGACTGTAGGGATGGTGTGTGACTGTAGGGATGATGTGACTGTAGGGATGATGTGACTGTAGGGATGATGTGACTGTAGGGATGATGTGTGACTGTAGGGATGGTGTGTGACTGTAGGGATGATGTGACTGTAGGGATGATGTGACTGTAGGGATGATGATGTGACTGTAGGGAGATGTGTGACTGTAGGGATGAGGTGTGACTGTAGGGATGGTATGTGACTGTAGGGATGATGTGTGACTGTAGGGATGGTGTGACTGTAGGGATGATGTGACTGTAGGGATGATGTGACTGTAGGGATGATGTGTGACTGTAGGGATGATGTGTGACTGTAGGGATGGTATGTGACTGTAGGGATGATGTGTGACTGTAGGGATGATGTGTGACTGTAGGGATGATGTGTGACTGTAGGGATGATGTTCTTAGGGTCATAGTCAGCATTTTTCTTCCTACAAGCGATGGGTCTTCCCAGCACGCGGTACCATGCCGGTATACGGTATGTACGCAGCACATGGTACCACGCCAGTATACAGTATGTACGCAGTACGCGGTACCACGCCGGTATACGGTATGTACGCAGCACGCGGTACCACGCCGGTATACGGTATGTATGCAGCACGCGGTACCACGCCGGTATACGGTATGTACGCAGCACGCGGTACCACGCCGGTATACGGTATGTACGCAGCACGCGGTACCACGCCGGTATACGGTATGTACGCAGCACGCGGTACCACGCCGGTATACGGTATGTACGCAGCACGCGGTACCACGCCGGTATACGGTATGTACGCAGCACGCGGTACCACGCCGGTATACGGTATGTACGCAGCACGCGGTACCGCACCAGTATACGGTATGTACGCAGCACGCGGTACCACGCCGGTATACGGTATGTACGCAGCACGCGGTACCACGCCGGTATACGGTATGTACGCAGCACGCGGTACCACGCCGGTATACGGTATGTACGCAGCACGCGGTACCACGCCGGTATACGGTATGTACGCGGCACCACGCCGGTATACGGTATGTACGCGGTACCACGCTGGTATACGGTATGTACGCGGCACCACGCCGGTATACGGTATGTACGCAGCACGCAGGTACCACGCTGGTATACGGTATGTACGCGGTACCGTGCTGCTATACAGTATGTATGCTTCATCAGTGAATGATATTCCAATACAAATACAATAAACAGAACCACAACACACAGATGGATACATCGAAGCCCTCCTTCCCACTGCAACAATGATCTGTAAAAATCAGAATTTGGCGCACATTATTATAAACGCACAGCAGTGTGTGTACTCCAGTACTGTGCCTTGGTTTGCTGTCTATTTAGAATGGAACCCTAACGCATTGCAACCCACAAAGCAGATCCCAGGTGTAAGTTGCTTCATGAAAAGTGCGGCATGCGGTGTCTGGTGTATTGTGACCCATTCAAAATAAACGGTCTTCTTAATGCAACGCATGGAAAACGCACGCTAACACAACGTACTGCCGTACATAAGCCAGTATAGTGTCCTTATATTACTCCAACCCACAGAGCTGGTGGGATGAGTGGAATTTCATGTATAAACTCCACGGCTTCATGTGGACGTCACCCCCCCCCCCTTCTTACTGCCCCCCCTTTTCCCTGCCCTCTGCCAAGATATTCCGTGCATGCACCTGCTCCAGCTGGGAATATTCGGTGGGAGTCCTCCTCTGGCCTCGCCCACTGCACTTGTCTCAGCCTCTGATTGGCTGCTGGGAGGTTCCATGGTAATGTAGTAGGAGCATGTCCCCCCAGATGGTGAGTGTCCCATGCTGGGGTCACATAGGGAGGAAGTGGCAGAGGATGCCCCGGTCCTTTCTGGTGAAGAAGCCGTGCAGCCACAGGATCCCCAACTATGGCCAGCTCCTGGAGGCGCAGCCAGGTGAGAGCGCATGCTGCAAACACTGGGGGGGGGGGACAGGGGGGGGCTGTCCATCCTTCTATCACTTCATTCATTGCTTGTGTTCATTGAGTGATCTCCAGTCTCAGGTGTGTGGGGGGGGGGTGAGCTCCAATCTCAGGTGTGTGTGGGGGGGTGATCTCCAGTCTCAGGTGTGGGGGGGGGGGGTGATCTCCAGTCTCAGGTGTGGGGGGGGTGATCTCCAGTCTCAGGTGTGGGGGGGGTGATCTCCAGTCTCAGGTGTGTGTGGGGGGGTGATCTCCAGTCTCAGGTGTGTGGGGGGTGATCTCCAGTCTCAGGTGTGCGGGGGGGGGGGGGTGATCTCCAGTCTCAGGTGTGGGGGGGGTGATCTCCAGTCTCAGGTGTGTGTGGGGGGGTGATCTCCAGTCTCAGGTGTGTGGGGGGGTGATCTCCAGTCTCAGGTGTGCGGGGGGGGGGGGGGGTGATCTCCAGTCTCAGGTGTGTGGGGGGGTGATCTCCAGTCTCAGGTGTGGGGGGGGGTGATCTCCAGTCTCAGGTGTGGGGGGGGGTGATCTCCAGTCTCAGGTGTGGGGGGGGTGATCTCCAGTCTCAGGTGTGTGGGGGGTGATCTCCAGTCTCAGGTGTGCGGGGGGGGGGGGTGATCTCCAGTCTCAGGTGTGTGGGGGGGTGATCTCCAGTCTCAGGTGTGGGGGGGGGGGTGATCTCCAGTCTCAGGTGTGGGGGGGGTGATCTCCAGTCTCAGGTGTGCGGGGGGGTGATCTCCAGTCTCAGGTGTGGGGGGGGGGTGATCTCCAGTCTCAGGTGTGGGGGGGGGTGATCTCCAGTCTCAGGTGTGGGGGGGGTGATCTCCAGTCTCAGGTGTGGGGGGGGGTGATCTCCAGTCTCAGGTGTGTGGGGGGTGATCTCCAGTCTCAGGTGTGGGGGGGGGGGTGATCTCCAGTCTCAGGTGTGGGGGGGTGATCTCCAGTCTCTGGTGTGTGGGGGGGTGATCTCCAGTCTCAGGTGTGTGGGGGGGTGAGCTCCAGTCTCAGGTGTGCGGGGGGGTGAGCTCCAGTCTCAGGTGTGCGGGGGGGGGTGATCTTCAGCCTCAGGTGTGCGGGGGGGGTGAGCTCCAGTCTCAGGTGTGCGGGGGGGGGGTGATCTCCAGTCTCAGGTGTGCGGGGGGGGTGATCTCCAGTCTCAGGTGTGTGGGGGGGGTGATCTCCAGTCTCAGGTGTGCGGGGGGGGGTGATCTTCAGTCTCAGGTGTGCGGGGGGGGGGTGATCTCCAGTCTCAGGTGTGCGGGGGGGGGTGATCTCCAGTCTCAGGTGTGCGGGGGGGGGTGATCTCCAGTCTCAGGTGTGTGGGGGGGGGTGATCTCCAGTCTCAGGTGTGTGGGGGGGGTGATCTCCAGTCTCAGGTGTGTGGGGGGGGTGATCTCCAGTCTCAGGTGTGTGGGGGGGTGATCTCCAGTCTCAGGTGTGTGTGTGGGCGATCTACAGTCTCAGGTGTGCGGGGGGGGGCGATCTACAGTCTCAGGTGTGCGGGGGGGGGGCGATCTACAGTCTCAGGTGTGCGGGGGGGGGCGATCTACAGTCTCAGGTGTGCGGGGGGGGGGGGGTGATCTCCAGTCTCAGGTGTGTGGGGGGGTGATCTCCAGTCTCAGGTGTGTGGGGGGGGGGGATCTCCAGTCTCAGGTGTGTGTGGGGGGGGATCTCCAGTCTCAGGTGTGTGTGTGTGTGTGGGGGGGTGATCTCCAGTCTCAGGTGTGCGGGGGGGGGGGGGTGATCTCCAGTCTCAGGTGTGCGGGGGGGGGGTGATCTCCAGTCTCAGGTGTGTGGGGGGGTGATCTCCAGTCTCAGGTGTGTGGGGGGGGTGATCTCCAGTCTCAGGTGTGTGGGGGGGTGATCTCCAGTCTCAGGTGTGTGGGGGGGGTGATCTCCAGTCTCAGGTGTGTGGGGGGGGGATCTCCAGTCTCAGGTTTGTGGGGGGGTGATCTCCAGTCTCAGGTGTGTGGGGGGGGGGATCTCCAGTCTCAGGTGTGTGGGGGGGGATCTCTAGTCTCAGGTGTGTGGGGGGGGGGATCTCCAGTCTCAGGTGTGTGGGGGGGGATCTCCAGTCTCTGGTGTGTGGGGGGGTGATCTCCAGTCTCTGGTGTGTGGGGGGGTGATCTCCAGTCTCAGGTGTGTGTGGGGGGGTGATCTCCAGTCTCAGGTGTGGGGGGGGTGATCTCCAGTCTCAGGTGTGTGGGGGGGGTGATCTCCAGTCTCAGGTGTGTGTGGGGGGGGGGTGATCTCCAGTCTCAGGTGTGTGTGGGGGGGGTGATCTCCAGTCTCAGGTGTGTGTGGGGGGGGTGATCTCCAGTCTCAGGTGTGTGTGGGGGGGTGATCTCCAGTCTCAGGTGTGTGTGGGGGGGTGATCTCCAGTCTCAGGTGTGTGTGGGGGTGATCTCCAGTCTCTGGTGTGTGGGGGGGTGATCTCCAGTCTCTGGTGTGTGGGGGGGTGATCTCCAGTCTCAGGTGTGTGGGGGGGTGATCTCCAGTCTCAGGTGTGGGGGGGGTGATCTCCAGTCTCAGGTGTGTGGGGGGGGGGTGATCTCCAGTCTCAGGTGTGCGGGGGGGGGGCTGATCTCCAGCCTCTGGTGTGGGGGGGGCTGATCTCCAGTCTCAGGTGTGTGGGGGGGGATCACCAGTCTCAGGTGTGTGTGGGGGGGGATCACCAGTCTCAGGTGTGCGGGGGGGGGGTGATCTCCAGTCTCAGGTGTGGGGGGGGCTGATCTCCAGTCTCAGGTGTGTGTGGGGGGGGGGGATCTCCAGTCTCAGGTGTGTGGGGGGGTGATATCCAGTCTCAGGTGTGTGGGGGGGGGATCTCCAGTCTCAGGTGTGTGGGGGGGGATCTCTAGTCTCAGGTGTGTGGGGGGGGGGATCTCCAGTCTCAGGTGTGTGGGGGGGGATCTCCAGTCTCTGGTGTGTGGGGGGGTGATCTCCAGTCTCTGGTGTGTGGGGGGGTGATCTCCAGTCTCAGGTGTGTGTGGGGGGGTGATCTCCAGTCTCAGGTGTGGGGGGGGTGATCTCCAGTCTCAGGTGTGTGGGGGGTGATCTCCAGTCTCAGGTGTGTGTGGGGGGGGGGTGATCTCCAGTCTCAGGTGTGTGTGGGGGGGGTGATCTCCAGTCTCAGGTGTGTGTGGGGGGGGTGATCTCCAGTCTCAGGTGTGTGTGGGGGGGTGATCTCCAGTCTCAGGTGTGTGTGGGGGGGTGATCTCCAGTCTCAGGTGTGTGTGGGGGGTGATCTCCAGTCTCTGGTGTGTGGGGGGGTGATCTCCAGTCTCTGGTGTGTGGGGGGGTGATCTCCAGTCTCAGGTGTGTGGGGGGGTGATCTCCAGTCTCAGGTGTGGGGGGGGTGATCTCCAGTCTCAGGTGTGTGGGGGGGGGGTGATCTCCAGTCTCAGGTGTGCGGGGGGGGGGGCTGATCTCCAGCCTCTGGTGTGGGGGGGGCTGATCTCCAGTCTCAGGTGTGTGGGGGGGGATCACCAGTCTCAGGTGTGTGTGGGGGGGATCACCAGTCTCAGGTGTGCGGGGGGGGGTGATCTCCAGTCTCAGGTGTGGGGGGGGCTGATCTCCAGTCTCAGGTGTGTGTGGGGGGGGGGGGATCTCCAGTCTCAGGTGTGTGGGGGGGGATCACCAGTCTCAGGTGTGTGTGGGGGGGGTGATCTCCAGTCTCAGGTGTGTGTGTGGGGGGGCTGATCTCCAGTCTCAGGTGTGGGGGGGCTGATCTCCAGTCTCAGGTGTGGGGGGGCGATCTCCAGTCTCAGGTGTGTGGGGGGGCGATCTCCAGTCTCAGGTGTGTGTGGGGGGGGGGATCTCCAGTCTCAGGTGTGGGGGGGCGATCTCCAGTCTCAGGTGTGTGTGGGGGGGGTGTGATCTCCAGTCTCAGGTGTGTGGGGGGGTGATCTCCAGCCTCTGGTGTGTGGGGGTCGATCTCCAGTCTCAGGTGTGTGTGGGGGGGGTGTGATCTCCAGTCTCAGGTGTGTGTGTGGGGGGGGGATCTCCAGTCTCAGGTGTGTGTGTGGGGGGGGGGGGATCTCCAGTCTCAGGTGTGTGTGTGTGTGGGGGGGGGGGGATCTCCAGTCTCAGGTGTGTGTGTGTGTGTGGGGGGGGGGGATCTACAGTCTCAGGTGTGTGTGTGGGGGGGATCTCCAGTCTCAGGTGTGTGTGTGTGGGGGGGGGGATCTCCAGTCTCAGGTGTGTGGGGGGGGGGGATCTCCAGTCTCAGGTGTGTGTGTGTGGGGGGGTGATCTCCAGTCTCAGGTGTGTGGGGGGGTGATCTCCAGTCTCAGGTGTGTGGGGGGGTGATCTCCAGTCTCAGGTGTGTGTGTGGGGGGGTGATCTCCAGCCTCTGGTGTGTGGGGGTCGATCTCCAGTCTCAGGTGTGTGGGGGGGTGATCTCCAGTCTCAGGTGTGTGGGGGGGTGATCTCCAGTCTCAGGTGTGTGGGGGGGTGATCTCCAGTCTCAGGTGTGTGTGTGGGGGGGTGATCTCCAGCCTCTGGTGTGTGGGGGTCGATCTCCAGTCTCAGGTGTGTGTGGGGGGGGTGTGATCTCCAGTCTCAGGTGTGTGGGGGGGTGATCTCCAGTCTCAGGTGTGTGGGGGGGTGATCTCCAGTCTCAGGTGTGTGGGGGGGTGATCTCCAGTCTCAGGTGTGTGTGTGGGGGGGGTGATCTCCAGCCTCTGGTGTGGGGGGTCGATCTCCAGTCTCAGGTGTGGGGGGGTGATCTCCAGTCTCAGGTGTGTGGGGGGGTGATCTCCAGTCTCAGGTGTGTGTGTGGGGGGGGTGATCTCCAGTCTCAGGTGTGGGGGGTCGATCTCCAGTCTCAGGTGTGGGGGGGTCGATCTCCAGTCTCAGGTGTGGGGGGGTGATCTCCAGCCTCTGGTGTGTGTGGGGGGGGTGATCTCCAGTCTCAGGTGTGCGGGGGGGGGGTGTGATCTCCAGTCTCAAGTGTGGGGGGGTCGATCTCCAGCCTCTGGTGTGTGGGGGGGCGATCTCCAGCCTCTGGTGTGTGGGGGGGCGATCTCCAGCCTCAGGCATCTACCAATAAGTTTCAGTCACTTTGATCTCTGCTCCTATCAGCATGCTCCTTGCACTGCTGATTCTTTTCTGGTCTCCAGGTCCCTGGTGCCGCCATGTTTACTAAGGGAATGAGGCTGTGACTCCTTGCAGCTTCGTCTGTACACCCGCTGTGCCCATTATGAGGGGTTCTCACCATCTCTGTGCTGAGTTCCCGGGTCTGTACACCCGCTGTGCCCATTATGAGGGGTTCCCACCATCCCTGTGCTGAGTTCCCGGGTCTGTACACCCGCTGTGCCCATTATGAGGGGTTCCCACCATCCCTGTGCTGAGTTCCGGGGTCTGTACACCCGCTGTGCCCATTATGAGGGGTTCCCACCATCCCTGTGCTGAGTTCCCGGGTCTGTACACCCGCTGTGCCCATTATGAGGGGTTCCCACCATCCCTGTGCTGAGTTCCCGGGTCTGTACACCCGCTGTGCCCATTATGAGGGGCTCCCACCATCCCTGTGCTGAGTTCCCGGGTCTGTACACCCGCTGTGCCCATTATGAGGGGTTCCCACCATCCCTGTGCTGAGTTCCCGGGTCTGTACACCTGCTGTGGGTGGGGGTGGGGTACATAAGGCGGAGCTCCCATCTATGGTGAAGTTCCGGTTTCCTCTTATATGAGATTGTAGTATTTGGTTCTGATTGGATGATTGGAGGGGTGGAGACTCGGTGTAAAGTATGATTTATTATTGGAATGTTGTATTTCTGATGCAGGTTTGGTCCTCTCCATATATCAGAGGGAGGAGCCCTCCGCCATCACACAGGACATCACAAAAAAGTGGGCGTCACCGGCAGCAGATACAACCCAGGAGGATCTGTACGATGAATCCGTCCTACGCCCTCTGGAGCTCAGGATGGGTAATGCTCTCACAGTTCTAACCAATGGACTACCTCTAAAAGACAGCCTGACCAACTTGCACACGCCCCCGAGGAGCAGAACAGCAGCGGCTGGGCTTTCAGGACTAGTGAATAAACCTGAGTTTCTGCCTTCTGAAGCGGATCTGCCCCAAGTCTCGGATTCTGAGGCCGGTGTGGACTTTCAGAAGGCGGGTAGACCGCACTCCAACCATAAACTGCGGCACTGCCGCTACTTCAGCTGCCCGCACTGTGCCAAGGCCTACAGCAGTCTGGGGGCGCTGAAGATGCACATCCGGACCCACACCTTGCCCTGCGCTTGTCGGATTTGTGGCAAAGCTTTCTCCAGACCGTGGCTCCTGCAGGGACATATCAGAACCCATACAGGTGAGATGACCAATCACAGCCCTCTGTGTCCCTACAGCACGCCCACCATCCCGTACACCCCGCCCTCCACGTGACAGTTCTCTGGCTTGGTGATTGGCTCTCTCTGCACTGTGGGAGGAGACTGGGAGTGTTCTCATTCAGATTTTCACCCAAATGTAGCTTTATTATTAGAGGTGCGATTTGTCAGTTTGTGCGGCCCGCCACGTGATCGACAATTACACAACACGGGTTTACTTTCACGTAGAACAAAAGGCAAAACTTTTCTTTGTCCATTCTGGATAAGGGAGTGATAGGATTTTTTGCCTTCTGTGTCCCATTGGGGAGATTTTCCTTCATTTCCTGTCCCATAGTCACAACAGGAAGTTAGAGGAAATCCCTTCAAAGTGAGGGAATCCTAGAACTAGTGTCCCCATTGGAAAATTTCCTCTCAGGGGACAACCCAAAAGGACCATTTCTGTAAGCCAATCAGGTTCTACGGCACTGTCAGTATAACCCAGAGAGGGCGGGGCACAGGGGCGGCCCCATTCATGAGATATCCCAGATCAGATTAGATGATACTTTGTTACCATTGTAATCATACAGAAGGATTTCACCCCAATATTGAAAAACATTTCTCAGCACAACCACACATGTGACTTCCTAAGCCACGCCCACATCGCCGCCCGTCACGTATCGCAACAATGTCAAATATTGTCAAACTTTTACATGGAACTCTTAAAACTCGGCATTGATGTATAGAACACTCAGCCCTCGGGAACAGACATTACTAATCAATAGCCGGGAAGTCTGTTCAGCTGTGGTGATCGGTGACATTAGGGACCTGGCTGTGCTGTCTGGCAGAGGTGCCTGAATTTTAAGGACAGCTGATCTTTGGGCTGGTAGAACATTATATACTAGAAATAATTACTGTGTGTGTGTGTATGTATATGTGTGTGTGTGTGTGTGTGTATATATATATACTGTATATTTGGATGCTTGTCTGTAGTTTTGCTTTCAAGTCCACATAAACAGCCATATAGCCTGTATTTCAGCCTATCCCATCCTGAGGTTTACACCATCCTGCCAGACAGCACAGCCAGGTTAGTGACTGGACTTTTCTGCAATTAAACAATACAGATTATCCCAAGCCTGTGATTGGACAGTGAAAGATTAATGAAGTCATCCCTTTGCTCTCTCCTCCTGTCCGCGTGTTCCCTGTTAGCACCTGTTCATGCAGCTGAGCCTGGATTGGTCGGGGTTTCTTGTATAGTCCATCTTTCTATCTCTGTGTTGCTCTTCAGTCCGGATGTTTTACTCGCTGTGTTCTCTCTTGTAGGTGAGAAGCCTTTTTCCTGCTATCACTGTGGGCGTGGCTTTGCGGACCGCTCCAACCTGCGCGCCCACCTGCAGACGCACTCCGAGGTGAAGCGATATCGCTGTCCAGGCTGCGGCAAGACCTTCTCCCGCATCTCCCTCCTCACTAAGCACCGCGATGGCTGCTGCTGCCCGCTGTCCTGACACTCCAAACTGTTCAGTGAGGGCGAAACGCGTACCCGGAACTTCACACTGAGCACAATACTGTGCAGGAGGAGGGCCACTATTGGTCTGTTTGCTGATGACGGATTTCCTGTATCTTGGACGATTGAGGGCCATCTGTTGTCACCACTGCTGAAGTGCAGGGACCACCACTGTGATGACGATTATCGGGGGGTCCCTGGATTTCAGATCTAGGAGATCAGACCACCCAACCCGGGTCCAATCCCTCCCAGCACTGAACTACTTACCTCTCTAGAGGTGCAAACAAACGGCAACTGCCCCAGCCGATAACCGGCCGAACAGCGAGGAGCGCATGGAAGGACGACACATGTCAGACAACAAGTCCCGGCTCAACTCACCAGCCAGCCGGCAACCAACCCAATTATCCTAACAGTTCATGGTAAAACAGAGGCTTAGTTTGCACCCATATGAACATACATGCGTACGCTGCAGAGGCCGAGTCACGGCACCCCGATATTATCTGCATTCTGAGAGCCTCCATAGTAGAAGCACATACATTCTAATATATAGATCTGGGAAGGTGAGCCTGGAGGAGCCCACCCCTCCTTCATGTTCAGGGGTGACACCCAGTATATAGCACAATGGAAGTGAAGGTATCCAGTGCCCCTGTTTCGTCAGATTAGCTGACCTGTCAGATTTTGTAACAGAAGTGACGTTCCATCACCGCCATCTTACTACACCCCGCACTCATCCACAGTAATGATACAGTGAGAAGACGGCAAGCGGCCATCTTGGTACACCCCGCACTCATCCACAGTAATGATACAGTGAGAAAGCGGCCATCTTGGTACACCCCACACTCGTCCACAGTAATGATACAGTGAGAAAGCGGCCATCTTGGTACACCCCACACTCGTCCACAGTAATGATACAGTGAGAAGGCGGCAAGCGGCCATCTTGGTACACCCCACACTCGTCCACAGTAATGATACAGTGAGAAAGGCGGCAAGCGGCCATCTTGGTACACCCCGCACTCATCCACAGTAAGGATACACTGAGAAGGTGGTGTTTCGTCACATATGGCTACCCATCACATTTGGCTACCCGCTGGACTGCGCATGCGTGACGCCGCCATATGCGTTCCAACACTGTGGCGATCTGCGCTTGTGCAGAATTTTGTGGCCACACCCCTGAGTCCTGGTTCCAGCCCCACCATCCAAGTGGACATAGAGTTAGATTATAATTATGCCGAGCGAAGTGAGGCCATGTCCGAAGCGTGGCGAGCCCGCGAGGGGCCCTGTGGCAAAGTGTTGTCTTACAACAGTGTTGGAACGCATATGGCGGCGTCGTGCATGCGCACTCCAGCGGGTAGCAAAATGTGATGGGTAGCCAATGTGACGAAACAGTGGCAAGTGGCCATCTTGGTACACCTCACACTCGCCCACGGTAATGATACATTGAGAAGGCGGCGAGCGGCCATCTTGGTACACCTCGCACTCATCCACAGTAAGGATACAGTGAGAAGGCGGCAACACATGTCAGACAACAAAGAAAAATTCCCAACTCAACTCACCAGCCAGCCGGCAACCATCCAAATTATCCTAACAGTTTTCTAGAGCCCAGCACCATAGCCTGTACCTACAGATCTCAACTGTCCCGGATTTGGAGAGACTGTCCCGGATTTGGAGAGACTGTCCCGGATTTGGAGAGACTGTCCTGGATTTGGAGAGACTGTCCTGGATTTGGAGAGACTGTCCCGGATTTGGAGAGACTGTCCCGGATTTGGAGAGACTGTCCCGGATTTGGAGAGACTGTCCCGGATTTGGAAGGAGAGACTGTCCCGGATTTGGAAGGATAGACTGTCCCGGATTTGGAGAGACTGTCCTGGATTTGGAGAGACTGTCCTGGATTTGGAAGGACTGTCCTGGATTTGGAAGGACTGTCCCGGATTTGGAAGGAGAGACTGTCCCGGATTTGGAAGGAGAGACTGTCCCGGATTTGGAAGGAGAGACTGTCCCGGATTTGGAGAGACTGTCCCGGATTTGGAAGGAGAGACTGTCCCGGATTTGGAAGGACTGTCCCGGATTTGGATCAATGTCCCTCCTCATTTGTCCCTCATTTTGATCTGATATATATAGTTGTATATAAAATGCACTTTTTATTTTCAAATAGTGTTTTTCCAGGGCTAAACCAAATTCTAAATTGCTGTATTTGTACATTTCAAAATCCAATATAAAGGAATAATAGTGGTAAAAAAAACACTTGTGGTGCGTTTACAGTAACTCATTTTTTTTTTTGTATAATTCTCCTTTAAGGGGGTGTGTCCTATGCCTACATATTTTTGCTAATAGGTATCCCTCGTTCCCATGTCAGAAAGTTGGAAGGTGTGAATAGCTCCACCCATGCCTAAAACTGCTGAACTGGAGGCGTGGATTAGTAATACTAGGGGCGGAGCTTATAGCTGACTTGGAGAGAAGTCAAGGAATGATTGGTAGATAACCCCATGATTGGTTCTTGCACTTCAGGGGTATTGGTGGCTTCTATCATATGATTGTCATGGCGACTGTAGGAGGTGACCAGCGCTGTCGCTTGTTTCCAGGGATAGCCAGAAAATGCTTTTTGGTTTTTATTTCTAGCCAACATGTTTCACTCCCTTGCTGACCAGGCTGGGAATAAAGTCTACATTCATATCACCTAATTCTATGGGGGGGGGGGGGGGTTATGAGACCCCCCCAGCCGTCTGTATGGAATCCTCCTTCCTCTATGGACGCCTTCTGCCTATAAAATGTCTCCAACATCAAACAATGGTGAGAAATCAACACAAAGTATCAATCTGAATGTGACGTCACCCGGCTCCGCAACGTCATTTCCTAGAAATAAAGTGAAGTATTTGTAATGTATCGGGGGAGGGGGGACCTGTACTGGGAGCAACATGGGGGGGCCATCACTGTCCGCTCCACCGGCGGTCTCTGGAACAAACATGCGGAGAGTGAAGTCAGAATTCAGATCTGAATACTTTTTCCTGGTGAGCGAATCAGAATGTCTGGATCAGTACAGCAGCCAGGCGACACGCATTTCCAAAAATAAGGGAAGGCGATGGAAGCCGGAGAGACTTCACCTCCTCCCCCACCTCACCGGAGAGGAACTCCGCCTACAAATTACGTCTAATATCCAAATAAAAATGATTTTACAGAAATTCTTCTGTCTGAGTCATAAATCGATCGGCTGCTGATTCTCCCATTCATTCTGTGGTTCAATAGTGGAAATATGGGGGACACCCCGGGGGGTCCCCACATTTATATACAGACCCCACATCTCATTCTGTATACACTGATCAGCCAGAACATTCTGACCAATGACTGTATACAAGTATATAACCCCTCCCCCCTCTGTATACACCCCTCCCCTCTCTATATACACCACTCCCCTCTCTATATACACCACTCCCCCTCTATATACACCACTCCCCTCTCTATATACACCCCTCCCCCCTCTATATACACCACTCCCCTCTCTATATACACCACTCCCCTCTCTATATACACCACTCCCCTCTCTATATACACCCCTCCCCCCTCTATATACACCACTCCCCTCTCTATATACACCACTCCCCCTCTATATACACCACTCCCCCTCTATATACACCCCTCCCCTCTCTATATACACCCCTCCCCCTCTATATACACCCCTCCCCCTCTCTATATACACCCCTCCCCCTCTCTATATACACCCCTCCCCTCTCTATATACACCCCTCCCCTCTCTATATACACCCCTCCCCTCTCTATATACACCCCTCCCCTCTCTATATACACCCCTCCCCTCTCTATACACCCCTCCTCCTATATACACCACTCCCCTCTCTATATACACCACTCCCCCTCTATATACACCACTCCCCTCTCTATATACACCACTCCCCTCTCTATATACACCACTCCCCTCTCTATATACACCCCTCCCCCCTCTATATACACCACCCCCCCTCTATATACACCCCTCCCCTCTCTATATACACCCCTCCTCTCTATATACACCACTCCCCTCTCTATATACACCACTCCCCCTCTATATACACCACTCCCCTCTCTATATACACCACTCCCCCTCTATATACACCACTCCCCTCTCTATATACACCCCTCCCCCCTCTATATACACCACTCCCCCCTCTATATACACCCCTCCCCTCTCTATATACACCCCTCCCCTCTCTATATACACCCCTCCCCTCTCTATATACACCCCTCCTCTCTATATACACCACTCCCCTCTCTATATACACCACTCCCCCTCTATATACACCACTCCCCTCTCTATATAACACCACTCCCCTCTCTATATACACCACTCCCCTCTCTATATACACCCCTCCCCCTCTATATACACCCCTCCCCCTCTATATACACCCCTCCCCCTCTCTATATACACCACTCCCCTCTCTATATACACCCCTCCCCTCTCTATATACACCCCTCCCCTCTCTATATACACCACCTCTCTATATACATCCCTCCCCTCTCTATATACACCCTTCCCCTCTCTAAATACACCCCTCCCCTCTATATACACCCCTCCCCTCTCTAGATACACCCCTCCCCTCTCTAGATACACCTTCTCTAAATACACCACTCCCCTCTCTATATACACCCCTCCCTATATACACCCCTCCCCTCTATATACACCCCTCCTCTCTCTATATACACCCCCTCCCTCTCTGTATACACCCCTCCCCCTCTATATATACCTCTCCCCCTCTATATACACCTCTCCCCCTCTATATACACCACTCCCCTCTCTAAATACACCCCGCCCCCCTCTGTATACACCACTCCCCTCTCTATATACACCCCTCCCCTCTCTATATACACCACTCCCCCTCTATATACACCCCTCCCCTCTCTATATACACCCCTCCCCTCTCTATATACACCCCTCCCCTCTCTAAACACACCACTCCCCTCTCTATATACACCCATCCCCTCTCTATATACACTCCTCCCCTCTCTAAACACACCACTCCCCTCTCTATATACACCCCTCCCCCTCTATATACACCCCTCCCCCTCTATATACACCCCTCCCCCCTCATCTCATTCCGTATACACTGATCAGCCAGAACATTCTGACCAATGACTGTATACAATGTATATAACCCCTCCCCCCTCTGTATACACCCCTCCCCCTCTATATACACCCCTCCCCTCTCTATATACCCCCCTTCCCCCTCTATATACACCCTCCCCCTCTATATACACCCCTCCCCTCTCTATATACACCCCTCCCCCCTCTATATACACCACTCCCCTCTCTATATACACCCCTCCCCCCTCTATATACACCACTCCCCTCTCTATATACACCCCTCCCCTCTCTAAACACACCACTCCCCTCTCTATATACACCCCTCCCCTCTCTATATACACCCCTCCCCTCTCTATATACACCCCTCCCCTCTCTATATACACCCCTCCCCCCTCTATATACACCACTCCCCTCTCTATATACACCCCTCCCCCTCTATATACACCCCTCCCCCCTCTATATACACCACTCCCCTCTCTATATACACCCCTCCCCCCTCTATATACACCACTCCCCTCTCTATATACACCCCTCCCCTCTCTAAACACACCACTCCCCTCTCTATATACACCCCTCCCCTCTCTATATACACCACTCCCCCTCTATATACACCCCTCCCCTCTCTATATACACCCCTCCCCCTCTCTATATACACCCCTCCCCTCTCTATATACACCCCTCCCCCCTCTATATACACCCCTCCCCCTCTATATACACCCACTCCCCTCTCTATATACACCCCTCCCCTCTCTATATACACCACTCCCCTCTCTATATACACCCCTCCCCTCTCTATATACACCACTCCCCTCTCTATATACACCCCTCCCCCTCTATATACACCCCTCCCCCTCTAAATACACCACTCCCCTCTCTATATACACCCCTCCCCTCTCTAAATACACCCCTCCTCTCTCTATATACACCACTCCCCCTCTATATACACCCCTCCCCTCTCTATATACACCCCTCCCCCTCTATATACACGCCTCCCCTCTCTAAATACACCACTCCCCTCTCTATATACACCCCTCCCCTCTCTAAATACACCACTCCCCTCTCTATATACACCCCTCCCCTCTCTATATACACCCCTCCCCTCTATATACACCCCTCCCCTCTCTATATACACCCCTCCCCTCTCTATATACACCCCTCCCCCTCTCTATATACACCCCTCCCCTCTCTAAATACACCACTCCCCTCTCTATATACACCCCTCCCCCCTCTATATACACCCCTCCCCTCTCTATATACACCCCTCCCCTCTCTATATACACCCCTCCCCCTCTATATACACCCCTCCCCCCTCTATATACGCCGCTCCCCCTCTATATACGCCCCTCCCCTCTCTAAATACGCCACTCCCCTCTCTATATACGCCCCTCCCCTCTCTATATACCCAACCCCCTCTCTATATACACCCCTCCCCTCTCTATATACACCACTCCCCTCTCTATATACACCCCTCCCCCTCTATATACACCCCTCCCCTCTCTATATACACCCCTCACCTCTCTATATACACCCCTCCCCCCTCTATATACACCCCTCCCCATCTATATACACCACTCCCCTCTCTATATACACCCCTCCCCTCTCTAAATACACCCCTCCCCCTCTATATACACCACTCCCCTCTCTATATACACCCCTCCCCCTCTATATACATCCCTCCCCTCTCTAAATACACCACTCCCCTCTCTATATACACCCCTCCCCTCTCTATATACACCACTCCCCTCTCTAAATACACCCCTCCCCCCTCTGTATACACCCCTCCCCTCTCTATATACACCCCTCCCCTCTCTAAATAAACCACTCCCCTCTCTATATACACCCCTCCCCCTCTATATACACCCCTCCCTTCTCTATATACACCCCTCACCTCTCTATATACACCCCTCCCCCTCTATATACACCCCTCCCCTCTCTATATACACCCCTCCCCCTCTATATACACCCCTCCCCTCTCTATATACACCACTCCCCTCTCTATATATACCCCTCCTCTCTCTATATACGCCCCTCCCCTCTCTAAATATGACACTCCCCTCTCTATATACGCCCCTCCCCTCTCTATATACGCCCCTCCCCTCTCTATATACGCCACTCCCCTCTCTATATACACCCCTCCCCTCTCTATATACGCCACTCCCCTCTCTATATACACCCCTCCCCTCTCTATATACACCACTCCCCTCTCTATATACACCACTCCCCCTCTATATACACCCCTCCCCTCTCTATATACACCACTCCCCTCTATATACACCCCTCCCCCCTCTATATACACCCCTCCCCTCTCTATATACACCACACCCCTCTCTATATACACCCCTCCTCTCTCTATATACACCCCTACTCTCTCTATATACATCCCCCTCTATATACACCCCTCCCCTCTCTATATACACCCCTCCCCTCTCTATATACACCCCTCCCCTCTCTATATACACCCCTCTCTCCCCTCTCCTGTCCAGCCTCCTTCTGCTGCCTGTGGCCCCTCTGATCCTCCCTCCTGTCCAGCTTCCTTCTGCTGCCCGTGGCCCAGGGGCGGATCCAGGGGGGGGGCAACAGGGCAATTGCCCCCCCCGAAATAATAGCACACACACTCTTAATGTAACTGTCTCCTGCGCTCCGCTGCCGGCCCGAGTCTCTCTCTCACATGTGCCGATCAGCGGCGCCGAGAGAGAGACTCGCGTGTGGTATGTACGGGTGGCGGCGGCGGTCACTGACACTGAAGGAAGGATAGGTGGGTGGAGCCTCTTCCCTGCTCTGCACTCGTTGCTAGACGCCAGGCGGCCCTGGCATTAGCAACGAGTGACGTCACGGTCAGTCACACTCACACTGCAGTGAGTGAGTGAGTCACGGCGTCACGTCGGAGGTCGGACTCGAGTCTCTCAGAGCCGACCGACGTGACAGTGTGACAGGGCCTGGAGCGGGCGGCTGGTGTGTGACTGAGGCTGAGCGAGGCAGCGAGCAGGCAGGTGTTGAAGCCCCTCCCCTTCTGATAATGTGACTGAAGGGACATGGCGTCGCGGCCATCTTGGTACTCCCGCACTCGTCCACAGTAAGCCTAGTGTTTGTAAGTCGGCAAGCGGACATCTTTATACACCCACCAGAGTCTTGCTTATCACAGTCATTTTTAACAGTAAACTCAACTTATATTTCACTAAATAAGCTGAGTTTACTATTAAAAATAACTGTGAAAAGCAAGACTCCGGTGGGTGTATAAAGATGTCTGCTTGCCGACTTCTAACTCTAGTCTTACTGCTGACAAGTGAGGGTGTACCAAGATGGCCGCAATGCAACATGCTTTTGCATGCATATTCTGATGAGTTACAATATCTCTCACTGCCCGCCCTCACTCTAGGACACATCCACTGGCAACTTGGCAAGTGACAATCCACATGTTGTGGCAGGCGACATTGGCAAGTGACAATCCGCATCTTGTGGCAAGCGACATTGGCAAGTGAGAATCTGCATGTTGTGGCAGGCGACATTGGCAAGTGACAATCCGCATCTTGTGGCAGGCGACATTGGCAAGTGACAATCCGCATCTTGTGGCAGGCGACATTGGCAAGTGACAATCCGCATCTTGTGGCAGGCGACATTGGCAAGTGACAATCTGCATGTTGTGGCAGGCGACATTGGCAAGTGACAATCCGCATCTTGTGGCAGGCGACATTGGCAAGTGACAATC
This sequence comes from Lithobates clamitans, assembly GCA_037952925.1. Lineage (NCBI taxonomy): Eukaryota > Metazoa > Chordata > Amphibia > Anura > Ranidae > Lithobates > Lithobates clamitans. Next base: position 144,713 of record JBBGZY010002628.1, read on the forward strand.
CGCATCTTGTGGCAGGCGACATTGGCAAGTGACAATCCGCATGTTGTGGCAGGCGACATTGGCAAGTGACAATCCGCATGTTGTGGCAGGCGACATTGGCAAGTGACACGCTGCATCTGGTGGCAGGCGACGGTAGCAAGTGACACGCTCAGGGCTCCCAATGATTCTGCATTATGGTGAGTTGAACGATTTCATTTTACATTACAATGTAATAATATAAATAATGCGCCTCAATCATCCTGACACCACATCAACCATGGTGCTGTTATGATTGAAGCGCCAACACCAGCCATTGCCCGACAAATTGCCCGCAAAATTTTATGGCAGTGCCCCTCCCGAGACTAGGCTCTGGATCCGCCCCTGCCGTGGCCCCTCTGATCTCTCCTGAACCCCCCTCCTGTCCAGCTTCCTTCTGCTGCCTGTGGCCCCTCTGATCTCTCCTGAACCCCCCTCCCCCTCCTGTTCAGCTTCCTTCTGCTGCCTGTGGCCCCTCTGATCCCTTCTGAACCTCCCTCCTGTCTAGCTACCTTCTGCTGCCTGTGGCCCCTCTGATCTCTCCTGAACCCCCCCTCCCCTCCTGTCCTGCTTCCTTCTGCTGCCCGTGGCCCCTCTGATCTCTCCTGAACCCCCCTCCTGTTCAGCTTCCTTCTGTTGCTCATGACCCGTCTGATCTCAACTGAACCCCCCTGTCCAGCTTCCTTCTGCTGCCTGTGGCCCCTCTGATCTCTCCTGAACCCCCTTCCTCCTGTCCAGCTTCCTTCTGCTGCCCGTGGCCCCTCTGATTTCTCCTGAACCCCCCTCCCTCCTGTCCAGCTTCCTTCTGCTGCCTGTGGCCCCTCTGATCTCTCCTAAACCCCCCTCCCCCCTCCTGTCCAGCTTCCTTCTGCTGCCTGTGGCCCCTCTGATCTCTCCTGAACCCCCCTCCCCTCCTGTCCAGCTTCCTTCTGCTGCCCGTGGCCCCTCTGATCCCTCTTGAACCCCCCTCCTGTCCAGCTTCCTTCTGCTGCCCGTGGCCCCTCTGATCTCTCCTGAACCCCCCTCCTGTCCAGCTTCCTTCTGCTGCCTGTGGCCCCTCTGATCTCTCCTCAACCCCCCTCCCCCTCCTGTTCAGCTTCCTTCTGCTGCCCGTGGCCCCTCTGATCTCTCCTGAACCCCCCTCCTGTTCAGCTTCCTTCTGTTGCCCATGACCCGTCTGATCTCTCCTGAACCCCCCTGTCCAGCTTCCTTCTGCTGCCCGTGGCCCCTCTGATCTCTCCTGAACCCCCTCCCCTCCTGTCCAGCTTCCTTCTGCTGCCCGTGGCCCCTCTGATCCCTCTTGAACCCCCCTCCTGTCCAGCTTCCTTCTGCTGCCCCTGGCCCCTCTGATCTCTCCTGAACCCCCCTCCTGTCCAGCTTCCTTCTGCTGCCTGTGGCCCCTCTGATCTCTCCTGAACCCCCCTCCCCCTCCTGTTCAGCTTCCTTCTGCTGCCTGTGGCCCCTCTGATCCCTTCCCCCCGTCCTGTCCAGCTTCCTTCTGCTGCCCGTGACCCCTCTGATCTCTCCTGAACCCCCCTCCCCTCCTGTCCAGCTTCCTTCTGCTGCCCGTGGCCCCTCTGATCTCTCCTGAACCCCCCTCCTGTCCAGCTTCCTTCTGCTGCCTGTGGCCCCTCTGATCTCTCCTGAACCCCCCTCCCCCTCCTGTTCAGCTTCCTTCTGCTGCCTGTGGCCCCTCTGATCCCTTCTGAACCTCCCTCCTGTCTAGCTACCTTCTGCTGCCTGTGGCCCCTCTGATCTCTCCTGAACCCCCCCTCCCCTCCTGTCCTGCTTCCTTCTGCTGCCCGTGGCCCCTCTGATCTCTCCTGAACCCCCCTCCTGTTCAGCTTCCTTCTGTTGCTCATGACCCGTCTGATCTCAACTGAACCCCCCTGTCCAGCTTCCTTCTGCTGCCTGTGGCCCCTCTGATCTCTCCTGAACCCCCCCTCCTCTCCTGTCCAGCTTCCTTCTGCTGCCCGTGGCCCCTCTGATCTCTCCTGAACCCCCCCTCCCCTCCTGTCCTGCTTCCTTCTGCTGCCCGTGGCCCCTCTGATCTCTCCTGAACCCCCCTCCTGTTCAGCTTCCTTCTGTTGCTCATGACCCGTCTGATCTCAACTGAACCCCCCTCCTGTCCAGCTTCCTTCTGCTGCCTGTGGCCCCTCTGATCTCTCCTGAACCCCCCTCCCCCTCCTGTTCAGCTTCCTTCTGCTGCCTGTGGCCCCTCTGATCCCTCTTGAACCCCCCTCCTGTCCAGCTTCCTTCTGCTGCCCCTGGCCCCTCTGATCTCTCCTGAACCCCCCTCCTGTCCAGCTTCCTTCTGCTGCCTGTGGCCCCTCTGATCTCTCCTGAACCCCCCTCCCCCTCCTGTTCAGCTTCCTTCTGCTGCCTGTGGCCCCTCTGATCCCTTCCCCCCGTCCTGTCCAGCTTCCTTCTGCTGCCCGTGACCCCTCTGATCTCTCCTGAACCCCCCTCCCCTCCTGTCCAGCTTCCTTCTGCTGCCCGTGGCCCCTCTGATCTCTCCTGAACCCCCCTCCTGTCCAGCTTCCTTCTGCTGCCTGTGGCCCCTCTGATCTCTCCTGAACCCCCCTCCCCCTCCTGTTCAGCTTCCTTCTGCTGCCTGTGGCCCCTCTGATCCCTTCTGAACCTCCCTCCTGTCTAGCTACCTTCTGCTGCCTGTGGCCCCTCTGATCTCTCCTGAACCCCCCCTCCCCTCCTGTCCTGCTTCCTTCTGCTGCCCGTGGCCCCTCTGATCTCTCCTGAACCCCCCTCCTGTTCAGCTTCCTTCTGTTGCTCATGACCCGTCTGATCTCAACTGAACCCCCCTGTCCAGCTTCCTTCTGCTGCCTGTGGCCCCTCTGATCTCTCCTGAACCCCCCTCCTCTCCTGTCCAGCTTCCTTCTGCTGCCCGTGGCCCCTCTGATCTCTCCTGAACCCCCCCTCCCCTCCTGTCCTGCTTCCTTCTGCTGCCCGTGGCCCCTCTGATCTCTCCTGAACCCCCCTCCTGTTCAGCTTCCTTCTGTTGCTCATGACCCGTCTGATCTCAACTGAACCCCCCTGTCCAGCTTCCTTCTGCTGCCTGTGGCCCCTCTGATCTCTCCTGAACCCCCCTCCTCTCCTGTCCAGCTTCCTTCTGCTGCCCGTGGCCCCTCTGATCTCTCCTGAACCCCCCTCCCCTCCTGTCCAGCTTCCTTCTGTTGCCCGTGGCCCCTCTGATCTCTCCTGAACCCCCTTCCTCCTGTCCAGCTTCCTTCTGCTGCCCGTGGCCCCTCTGATTTCTCCTGAACCCCCCTCCCTCCTGTCCAGCTTCCTTCTGCTGCCTGTGGCCCCTCTGATCTCTCCTAAACCCCCCTCCCCCCTCCTGTCCAGCTTCCTTCTGCTGCCTGTGGCCCCTCTGATCTCTCCTGAACCCCCCTCCCCTCCTGTCCAGCTTCCTTCTGCTGCCCGTGGCCCCTCTGATCCCTCTTGAACCCCCCTCCTGTCCAGCTTCCTTCTGCTGCCCGTGGCCCCTCTGATCTCTCCTGAACCCCCCTCCTGTCCAGCTTCCTTCTGCTGCCTGTGGCCCCTCTGATCTCTCCTCAACCCCCCTCCCCCTCCTGTTCAGCTTCCCTCTGCTGCCCGTGGCCCCTCTGATCTCTCCTGAACCCCCCTCCTGTTCAGCTTCCTTCTGTTGCCCATGACCCGTCTGATCTCTCCTGAACCCCCCCTGTCCAGCTTCCTTCTGCTGCCCGTGGCCCCTCTGATCTCTCCTGAACCCCCCTCCCCTCCTGTCCAGCTTCCTTCTGCTGCCCGTGGCCCCTCTGATCCCTCTTGAACCCCCCTCCTGTCCAGCTTCCTTCTGCTGCCCCTGGCCCCTCTGATCTCTCCTGAACCCCCCTCCTGTCCAGCTTCCTTCTGCTGCCTGTGGCCCCTCTGATCTCTCCTGAACCCCCCTCCCCCTCCTGTTCAGCTTCCTTCTGCTGCCTGTGGCCCCTCTGATCCCTTCCCCCCGTCCTGTCCAGCTTCCTTCTGCTGCCCGTGACCCCTCTGATCTCTCCTGAACCCCCCTCCCCTCCTGTCCAGCTTCCTTCTGCTGCCCGTGGCCCCTCTGATCTCTCCTGAACCCCCCTCCTGTCCAGCTTCCTTCTGCTGCCTGTGGCCCCTCTGATCTCTCCTGAACCCCCCTCCCCCTCCTGTTCAGCTTCCTTCTGCTGCCTGTGGCCCCTCTGATCCCTTCTGAACCTCCCTCCTGTCTAGCTACCTTCTGCTGCCTGTGGCCCCTCTGATCTCTCCTGAACCCCCCCTCCCCTCCTGTCCTGCTTCCTTCTGCTGCCCGTGGCCCCTCTGATCTCTCCTGAACCCCCCTCCTGTTCAGCTTCCTTCTGTTGCTCATGACCCGTCTGATCTCAACTGAACCCCCCTGTCCAGCTTCCTTCTGCTGCCTGTGGCCCCTCTGATCTCTCCTGAACCCCCCTCCTCTCCTGTCCAGCTTCCTTCTGCTGCCCGTGGCCCCTCTGATCTCTCCTGAACCCCCCTCCCCTCCTATCCAGCTTCCTTCTGTTGCCCGTGGCCCCTCTGATCTCTCCTGAACCCCCTTCCTCCTGTCCAGCTTCCTTCTGCTGCCCGTGGCCCCTCTGATCTCTCCTGAACCCCCCTCCCTCCTGTCCAGCTTCCTTCTGCTGCCTGTGGCCCCTCTGATCTCTCCTAAACCCCCCTCCCCCTTCCTGTCCAGCTTCCTTCTGCTGCCTGTGGCCCCTCTGATCTCTCCTGAACCCCCCTCCCCTCCTGTCCAGCTTCCTTCTGCTGCCCGTGGCCCCTCTGATCCCTCTTGAACCCCCCTCCTGTCCAGCTTCCTTCTGCTGCCCGTGGCCCCTCTGATCTCTCCTGAACCCCTCTCCTGTCCAGCTTCCTTCTGCTGCCTGTGGCCCCTCTGATCTCTCCTCAACCCCCCTCCCCCTCCTGTTCAGCTTCCTTCTGCTGCCCGTGGCCCCTCTGATCTCTCCTGAACCCCCCTCCTGTTCAGCTTCCTTCTGTTGCCCATGACCCGTCTGATCTCTCCTGAACCCCCCCTGTCCAGCTTCCTTCTGCTGCCCGTGGCCCCTCTGATCTCTCCTGAACCCCCCTCCCCTCCTGTCCAGCTTCCTTCTGCTGCCCGTGGCCCCTCTGATCCCTCTTGAACCCCCCTCCTGTCCAGCTTCCTTCTGCTGCCCGTGGCCCCTCTGATCTCTCCTGAACCCCCCTCCTGTCCAGCTTCCTTCTGCTGCCTGTGGCCCCTCTGATCTCTCCTGAACCCCCCTCCCCCTCCTGTTCAGCTTCCTTCTGCTGCCTGTGGCCCCTCTGATCCCTTCTGAACCTCCCTCCTGTCTAGCTACCTTCTGCTGCCCGTGGCCCCTCTGATCTCTCCTGAACCCCCTTCCTCCTGTCCAGCTTCCTTCTGCTGCCCGTGGCCCCTCTGATCTCTCCTGAACCCCCCTCCCCCCTCCTGTCCAGCTTCCTTCTGCTGCCTGTGGCCCCTCTGATCTCTCCTGAACCCCCCTCCCCCTCCAGTTCAGCTTCCTTCTGCTGCCTGTGGCCCCTCTGATCCCTTCTGAACCTCCCTCCTGTCTAGCTACCTTCTGCTGCCCGTGGCCCCTCTGATCTCTCCTGAACCCCCCCTCCCCTCCTGTCCTGCTTCCTTCTGCTGCCCGTGGCCCCTCTGATCTCTCCTGAACCCCCCTCCTGTTCAGCTTCCTTCTGTTGCCCATGACCCGTCTGATCTCTCCTGAACCCCCCCTGTCCAGCTTCCTTCTGCTGCCCGTGGCCCCTCTGATCTCTCCTGAACCCCCCTCCCCTCCTGTCCAGCTTCCTTCTGCTGCCCGTGGCCCCTCTGATCTCTCTTGAACCCCCCTCCTGACCAGCTTCCTTCTGCTGCCCGTGGCCCCTCTGATCTCTCCTGAACCCCCCTCCTGTTCAGCTTCATTCTGCTGAATGTGGCCCCTCTGATCCCTTCTGAACCTCCCTCCTGTCTAGCTACCTTCTGCTGCCTGTGGCCCCTCTGATCTCTCCTGAACCCCCCCCCTCCCCTCCTGTCCTGCTTCCTTCTGCTGCCCGTGGCCCCTCTGATCTCTCCTAAACCCCCCTCCTGTCCAGCTTCCTTCTGCTGCCTGTGGCCCCTCTGATCTCTCCTGAACCCCCCCCTCCCCTCCTGTCCTGCTTCCTTCTGCTGCCCGTGGCCCCTCTGATCTCTCCTGAACCCCCCTCCTGTTCAGCTTTCTTCTGTTGCCCATGACCCGTCTGATCTCTCCTGAACGCCCCTTGTCCAACTTCCTTCTGCTGCCCGTGGCCCCTCTGATCTCTCCTGAAGCCCCCTCCTGTCCAGCTTCCTTCTCCTGCCCATGGCCCCTCTGCCTCTCTCCAGTTTCTTCTTCTGCACAGATGGGCTCAAATGTAACAAAAATAGAAACTGAAGGGCCAATCACTGCTAAGAGATCTCCCGAGTCCAACTCTTTTCCAATAGAAGTCTGGGGACAATCCACCTCCTAGCAGTGCTGGGGCCCTTCAATTCCCGATGCTATTACATGAAACAACAAGCTAGAGCTGCGCGATTAATCGTTAAAAAAAACGCGATCTCAATTCATTCCCCCCTCACGATCTCAATCCGGCATTTCCACGATTCTATGTAACAAGTTCAGAGCCGTTCTCTGCTCACAGCTGTCCTCAAATGTTTATCAACATTGCTCAGCGCTGAGAGATAACTATAAACATTGTATCATTTGGTTCTTTCAGGGTAGGCAACCTATTGAGTACAGTGTGCCGAAAAATGTTTTCAAAGAAATCGAGCGTGCCCCACAACTGTACCTCCCGCTCTTCTGCCCCACAACTGTACCTCCCGCTCTTCTGCCCCACAACTGTACCTCCCGCTCTTCTGCCCCACCACTGTACCTCCCGCTCTTCTGCCCCACCACTGTACCTCCCGCTCTTCTGCCCCACAACTGTACCTCCCGCTCTTCTGCCCCACAACTGTACCTCCCGTTCTTCTGCCCCACAACTGTACCTCCCGCTCTTCTGCCCCACAACTGTACCTCCCGCTCTTCTGCCCCACAACTGTACCTCCCGCTCTTCTGCCCCACAACTGTACCTCCCGCTCTTCTGCCCCACAACTGTACCTCCCGCTCTTCTGCCCCACAACTGTACCTCCCGCTCTTCTGCCCCACAACTGTACCTCCCGCTCTTTTGCCCCACAACTGTACCTCCCGCTCTTCTGCCCCACAACTGTACCTCCCGCTCTTCTGCCCCACAACTGTACCTCCCGCTCTTCTGCCCCACAACTGTACCTCCCGCTCTTCTGCCCCACAACTGTACCTCCCGCTCTTCTGCCCCACAACTGTACCTCCCGCTCTTCTGCCCCACAACTGTACCTCCCACTCTTTTGCCCCACAACTGTACCTCCCGCTCTTCTGCCCCACAACTGTACCTCCCGCTCTTCTGCCCCACAACTGTACCTCCCGCTCTTCTGCCCCACAACTGTACCTCCCGCTCTTCTGCCCCACAACTGTACCTCCCGCTCTTCTGCCCCACCACTGTACCCCCTGCCCCACCACTGTAACCCCCTGCTCATCTGCCCCACGAATACACCTTCTTTCACATCTGCCTCACTGCTGTACCCCCCCTGCTCTTCTGTCCCACTGCTGAACCCCCTACTCCTCTCTTCCACCGCTGTACCCCCTGCTCATCTATGATATGTGTGATATGGTGAAAGGAAGCCGAGATGAGACACATCTACTGTATCAGTGCAGTCAGTGCAGATTATATAATACAGTGCAGTCAGTGCAGCGTACATAATACAGTGCAGTCAGTGCAAAGTACATAATACAGTGCAGTCAGTACAGAGTACATAATACAGTGCAGTCAGTGCAGAGTACATAATACAGTGCAGTCAGTACAGAGTATATAATACAGTGCAGTCAGTGCAGAGTATATAATACAGTGCAGTCAGTGCAGAGTACATAATACAGTGCAGTCAGTACAGAGTACATATTACAGTGCAGTCAGTGCAGAGTATATAATACAGTGCAGTCAGTACAGAGTACATAATACAGTGCACTCAGTACAGAGTACATAATACAGTGCAGTCAGTGCAGAGTATATAATACAGTGCAGTCAGTGCAGCGTACATAATACAGTGCAGTCAGTGCAGAGTATATAATACAGTGCAGTCAGTGCAGAGGACATCATACAGTGCAGTCAGTGCAGAGTACATAAGTCAGTGCAGAGTACATAATACAGTGCAGTCAGTACAGAGTATATAATACAGTGCAGTCAGTGCAGAGTACATAATACAGTGCAGTCAGTGCAGAGTATATAATACAGTGCAGTCAGTACAGAGTACATAATACAGTGCAGTCAGTGCAGAGTATATAATACAGTGCAGTCAGTACAGAGTACATAATACAGTGCAGTTAGTGCAGAGTATATAATACAGTGCAGTCAGTGCAGAGTATATAATACAGTGCAGTCAGTGCAGAGGACATAATACAGTGCAGTCAGTGCAGAGTATATAATACAGTGCAGTCAGTGCAGAGTACATAATACAGTGCACCCCCTACTCCTCTCTTCCACCGCTGCACCCCCTGCTCATCTATGATATGTGTGATATGGTGAAAGGAAGCCGAGATGAGACACATCTACTGTATCAGTGCAGTCAGTGCAGATTATATAATACAGTGCAGTCAGTGCAGCGTACATAATACAGTGCAGTCAGTGCAAAGTACATAATACAGTGCAGTCAGTACAGAGTACATAATACAGTGCAGTCAGTGCAGAGTACATAATACAGTGCAGTCAGTACAGAGTATATAATACAGTGCAGTCAGTGCAGAGTATATAATACAGTGCAGTCAGTGCAGAGTACATAATACAGTGCAGTCAGTGCAGAGTACATAATACAGTGCAGTCAGTACAGAGTACATATTACAGTGCAGTCAGTGCAGAGTATATAATTCAGTGCAGAGTACATAATACAGTGCACCCCCTACTCCTCTCTTCCACTGCTGTACCCCCTGCTCATCTATGATATGTGTGATATGGTGAAAGGAAGCCGAGATGAGACACATCTACTGTATCAGTGCAGTCAGTGCAGATTATATAATACAGTGCAGTCAGTGCAGCGTACATAATACAGTGCAGTCAGTGCAAAGTACATAATACAGTGCAGTCAGTACAGAGTACATAATACAGTGCAGTCAGTGCAGAGGACATCATACAGTGCAGTCAGTGCAGAGTATATAATACAGTGCAGTCAGTGCAGAGTACATAATACAGTGCAGTCAGTACAGAGTATATAATACAGTGCAGTCAGTGCAGAGTACATAATACAGTGCAGTCAGTGCAGAGTATATAATACAGTGCAGTCAGTACAGAGTACATAATACAGTGCAGTCAGTGCAGAGTATATAATACAGTGCAGTCAGTACAGAGTACATAATACAGTGCAGTTAGTGCAGAGTATATAATACAGTGCAGTCAGTGCAGAGTATATAATACAGTGCAGTCAGTGCAGAGGACATAATACAGTGCAGTCAGTGCAGAGTATATAATACAGTGCAGTCAGTGCAGAGTACATAATACAGTGCAGTCAGTACAGAGTATATAATACAGTGCAGTCAGTGCAGAGTACATAATACAGTGCAGTCAGTGCAGAGTATATAATACAGTGCAGTCAGTGCAGAGTACACAATACAGTGCAGTCAGTGCAGAGTACATAATACAGTGCAGTCAGTGCAGAGTATATAATACAGTGCAGTCAGTGCAGAGTATATAATACAGTGCAGTCAGTGCAGAGTACATAATACAGTGCAGTCAGTGCAGAGTATATAATACAGTGCAGTCAGTGCAGAGTACATAATACAGTGCAGTCAGTGCAGAGTACATAATACAGTGCAGTCAGTGCAATGACAGAATCAAGGAAAAAAACGGCGGGGGTTCCCCCAGTCCATATCAAGCCCTTTGGGTCTGGCATAGATTTTAAGGGGAACTCCACGCCAAAATTTAAAAAAAAATTGGCATGGGGGTGCCTGCCAAAATCCATACCAGACCCTTATCCGAGCAAGCAGCCTGGCAGGCCAGGAAGGGGGGGCCTGAACCATACCAGGCCGCTTGCCCTCAACATGGGGAGGGTGATTTGGGGTCCCCAAAGCACCTTGTTCCAATGTTGATGGTTGTGGGGGTCTGCGGGTGGGGGCTTATCAGAATCTGGAAGCCCCCTTTTACAAGGGGGGCCCCCAGATCCTGGCCCCTCCCTCATGTGAATGGGTATCGGGTACATAATATCCCTACCCATTCACCCAGAAAAACCCACAAAAGACAGTTTTTGACAATTCCTTTATTAAAAAAAAAAGTTTGTGGGACGAGGCCCTTGTCCCCATTAACATGGGGACAAGGTGTTTTGGGGGGGACCCCAAAGCACCCTCCCCATGCTGAGGGCAAGCGGCCTGGTATGGTTCAGGAGGGGGGGTGCTTGCTCATCCCGCCCATCCTGTCCTGCAGGCTGCATGCTCGGATAAGGGCCTGGTATGGATTATGTGGGGGGAACTGCACTCTGTTTTTTTTCCTTGATTTTTTATCTATATTTCCGGGATCTGACAATACATTACAGCCGCCAGCAGTTTAAATGACATTTTTTCCTTTAGAAATGTCATTTTGCTGCGGTATGTTCTATACATGATGCACCACTTTACAGGCAGACTAAGGGGACCCCCAGACACAACATTTAAAGGAATATTGGTCAATGATTGGTCAGTGATTGATTGGTCAATGATTGGTCAGTGATTGATTGGTCGGTGATTGATTGGTCGGTGATTGGTCAGTGATTGATTGGTCAGTAATTGATTGGTCGGTGGTTGGTCAGTAAATAATTGGTCAGTGATTGATTGGTCGGTGATTGGTCAGTGATTGATTGGTCAGTAATTGATTGATCAGTGATTGATTGGTCAGTGATTGATTGGTCGGTGATTGGTCAGTGATTGATTGGTCAGTGATTGATTGGTCAGTGATTGATTGGTTGGTGATTGGTCAGTGATTGATTGGTCTGTGATTGGTCATTGATTGGTCAGTGATTGATTGGTCAGTGATTGATTGGTTGGTGATTGGTCAGTGATTGATTGGTCAGTGATTGATTGGTTGGTGATTGGTTAGTGATTGATCAGTCGGTGATTGGTCAGTGATTGAATGGTCTGTGATTGGTCATTGATTGGTCAGTGATTGATTGGTTGGTGATTGGTCAGTGATTGATTGGTTGGTGATTGGTCAGTGATTGATCGGTCGGTGATTGGTCAGTGATTGATCGGTCTGTAATTGGTCAGTGATTGATTGGTCAGTGATTGATTGGTCAGTGATTGATTGGTTGGTGATTGGTCAGTGATTGATTGGTCTGTGATTGGTCATTGATTGGTCAGTGATTGATTGGTCAGTGATTGATTGGTCGGTGATTGGTCATTGATTGGTTAGTGTCGGATCACATTGTCGGGTCGGTTGGCCCCTCTGTGGTTGGGGGGGGGGGTGTCCTCGGCTCTCGTCTGTTCTCCTGTCTTCAGGTCTTTCCCTGCAATACGGCGGTGACACTTGTGTGCTGACAGAATCCTGGGCCTCCCCCTCCCCCCCCCACCATCACAGCCCCCCTCCCCCCCCATGCTGACCGTCATTGTTAAGTGGCGGTTATTTTCGGCGGCGGGTTCTAAATGTGTCCCTGCACCTGTCTGCGGAGGAAAGTATTTCGGAGAGTCTATAATAAGCCGAGATGTTTTCCCTCCTGGAAAATTGCGGGTGTCATGTCGCCCCGTTGGCAGGTGGAGGGCTGTGCCAGGCCGCGGGGTGCGATTTTCCATCCGCCGGCTCCGGTGACATATCTCACACCTTCCAGCAGACCACGCTGTGATTGCCGTTGCCGGGAGATACTGACATTCCGATTCCTAAACAGGTGACCGTCCCGGGGAGGAATTATTCATGTGCTCGCTGTGCGTCTGTCATGTGACCGATCGTCACACTTCACATTCCGGAGATCTCCGATACACAGCGATCACTTCCCTCCACTGCCTCCAATCACTTTCCTGGCTGATGCGATTTTTGCAGATTCGGATTACAGTCCATTTCTCATGGTTTCCTATGGGACACGTTCACATCGGGGGGTTTCTTGGGAAGGTTCGGGGATTTTATAAACACAAAATGGTGCGTTTTTGGTTCAATAGACTTCGCGGTATAGAGGGAGGAGCTCACCACAGTATGTTCACTCTGATGTGGTGCGGGAATCGCATGTGATTCAGATAGAAATCGCACCGAATTCCAGTTCACATCACATGCGATTCTTTGCAGTGTGATTTGAGCCCATTCATTCTGTATGCTTCAAATCGCACCCGCATGAAAAGGGTCCTTGCACCTTTGTTTGCCACACTTGAATCGGATCGCTTGTAAGTCGGTAGACTTTCCTCGCTCAGTGCCCTTTGATGACGCGGTCATGTGACCTCCTCGCCGAGCTGTGACATGTAAGGCGCTGTCACAGAAATACCGGCGGCTATAAATACCCCGCGCCGGCTGAGGGTCGGGGATTTCTCGGGGCGGCTCCAAAAATAGCCCTCGTGTTACTATGAATACCCCCCAGAGGCTCCCCCCGGATCTTTCCCTGGAATGACACCAACCGGCCGCGAGACTTTCCGACACCCGCCGCCAACGCCGGACACGCCGACCACCTGTGCACCGCCGGATCCCGCAGGATTAACCCTTCACCAGCCAGACTCCCCAACCTGGGGGAATCGCACCCCAATCCCGGGGAATCGCACCCCAATCCCGGGGAATCGCACCCCAATCCCAGGGAATCGCACCCCAATCCAAGGGAATCGCACCCCAATCCAAGGGAATCGCACCCCAATCCCAGGGAATCGCACCCCAATCCCGGGGAATCGCACCCCAATCCAAGGGAATCGCACCCCAATCCCAGGGAATCGCACCCCAATCCCGGGGAATCGCACCCCAATCTTGGGGAATCACACCCCAATCCCGGGGAATCGCACCCCAATCCCGGGGAATCGCACCCCAATCTTGGGGAATCACACCCCAATCCCGGGGAATCATACCCCAATCCCAGGGAATCGCACCCCAATCCCAGGGAATCATACCCCAATCCCGGGGAATCACACCCCAATCCCAGGGAATCGCACCCCAATCCCAGGGAATCGCACCCCAATCCCAGGGAATCGCACCCCAATCCAAGGGAATCGCACCCCAATCCAAGGGAATCGCACCCCAATCCAAGGGAATCGCACCCCAATCCCGGGGAATCGCACCCCAATCCCGGGGAATCACACCCCAATCCAAGGGAATCGCACCCCAATCCCAGGGAATCGCACCCCAATCCCAGGGAATCGCACCCCAATCCCAGGGAATCGCACCCCAATCCAAGGGAATCGCACCCCAATCCAAGGGAATCGCACCCCAATCCCGGGGAATCGCACCCCAATCCAAGGGAATCGCACCCCAATCCCAGGGAATCGCACCCCAATCCCAGGGAATCGCACCCCAATCCCGGGGAATCGCACCCCAATCCCGGGGAATCGCACCCCAATCCCGGGGAATCGCACCCCAATCCCGGGGAATCGCACCCCATTCCCAGGGAATCGCACCCCAATCCCAGGGAATCACACCCCAATCCCGGGGAATCGCACCCCATTCCAAGGGAATCGCACCCCAATCCCGGGGAATCGCACCCCAATCCCAGGGAATCGCACCCCAATCCCAGGGAATCGCACCCCAATCCAAGGGAATCGCACCCCAATCCAAGGGAATCATACCCCAATCCCGGGGAATCATACCCCAATCCCAGGGAATCGCACCCCAATCCCAGGGAATCGCACCCCAATCCAAGGGAATCATACCCCAATCCCAGGGAATCGCACCCCAATCCCGGGGAATCGCACCCCAATCCCGGGGAATCACACCCCAATCCAAGGGAATCGCACCCCAATCCCAGGGAATCGCACCCCAATCCCGGGGAATCGCACCCCAATCCCAGGGAATCGCACCCCAATCTTGGGGAATCACACCCCAATCCAAGGGAATCGCACCCCAATCCCGGGGAATCACACCCCAATCCCGGGGAATCGCACCCCAATCCAAGGGAATCGCACCCCAATCCCAGGGAATCGCACCCCAATCCCAGGGAATCGCACCCCAATCCCGGGGAATCGCACCCCAACCATCACCAGCCAGACTCTACACCCCAATCCCAGGGAATCGCACCCCAATCCCAGGGAATCGCACCCCAATCCAAGGGAATCGCACCCCAATCCAAGGGAATCGCACCCCAATCCCAGGGAATCGCACCCCAATCCCAGGGAATCACACCCCAATCCAAGGGAATCGCACCCCAATCCCAGGGAATCATACCCCAATCCCGGGGAATCACACCCCAATCCAAGGGAATCATACCCCAATCCCGGGGAATCGCACCCCAATCCCAGGGAATCGCACCCCAATCCCAGGGAATCGCACCCCAATCCAAGGGAATCGCACCCCAATCCCAGGGAATCGCACCCCAATCCCAGGGAATCATACCCCAATCCAAGGGAATCGCACCCCAATCCCAGGGAATCATACCCCAATCCCGGGGAATCGCACCCCAATCCCGGGGAATCGCACCCCAATCCCAGGGAATCGCACCCCAATCCCAGGGAATCGCACCCCAATCCCGGGGAATCGCACCCCAATCCCGGGGAATCACACCCCAATCCAAGGGAATCATACCCCAATCCCGGGGAATCGCACCCCAATCCCGGGGAATCGCACCCCAATCGCGGGGAATCGCACCCCAATCCCAGGGAATCGCACCCCAATCCCAGGGAATCGCACCCCAATCCCAGGGAATCACACCCCAATCCAAGGGAATCGCACCCCAATCCCGGGGAATCGCACCCCAATCCGGGGAATCGCACCCCAACCATCACCAGCCAGACTCTACACCCCAACCACAGGTGAATCGCACCCCAATCCAAGGGAATCACACCCCAATCCCAGGGAATCATACCCCAATCCCGGGGAATCGCACCCCAATCCCGGGGAATCGCACCCCAATCCCAGGGAATCGCACCCCAATCCCAGGGAATCATACCCCAATCCCGGGGAATCGCACCCCAATCCCGGGGAATCGCACCCCAATCCCAGGGAATCGCACCCCAATCCCAGGGAATCACACCCCAATCCCGGGGAATCACACCCCAATCCCGGGGAATCATACCCCAATCCCGGGGAATCGCATCCCAACCATCACCAGCCAGACTCTACACCCCAATCCGGGGGAATCGCACCCCAATCCGGGGGAATCGCACCCCAATCCAAGGGAATCGCACCCCAATCCCGGGGAATCGCACCCCAATCCAAGGGAATCGCACCCCAATACCGGGGAATCGCACCCCAATCCCAGGGAATCGCACCCCAATCCCAGGGAATCGCACCCCAATCCAAGGGAATCGCACCCCAATACCGGGGAATCGCACCCCAATCCCAGGGAATCGCACCCCAATCCCGGGAAATCGCACCCCAATCCCGGGGACTCTACACCACAATCCAAGGGAATAACACCCTAATCCCGGGGAATCGCACCCCAATCCCGGGGAATCACACTCTAATCAAGGGGGAATCACACCCCAGTCCCGGGGAATCACATCCCAAGCCCGGGGAATCGCACCCCAATCCCAGGGAATCGCACCCCAATCCCAGGGATTCGCACCCCAATCCCGGGGAATTACACTCCAATCCAAGGGAATCACACTCCAATCCGGGGGAATCGCATCCCAATCCGGGGGAATCGCACCCCAATCCCAGAAAATCGCACCCTAATCCATTACCAGCCAGACTCCCCAATCCCGGGGAATCGCACCCCAATCCAAGGGAATCGCACCCCATATCCAGGGAATCACACCCTAATCCATTACTAGCCAGACTCCCCAATCTGGGGGAATCGCACCCCAATCCCGGAGAATCGCACCCCAATCCCAGGGAATCGCACCCCAATCCCGGAGAATCGCACCCTAATCCATTACCAGCCAGACTCCCCAATCTGGGGGAATCGTACCCCAATCCCAGGGAATCGCACCCCAATCCCAGGGAATCGCACCCTAATCCATCACCAGCCAGACTACACCCCAATCCCAGAGAATTGCACCCCAATCCCAGGGAATCGCATCCTAATCCATCATCAGCCAGACTCTACACTCCAATCCCGGGGAATCACACCCCAATCCCGGGGAATCGCACCCCAATCCCAGGGAATCGCACCCCAAACCAAGGGAATCACACCCCAATCCCAAGGAATCACACCCTAATCCATCTCCAACCAGACCCTACACCCCAATCCCGGGGCATCACACCCCAATCCCGGGAAATCGTACCCCAATCCCGGGGACTCTACACCCCAATCCCGGGGAATCGCACCCCAATCCCGGGGACTCTACACCCCAATCCAAGGGAATAACACCCTAATCCCGGGGAATCGCACCCCAATCCCGGGGAATCACACTCTAATCAAGGGGGAATCACATCCCAAGCCCGGGGAATCGCACCCCAATCCCAGGGCATCGCACCCCAATCCATTGGGGAGAAGTCAGCTCACTCAGGGTGGGAAGGAGAGGGGTGAGAAACATGGGGGAGGAGTCAGCTCAGGGTGGGAAGGGGAGGGGTGAGACAGACAGGGGGGAGGAGTCAGCTCAGGTTGGGAAGGGGAGGGGTGAGACACATGGGGGAGGAGTCAGCTCAGGTTGGGAAGGGGAGGGGTGAGACAGGCATGGGGGAGGAGTCAGCTCAGATTGTGAAGGGGAGGGGTGAGGCACACATGGGGGAGGAGTCAGCTCAGGTTGTGAAGGGGAGGGGTGAGACACATGGGGGAGGAGTCAGCTCATGGTGGGAAGGGGAGGGGTGAGACACACATGGGGAGGAGTCAGCTCAGGGTGGGAAGGGGAGGGGTGAGACACACATGGGGAGGAGTCAGCTCAGGGTGGGAAGGGGAGGGTTGAGACAGACATGGGGAGGAGTCAGCTCAGGTTGGGAAGGGGAGGGGTGAGACACATGGGGGAGGAGTCAGCTCAGGTTGGGAAGGGGAGGGGTGAGACAGACAGGGGGGAGGAGTCAGCTCAGGTTGGGAAGGGGAGGGGTGAGACACATGGGGGAGGAGTCAGCTCAGGTTGGGAAGGGGAGGGGTGAGACAGGCATGGGGGAGGAGTCAGCTCAGATTGTGAAGGGGAGGGGTGAGGCACACATGGGGGAGGAGTCAGCTCATGGTGGGAAGGGGAGGGGTGAGACACACATGGGGAGGAGTCAGCTCAGGGTGGGAAGGGGAGGGGTGAGACACACATGGGGAGGAGTCAGCTCAGGGTGGGAAGGGGAGGGGTGAGACACATGGGGGAGGAGTCAGCTCAGGTTGGGAAGGGGAGGGGTGAGACAGGCATGGGGGAGGAGTCAGCTCAGATTGTGAAGGGGAGGGGTGAGGCACACATGGGGGAGGAGTCAGCTCATGGTGGGAAGGGGAGGGGTGAGACACACATGGGGAGGAGTCAGCTCAGGGTGGGAAGGGGAGGGGTGAGACACACATGGGGAGGAGTCAGCTCAGATTGTGAAGGGGAGGGGTGAGGCACACATGGGGGAGGAGTCAGCTCAGGTTGTGAAGGGGAGGGGTGAGACACATGGGGGAGGAGTCAGCTCATGGTGGGAAGGGGAGGGGTGAGACACACATGGGGAGGAGTCAGCTCAGGGTGGGAAGGGGAGGGGTGAGACACACATGGGGAGGAGTCAGCTCAGGGTGGGAAGGGGAGGGTTGAGACAGACATGGGGAGGAGTCAGCTCAGGGTGGGAAGGGGAGGGGTGAGAAACATGGGGGAGGAGTCAGCTCAGGGTGGGAAGGGGAGGGGTGAGACAGACAGGGGGGAGGAGTCAGCTCAGGTTGGGAAGGGGAGGGGTGAGACACATGGGGGAGGAGTCAGCTCAGGTTGGGAAGGGGAGGGGTGAGACAGGCATGGGGAGGAGTCAGCTCAGATTGTGAAGGGGAGGGGTGAGACACACATGGGGGAGGAGTCAGCTCAGGTTGTGAAGGGGAGGGGTGAGACACATGGGGGAGGAGTCAGCTCATGGTGGGAAGGGGAGGGGTGAGACACACATGGGGAGGAGTCAGCTCAGGGTGGGAAGGGGAGGGGTGAGACACAGATGGGGAGGAGTCAGCTCAGGGTGGGAAGGGGAGGGGTGAGACAGACATGGGGGAGGAGTCAGCTCAGGGTGGGAAGGGGAGGGGTGAGACAGACATGGGGGAGGAGTCAGCTCAGGGTGGGAAGGGGAGGGGTGAGACAGACATGGGGGAGGAGTCAGCTCAGGGTGGGAAGGGGAGGGGTGAGACACACATGGGGGAGGAGTCAGCTCAGGGTGGGAAGGGGAGGGGTGAGACAGACAGTGGGGAGGAGTCAGCTCAGGGTGGGAAGGGAGGGGTGAGACAGACATGGGGGAGGAGTCAGCTCAAGGTGGGAAGGGGAGGGGTGAGACAGACATGGGGGAGGAGTCAGCTCAAGGTGGGAAGGGGAGGGGTGAGATACACATGGGGGAGGAGTCAGCTCAGGGTGGGAAGGGGAGGGGTGAGACAGACAGGGGGGAGGAGTCAGCTCAGGTTGGGAAGGGGAGGGGTGAGACACATGGGGGAGGAGTCAGCTCAGGTTGGGAAGGGGAGGGGTGAGACAGGCATGGGGAGGAGTCAGCTCAGATTGTGAAGGGGAGGGGTGAGACACACATGGGGGAGGAGTCAGCTCAGGTTGTGAAGGGGAGGGGTGAGACAGACATGGGGGAGGAGTCAGCTCAGGTTGTGAAGGGGAGGGGTGAGACACATGGGGGAGGAGTCAGCTCATGGTGGGAAGGGGAGGGGTGAGACACAGATGGGGAGGAGTCAGCTCAGGGTGGGAAGGGGAGGGTTGAGACAGACATGGGGAGGAGTCAGCTCAGGGTGGGAAGGGAAGGGGTGAGACACACATGGGGAGGAGTCAGCTCAGGGTGGGAAGGGGAGGGGTGAGACACAGATGGGGAGAAGTCAGCTCAGGGTGGGAAGGGGAGGGTTGAGACAGACATGGGGAGGAGTCAGCTCAGGGTGGGAAGGGGAGGGGTGAGACAGACATGGGGGAGGAGTCAGCTCAGGGTGGGAAGGGGAGGGGTGAGACAGACATGGGGGAGGAGTCAGCTCAGGGTGGGAAGGGGAGGGGTGAGAAACATGGGGGAGGAGTCAGCTCAGGGTGGGAAGGGGAGGGGTGAGACAGACAGTGGGGAGGAGTCAGCTCAGGGTGGGAAGGGGAGGGGTGAGATACACATGAGGGAGGAGTCAGCTCAGGGTGGGAAGGGGAGGGGTGAGACACATGGGGGAGGAGTCAGCTCAGGGTGGGAAGGGGAGGGGTGAGACACACATGGGGGAGGAGTCAGCTCAGGGTGGGAAGGGAGGGGTGAGACAGACAGGGGGGAGGAGTCAGCTCAGGGTGGGAAGGGAGGGGTGAGACAGACATGGGGGAGGAGTCAGCTCAGGGTGGGAAGGGGAGGGGTGAGACAGACATGGGGGAGGAGTCAGCTCAGGGTGGGAAGGGGAGGGGTGAGACACACATGGGGGAGGAGTCAGCTCAGGGTGGGAAGGGGAGGGGTGAGACAGACAGGGGGGAGGAGTCAGCTCAGGGTGGGAAGGGGAGGGGTGAGACACACATGGGGGAGGAGTCAGCTCAGGGTGGGAAGGGGAGAGGTGAGACAGACAGTGGGGAGGAGTCAGCTCAGGGTGGGAAGGGAGGGGTGAGACAGACATGGGGGAGGAGTCAGTTCAGGGTGGGAAGGGGAGGGGTGAGACAGACATGGGGGAGGAGTCAGCTCAGGGTGGGAAGGGGAGGGGTGAGACACACATGGGGGAGGAGTCAGCTCAGGGTGGGAAGGGGAGGGGTGAGACAGACAGGGGGGAGGAGTCAGCTCAGGGTGGGAAGGGGAGGGGTGAGACACACATGGGGGAGGAGTCAGCTCAGGGTGGGAAGGGGGGGGGTGAGACAGACAGGGGGGAGGAGTCAGCTCAGGGTGGGAAGGGAGGGGTGAGACAGACATGGGGGAGGAGTCAGCTCAGGGTGGGAAGGGGAGGGGTGAGACAGACATGGGGGAGGAGTCAGCTCAGGGTGGGAAGGGGAGGGGTGAGACACACATGGGGGAGGAGTCAGCTCAGGGTGGGAAGGGGAGGGGTGAGACAGACAGGGGGGAGGAGTCAGCTCAGGGTGGGAAGGGGAGGGGTGAGACACACATGGGGGAGGAGTCAGCTCAGGGTGGGAAGGGGAGGGGTGAGACAGACAGGGGGGAGGAGTCAGCTCAGGGTGGGAAGGGGAGGGGTGAGACACACATGAGGGAGGAGTCAGCTCAGGGTGGGAAGGGGAGGGGTGAGATACACATGGGGGAGGAGTCAGCTCAGGGTGGGAAGGGGAGGGGTGAGACAGACAGGGGGAGGAGTCAGCTTAAGGTGGGAAGGGGAGGGGTGAGATACACGAGGGGGAGGAGTCAGCTCAGGGTGGGAAGGGGAGGGGTGAGACAGACATGGGGGAGGAGTCAGCTCAGGGTGGGAAGGGGAGGGGTGAGATACACATGGGGGAGGAGTCAGCTCAGGGTGGGAAGGGGAGGGGTGAGACAGACATGGGGGAGGAGTCAGCTCAGGGTGGGAAGGGGAGGGGTGAGATACACGAGGGGGAGGAGTCAGCTCAGGGTGGGAAGGGAAGGGGTGAGACACATGGGGGAGGAGTCAGCTCAGGGTGGGAAGGGAAGGGGTGAGACAGACATGGGGGAGGAGTCAGCTCAAGGTGGGAAGGGGAGGGGTGAGATACACATGGGGGAGGAGTCAGCTCAGGGTGGGAAGGGGAGGGGTGAGACAGACATGGGGGAGGAGTCAGCTCAGGGTGGGAAGGGGAGGGGTGAGACACATATGGGAGGAGTCAGCTCAAGGTGGGAAGGGGAGGGGTGAGATACACATGGGGGAGGAGTCAGCTCAGGGTGGGAAGGGGAGGGGTGAGACACATGGGGGAGGAGTCAGCTCAGGGTGGGAAGGGGAGGGGTGAGACACATGGGGGAGGAGTCAGCTCAGGGTGGGAAGGGGAGGGGTGAGACACATGGGGGAGGAGTCAGCTCAGGGTGGGAAGGGAGGATCCCATTGGATGCGGATTTGGGATTTGTTTCGGAAATCTTTAGTCGCTCTTCAAGGATTGGTTCACCTTTCCAATAAAATGACTGAACATTCCTCCATTGATGACAAAACTCGGAATGTCTTCTGTATTTATAGACTGTATGTGGCCCCTCCGAAGCCTGCCAGAAAAATCTCCACCCCCCCCCGGACCTTTTCCAGCTCTCATTAAAGTTTTGACAATATTTTTGAGCTTTGTCAGTCTGCAGTAGGGATGAGCCGAACACCCCCCGGTTCGGTTCGCACCAGAACCCGCGAACGGACCGCAAGTTCGCACGAACGTTAGAACCCCATTGACGTCTATGGGACTCGAACGTTCGAAATCAAAAGTGCTCATTTTAAAGGCTAATTTGCATGGTATTGTCCTAAAAAGGGTTTGGGGACCCGGGTCCTTCCCCAGGGGACATGTATCAATGCAAAAAAAACTTTTAAAAACGGCCGTTTTTTCGGGAGCAGTGATTTTAATGATGCTTAAAGTAAAAAAAAAAAGTGAAATATTCCTTTAAATATCGTACCTGGGGGGTGTCTATAGTATGCCTGTAAAGTGACGCGTGTTTCCCGTGTTTAGAACAGTCCCTGCACCAAATGTCATTTTTAAAGGAAAAAATCTCATTTAAAACTGCTTGCGGGTTTAATGTAATGTCAGGTCATGGCAATATGGATGAAAATCAGTGAGACAAACGGCATGGGTACCCCCCAGTCCATTACCAGGCCCTTTGGGTCTTGTATGGATATTAAGGGGAACCCCGCACCCAAATTAAAATAAGGAAAGGTCCCTATATACTCTGAACAGCAGTATACAGGCGGTGCAAACAAGACAGGGACTGTAGGTTTGTTGTTAAGTAGAATCTGTTTGTAATTTTGAACATTTTTAATGTGTTTAGCTCCAGCCAAAAAATCTTTTCTAAGCTTTTTGGAAAACATAGGGAAGGGTTATCACCCCTGTGACATTTGTTTTGCGTCTTTCCTCCTCTTCAGAAGATTTCACCTCACTTTTTTGTCCCAATGAAAAATGTTTTTGGAAAATTTGGGTTTTTTTGTGGAACAAGGATTGGAAAGCATCAGTGGAAAGGAAAAATTGTTTTCCCATATTAACTCTTACAGGAGAGAATTTCCCTTCCTTAGTGGTAGATTTCATCCCACTTCCTGTTGTCTCCTTCCGTTTGCAAGTAGGAGTCGTTTGTAAGTTAGATGTTTGAAAGTAGGGTCCTGCCCTATATACTCAGCAGAAATTTGGGCCTTAGGTGTTGCTGTGGCCAAAACACTGTAAGCCCTCACAGGGCCCTGCTGTGAAATATTAGATCAAGAATTGTAATTACATGCCCCTGTTGAACAGGAGCTGAAAAATTAGGCCTTAGGCACTGGTGCTGGTGCCACAACACTGCAACCCCTCACAGACACTCTAGTTGAAACGCAGGAACAAGCCCTGCTGCAAAGTATTGCATCAAAAATTGTAATTACACGCCCCTGTTAGACAGGGGCTGAAAAATTGGGTCTTAGGCACTGGTGCTGGTGCCACAACACTGCAACCCCTCACAGACACTCTAGTTGAAACGCAGGAACAAGCCCTGCTGCAAAGTATTGCATCAAAAATTGTAATTACACGCCCCTGTTAGACAGGGGCAGAAAAATTGGGTCTTAGGCACTGGTGCTGGTGCCACAACACTGCAACCCCTCACAGACACTCTAGTTGGAATGCAGGAACAAGCCCTGCTGCAAAGTATTGCATCAAAAATTGTAATTACACGCCCCTGTTAGACAGGGGCTGAAAAATTGGGTCTTAGGCACTGGTGCTGGTGCCACAACACTGCAACCCCTCACAGACACTCTAGTTGGAATGCAGGAACGAGCCCTGCTGCAAAGTATTACATCAAAAATTGTAATTACACGCCCCTGTTAAACAGGGGCTGAAAAATTGTGCCTTAGGCACTGGTGGTGGCGCCCAGAACCAAAAATGTTCTTACAAGCTATCAGCGTGATGATTGAGGAGGAAGAGGATAATTACTCAGGGATAGTCACTCAGCATCAGCATAGGCAGTCTTTGAAGGGATCTGAGATTTCAAAAAAAATTATTCGGTTACATCTGCATCAGGTGCTTGGTAGCTGGTGGTGATCCAAGACTGATTCATTTTTATGAAGGTCAGCCGATCGACCGAGTCGGTGGACAGACGCACCCTGTGATCGGTTACCACGCCTCCAGCAGCACTGAATGTGCGTTCCGAAAGAACGCTGGATGCAGGACAGGCCAGTAGCTCAATTGCATACTGTGCAAGCTCTGGCCAGTGATCCATCCTCAAGACCCAGTAACCCAGAGGATTTTCGGTGGGAAAGGTGTCCAAGTCTGATCTTGCCCCTAGGTATTCCTGCACCATGTAAAACAGACGCTGGCGATGGTTGCTGGAACCGATCATACCTTGGGGCTGCGGACCAAAAAATTGTCTGAACGCATCGGTCAGACGGCCACCTTCTCCACCGCTCCTTCTTTGACTGACCGAAGCCTCAGCAACACGTTGTCCAGAAACAGGAGTTTGTAACCTCCCAGTCTCTGGGAACGCGTTGCACAGACCTTTCTGCAAGGCCTCCCGAAGATGTTTCATCCTCTGCTCCCTCTGCGATGGCAAGATAAGGTCCGCAACCTTACCCTTGTAACGTGGATCAAGGAGGGTTGCCAGCCAGTATTGGTCCTTCTCCTTGATACCACGAATACGAGGATCCTTACGCAGGCTTTGCAGGATCAGGGAGGCCATGCAGCGTAGGTTTGCTGAGGCATTCGGTCCGGAGTCCTCTGGGTCACTAAGGACAACAACGTCCGCAGCCACCTCCTCCCAGCCACGTACAAGTCCATGTGTTCCTTGGGACTGATCCCTTAAAGACTGCTGATGCTGAGTGCCAGGCTCCACCTCCATACTGACACAATCTTCCTCCTCCTCCTCCTCCTCCTCCTCCTCGTCCTCTTCCTGTGTGATCGGCGGGCACGCAGGAACACTGTCTGGATAAAGGGGGCCTTGAGAGCTAAGGAAGTCCTCCTCTTCCTGCCTCTGTTCTGCCTCAAGTGCCCTGTCCATTATCCCACGCAGCGTGTGCTCCAACAGGTGGACAAGGGGGACAGTGTCACTGATGCATGCACTGTCAGTGCTCACCATCCTCGTGGCCTCCTCGAATGGTGACAGGACAGTGCATGCATCCCTGATCATGGCCCACTGGCGTGGGGAAAAAAAACCAAGGTCCCCTGACCCTGTCCTGGTGCCATAGTCGCACAGGTACTCATTGATGGCCCTCTGCTGCGTGTGCAGCCGCTGCAGCATGGCCAACGTCGAGTTCCACCTGGTGGGCATGTCACAGATTAGGCGGTTCTTGGGCAGGTTAAACTCCTTTTGGAGGTCCGTCAGCCGAGCACTGGCATTATATGACCGGCGGAAATGCACACAGACTTTCCTGGCCTGCCTCAGGACATCCTGTAAGCCCGGGTACCTGCCCAAGAACCGCTGCACCACCAAGTTAAGGACGTGAGCCAAACAGGGCACATGGGTCAGTTGTCCCTGTCGGAGGGCAGAGAGGAGGTTGGTGCCATTGTCGCAAACCACCATTCCTGCCTTAAGTTGGCGTGGCGTCAACCACCTCTGAACCTGCCCCTGCAGAGCTGACAGAACCTCTGCCCCAGTGTGGCTCCTGTCCCCCAAGCACACCAGCTCAAGCACCGCATGGCATCTTTTGGCCTGCGTACTTGCGTAGCCCCTTGAACGCCTACGGAGCACCGCTGGTTCCGAGGAAGAGGCCATGGAGGAAGAAGAAGAGGAGGGGGTGGAGGAGAGAGGTGTGTCACAATCAGCATTTTGGAGGCGTGGTGGCGGAACAACCTCCAACACTACTGCACCTTGTCCTGCATCCTTCCCAGCTGCCAGCAGAGTCACCCAATGCGCCGTGAAACTTAAGTAACGTCCCTGTCCATGCCTGCTGGACCATGAGTCAGCGGTAATATGCACCTTACCGCTGACCGCCCTGTCCAGCGAGGCATGGACATTGCCTTCCACATGCCGGTAGAGAGCCGGAATCGCCTTCCGTGAGAAAAAGTGGCGTTTGGGTACCTGCCACTGAGGAACCGCACATTCCACAAACTCACGGAAGGGGGCAGAGTCTACCAACTGAAAAGGCAGCAGTTGAAGTGCTAGCAATTTTGCCAAGCTAGCATTCAACCGCTGGGCATGTGGATGGCTGGGAGCAAACTTCTTTCGGCGGTGCAGCAGCTGGGGCAGGGAAATTTGCCTGGTACAATCTGACGTCGGTGTACCAAAAGCAGATTGCCCATAAGTACTTGGCTGTGACACACCTAATTCTACACCTTCATTCCTCTCACTGCAGGTCGCAGAGAGGACTGAAGGTCTAGTGGGGTTGGAAATCTCAGCTGATGAGGAGCAAGGAGAGATCGTCTTTGTTCTTTGGTGTGGGTCTTTTAGATACGCTTGCCAACGAACTGCATGGCAGGTCAACATATGTCTGGTCAAGCATGTGGTACCCAAGCGGGAGATGTTTTGGCCACGCGAGATACGCTTGAGACATATATTGCAAATAGCAGCGGTGCGATCTGATGCACTCGTCTCAAAAAAGGCCCACACCAAAGAACTTTTTGAATAACGCGCAGAGACTGCAGCGCCCTGCACATGTGGAGCTTTGGGGTGTGATGCAGTCAATGTGCTGCCCTTAGGCTGGCCCCTGGAGGGCATCCTGCCTAGTTGGTGATGTGCCACCTCCTCCTCCTCCTCCTCCTCCTCCTCCTCCTCTCTCCTATCAGGCACCCACGTTGAGTCAGTGACCTCATCATCCCCTCCCTCCTCATCACTGGAGCAAACCTGGCAGTATGCTGCAGCAGGGGGAGCATGACTGCCAGATTGCTGTCCTTCTTGGGCACCCCCTCTGTCCGTGCTCATGTTACTGCCTTCATTGAGCTCAGTATCATCATCAGAGCCTTCCAAACGCTGGGCATCCTCCTGGAGCATGTACCCAACACTGTGGTCAAACAGTTCGAGGGAATCCTCAGGAGGACATGGTGGGGCTAGGGAAGGAGTCACTGATGACATTGAGCTGAGGGAAGAGGCCGCTGCTTTGCCAGACAAAGCACCCTGGGCATGGGTGAGAGAGGATGAGGAGGATGAGGACGGCTTGGTCATCCACTCGACCAAGTCTTCCGCATGTTGCGGCTCAACACGGCCAGCTGCCGAAAAAAAGGCCAAGCGTGTCCCATGGCCACGTGCTGATGAGGATGCACCGTCTCCACGACCAGCACTAGACACAGAGCCTGCTTGCCCTCTCTTATTGGCTTGTGACTGTCTGCCTCTCCTTCTTGGCCTTCCAGACATACTAATGGCCTGTAGCTGCACTAAGCTGGGATAGAACACCTGTAATTTTCTTCAGGTAGCTTTATATACTGTAACCAGACAAGCCTGCCTGTCAGTAGGAAGATAACAGGAACGGATCTAGCTGAACACTGTGAGCAGGACGTACTGCACTAAATGTATATAGCAGGAACGGATCTAGCTGAACACTGTGAGCAGGACGCACTGCACTGAATGTAAATAGCAGGAACGGATCTAGCTGAACACTGTGAGCAGGACGCACTGCACTGAATGTAAATAGCAGGAACGGATCTAGCTGAACACTGTGAGCAGCACGCACTGCACTAAATGTATATAGCAGGAACGGATCTAGCTGAACACTGTGAGCAGGACGCACTGCACTGAATGTAAATAGCAGGAACGGATCTAGCTGAACACTGTGAGCAGGACGCACTGCACTGAATGTAAACAGCAGGAACGGATGTAGCTAAACACTGTGAGCAGGACGCACTGCACTGAATGTAAATAGCAGGAACGGATCTAGCTGAACACTGTGAGCAGGACGCACTGCACTGAATGTAAATAGCAGGAACGGATCTAGCTGAACACTGTGAGCAGCACGCACTGCACTGAATGTAAATAGCAGGAACGGATCTAGCTGAACACTGTGAGCAGGACGCACTGCACTGAATGTAAATAGCAGGAACGGATCTAGCTGAACACTGTGAGCAGGACGCACTGCACTGAATGTAAACAGCAGGAACGGATGTAGCTAAACACTGTGAGCAGGACGCACTGCACTGAATGTAAATAGCAGGAACGGATCTAGCTGAACACTGTGAGCAGGACGCACTGCACTGAATGTAAATAGCAGGAACGGATCTAGCTGAACACTGTGAGCAGCACGCACTGCACTGAATGTAAATAGCAGGAACGGATCTAGCTGAACACTGTGAGCAGGACGCACTGCACTGAATGTAAATAGCAGGAACGGATCTAGCTGAACACTGTGAGCAGGACGCACTGCACTGAATGTAAATAGCAGGAACGGATCTAGCTGAACACTGTGAGCAGGACGCACTGCACTGAATGTAAATAACAGGAACGGATCTAGCTGAACACTGTGAGCAGGACACACTGTACTAAATGTAAATAGTCTAGCTGCCTGACCGTGGTACTAATAGGATCAAAAAGAACACCTGTAATTTTCTTCAGGTAGCTTTATATACTGTAACCAGACAAGCCTGCCTGTCAGTAGGAAGATAACAGGAACGGATCTAGCTGAACACTGTGAGCAGGACGTACTGCACTAAATGTTTATAGCAGGAACGGATCTAGCTGAACACTGTGAGCAGGACGCACTGCACTGAATGTAAATAGCAGGAACGGATCTAGCTGAACACTGTGAGCAGGACACACTGTACTAAATGTAAATAGTCTAGCTGCCTGACCGTGGTACTAATAGGATCAAAAAGAACACCTGTAATTTTCTTCAGGTAGCTTTATATACTGTAACCAGACAAGCCTGCCTGTCAGTAGGAAGATAACAGGAACGGATCTAGCTGAACACTGTGAGCAGGACGTACTGCACTAAATGTATATAGCAGGAACGGATCTAGCTGAACACTGTGAGCAGGACGCACTGCACTGAATGTAAATAGCAGGAACGGATCTAGCTGAACACTGTGAGCAGGACGCACTGCACTGAATGTAAATAGCAGGAACGGATCTAGCTGAACACTGTGAGCAGGACGCACTGCACTGAATGTAAATAGCAGGAACGGATCTAGCTGAACACTGTGAGCAGGACGCACTGCACTGAATGTAAATAGCAGGAACGGATCTAGCTGAACACTGTGAGCAGGACGCACTGCACTGAATGTAAATAGCAGGAACGGATCTAGCTGAACACTGTGAGCAGGACGCACTGCACTGAATGTAAACAGCAGGAACGGATGTAGCTAAACACTGTGAGCAGGACGCACTGCACTGAATGTAAATAGCAGGAACGGATCTAGCTGAACACTGTGAGCAGGACGCACTGCACTGAATGTAAATAGCAGGAACGGATCTAGCTGAACACTGTGAGCAGCACGCACTGCACTGAATGTAAATAGCAGGAACGGATCTAGCTGAACACTGTGAGCAGGACGCACTGCACTGAATGTAAATAGCAGGAACGGATCTAGCTGAACACTGTGAGCAGGACGCACTGCACTGAATGTAAATAGCAGGAACGGATCTAGCTGAACACTGTGAGCAGGACGCACTGCACTGAATGTAAATAACAGGAACGGATCTAGCTGAACACTGTGAGCAGGACACACTGTACTAAATGTAAATAGTCTAGCTGCCTGACCGTGGTACTAATAGGATCAAAAAAGAACACCTGTAATTTTCTTCAGGTAGCTTTATATACTGTAACCAGACAAGCCTGCCTGTCAGTAGGAAGATAACAGGAACGGATCTAGCTGAACACTGTGAGCAGGACGTACTGCACTAAATGTATATAGCAGGAACGGATCTAGCTGAACACTGTGAGCAGGACGCACTGCACTGAATGTAAATAGCAGGAACGGATCTAGCTGAACACTGTGAGCAGGACGCACTGCACTGAATGTAAATAGCAGGAACGGATCTAGCTGAACACTGTGAGCAGGACGCACTGCACTGAATGTAAATAGCAGGAACGGATCTAGCTGAACACTGTGAGCAGGACACACTGTACTAAATGTAAATAGTCTAGCTGCCTGACCGTGGTACTAATAGGATCAAAAAGAACACCTGTAATTTTCTTCAGGTAGCTTTATATACTGTAACCAGACAAGCCTGCCTGTCAGTAGGAAGATAACAGGAACGGATCTAGCTGAACACTGTGAGCAGGACGTACTGCACTAAATGTATATAGCAGGAACGGATCTAGCTGAACACTGTGAGCAGGACGCACTGCACTGAATGTAAATAGCAGGAACGGATCTAGCTGAACACTGTGAGCAGGACGCACTGCACTGAATGTAAACAGCAGGAACGGATGTAGCTAAACACTGTGAGCAGCACGCACTGCACTGAATGTAAATAGCAGGAACGGATCTAGCTGAACACTGTGAGCAGGACGCACTGCACTGAATGTAAATAGCAGGAACGGATCTAGCTGAACACTGTGAGCAGGACGCACTGCACTGAATGTAAATAGCAGGAACGGATCTAGCTGAACACTGTGAGCAGGACACACTGCACTGAATGTAAATAGTCTAGATAGAAGATAACAGGAACGGATCTAGCTAAACTGAATACAGTGTATATATATATATGCAACACCTGGGATGCATATATATACACAATACACTGTAAGTGCAGCTAACTGACTGACTGTTCTGCCTAATCTATCTAACTCAAATCAAATGACACTGTCTCTCTCTCTCTCTCTATCTCTCAGCACACCGGAACACACACTACACAGGGCCGCCGTGCAGGCGGCCTTATATAGTGTGGGGTGTGTACTAAATCCCCTGAGCCATAATTGGCCAAAGCCACCCTGGCTTTGGCCAATTACAGCTCTCTCTACTGACGGCGCTGTGATTGGCCAAGCATGCGGGTCATAGTGCATGCTTGGCCAATCATCAGCCAGCAATGCACTGCGATGCCGCAGTGAATTATGGGCCGTGACGCGCCACACGAATTTGGCGCGAACGGCCCATATCGTTCGCAATTCGACGGACGGTCGAACAGCCGATGTTCGAGTCGAACATGGGTTCGACTCGAACACGAAGCTCATCCCTAGTCTGCAGTCAGAGGGGGAGGGGAGGGGGGGGGTCATCTGTCAGAAATGCCCCCTCTGCAGACTGCCAGTCATCAATCCAGGGCAACAGGCAGTGAATATTGGGGGGAGGGGGTGCTGGGATGGGGTTCAGGCCATGAGCAGTTTATTCTGGGCCCCGGGGGGGAGGGGGGGGGATGGGGTTCAGGCCATGAGCGGTTTATTCTGGGCCCCGGGGGGGAGGGGGGGGGATGGGGTTCTGGCCATGAGCGGTTTATTCTGGGCCCCGGGGGGGGAGGGGGGGTGCTGGGATGGGGTTCAGGCCATGAGCGGTTTATTCTGGGCCCCGGGGGGGGGTTTTGGGATGGGGTTCAGGCCATGAGCGGTTTATTCTGGGCCCCGGGGGGGGAGGGGGGGTGCTGGGATGGGGTTCAGGCCATGAGCGGTTTATTCTGGGCCCCGGGGGGGGAGGGGGGGTGCTGGGATGGGGTTCAGGCCATGAGCGGTTTATTCTGGGCCCCGGGGGGGTTTTGGGATGGGGTTCAGGCCATGAGCGGTTTATTCTGGGCCCCGGGGGGGAGGGGGGGGATGGGATGGGGTTCAGGCCATGAGCGGTTAATTCTGGGCCCCGGGGGGGGGGGGAGGGGGGTGCTGGGATGGGGTTCAGGCCATGAGCGGTTTATTCTGGACCCCGGGGGGGGGAGGGGGGTGCTGGGATGGGGTTCAGGCCATGAGCGGTTTATTCTGGGTCCCGGGGGGGGGGGGGGGTGCTGGGATGGGGTTCAGGCCATGAGCGGTTTATTCTGGGCCCCGGGGGGGGGAGGGGGGGTGCTGGGATGGGGTTCAGGCCATGAGCGGTTTATTCTGGGCCCCGGGGGGGGAGGGGGGGTGCTGGGATGGGGTTCAGGCCATGAGCGGTTTATTCTGGGCCCCGGGGGGGAGGGGGGGGGATGGGGTTCAGGCCATGAGCGGTTTATTCTGGACCCCGGGGGGGGGGGGAGGGGGGGTGCTGGGATGGGGTTCAGGCCATGAGCGGTTTATTCTGGGCCCCGGGGGGGGAGGGGGGGTGCTGGGATGGGGTTCAGGCCATGAGCAGTTTATTCTGGGCCCCGGGGGGGGAGGGGGGGATGGGATGGGGTTCAGGCCATGAGCGGTTTATTCTGGACCCCGGGGGGGGGGGGAGGGGGGGTGCTGGGATGGGGTTCAGGCCATGAGCGGTTTATTCTGGGTCCCGGGGGGGGGGGGGGGTGCTGGGATGGGGTTCAGGCCATGAGCGGTTTATTCTGGGCCCCGGGGGGGGGAGGGGGGGATGGGATGGGGTTCAGGCCATGAGCGGTTTATTCTGGGCCCCGGGGGGGGGGGAGGGGGGGTGCTGGGATGGGGTTCAGGCCATGAGCAGTTTATTCTGGACCCCGGGGGGGGGAGGGGGGAGGGGGGGTGCTGGGATGGGGTTCAGGCCATGAGCGGTTTATTCTGGACCCCGGGGGGGGGATGGGGTTCAGGCCATGAGCGGTTTATTCTGGGCCCGGGGGGGGGGGGGGGGAGGGGGGGGATGGGGTTCAGGCCATGAGCGGTTTATTCTGGGTCCGGGGGGGAGGGGGGGTGCTGGGATGGGGTTCAGGCCATGAGCGGTTTATTCTGGGCCCGGGGGGGAGGGGGGTGCTGGGATGGGGTTCAGGCCATGAGCGGTTTATTCTGGGCCCGGGGGGGAGGGGGGGTGCTGGGATGGGGTTCAGGCCATGAGCGGTTTATTCTGGGCCCCGGGGGGGGGGGGGGGGTGCTGGGATGGGGTTCAGGCCATGAGCGGTTTATTCTGGGCCCGGGGGGGAGGGGGGGTGCTGGGATGGGGTTCAGGCCATGAGCGGTTTATTCTGGGCCCCGGGGGGGGGGGGGTGCTGGGATGGGGTTCAGGCCATGAGCAGTTTATTCTGGGCCTGGGGGGGAGGGGGGGGGATGGGGTTCAGGCCATGAGCAGTTTATTCTGGGCCCGGGGGGGGGGGGGGGAGGGGGGGGTGCTGGGATGGGGTTCAGGCCATGAGCGGTTTATTCTGGGCCCCGGGGCGGGCGGGGGAGGGGGGGTACGATGTGTTTACACTCCCCGCGCTCCTCTCATGTGTCGCATACTTTCCATGTGAAGTGTCTCCCGCACAACGATCGCACTTGTTAGCAAATTCTATCACAGTGGAAACTTGGACATCAGACCAGCGACACCCAATCCCGGGACTGCTGTCTCCAACACACAGAGAGGACGATCGCCGGAGGAAAAGGAAGAGAACAAATTCTGAAAAAAATTACAAATTGGCAAAAAAAAGTAAAACAAATATTCCAATACAGTGAGGAAAATAACGATCGTCTCCCCTGCAGATTGTGTAAGTTTTGCCCACTTACATAGAAATGAAGGGTCTATAATTTTTACCATAGGTGTATTTTATATGATAGAGACAGAATATCAACCAAAAATCCAGAGAAATCACACAATACAAATGTTATAAATGGAGTAAAATAAGTATTTGACCCCCTTAGTAGTTGGTGGAGAAACCCTTGTTGGTGATCACAGAGGTCAGACGTTTCTTGGAGTTGGCCTCCAGGTTTGCACATCTCAGGAGGGATTTTGCTCCACTCTTCTTTACAGCCAATGAGGTGACGGGTATTAGACCCGAGCTTCCTGATTGGTGGAGAGCCAGTTCAGTGTTATTAATTTCCTTCTCTAACACTCCTGGATGGACTGCGATGTTCTGCGTTCCGAGTTCACCTTTATTGAAGCCTCTATTATAACCTACGACCAATCAGGTGCTTCAAAAAAAAACTCCCGCCGCTGTAATTCGGGTGCCCGGCGGATGAAAAGGGGGCGGTAACAGCGACCATAGATAGAATAATGTAATGGAAGAATCTATTAATTAGTCATATTGGGGGTGGCGCCTCTAATGGACGGACCGCCCCCCGGGAGAGACCAAAATTCAGATCTTTGGCATTAATTCGACTCGCCGTGTTTGGAGGAAGAAAAATGCTGACTATGACCCTAAGAACACCATCCCTACAGTCACACCTCATCCCTACAGTCACACATCATCCCTACAGTCACATCATCCCTACAGTCACATCATCCCTACAGTCACATCATCCCTACAGTCACATCATCCCTACAGTCACATCATCCCTACAGTCACACATCATCCCTACAGTCACACATCATCCCTACAGTCACACCCCATCCCTACAGTCACACATCATCCCTACAGTCACATCATCCCTACAGTCACATCATCCCTACAGTCACATCATCCTACAGTCACATCATCCCTACAGTCACATCATCCCTACAGTCACACATCATCCCTACAGTCACATCATCCCTACAGTCACACCCCATCCCTACAGTCACACATCATCCCTACAGTCACATCATCCCTACAGTCACATCATCCCTACAGTCACACATCATCCCTACAGTCACACATCATCCCTACAGTCACACACCATCCCTACAGTCACATCATCCCTACAGTCACATCATCCCTACAGTCACACATCATCCCTACAGTCACACATCATCCCTACAGTCACACACCATCCCTACAGTCACACATCATCCCTACAGTCACATCATCCCTACAGTCACATCATCCCTACAGTCACATCATCCCTACAGTCACACATCATCCCTACAGTCACACATCATCCCTACAGTCACACACCATCCCTACAGTCACACATCATCCCTACAGTCACACACCATCCCTACAGTCACACATCATCCCTACAGTCACACATCATCCCTACAGTCACACATCATCCCTACAGTCACATCATCCCTACAGTCACATCATCCCTACAGTCACACCCCATCCCTACAGTCACATCATCCCTACAGTCACACATCATCCCTACAGTCACATCATCCCTACAGTCACATCATCCCTACAGTCACACATCATCCCTACAGTCACACATCATCCCTACAGTCACACACCATCCCTACAGTCACATCATCCCTACAGTCACACACCATCCCTACAGTCACATCATCCCTACAGTCACATCATCATCCCTACAGTCACATCATCCCTACAGTCACACATCATCCCTACAGTCACACACCATCCCTACAGTCACACACCATCCCTACAGTCACATCATCCCTACAGTCACATCATCATCCCTACAGTCACATCATCCCTACAGTCACACATCATCCCTACAGTCACACACCATCCCTACAGTCACACATCATCCCTACAGTCACATCATCCCTACAGTCACACATCATCCCTACAGTCACACACCATCCCTACAGTCACACATCATCCCTACAGTCACACACCATCCCTACAGTCACACATCATCCCTACAGTCACACATCATCCCTACAGTCACACATCATCCCTACAGTCACACACCATCCCTACAGTCACACATCATCCCTACAGTCACACATCATCCCTACAGTCACATCATCCCTACAGTCACATCATCCCTACAGTCACACATCATCCCTACAGTCACACACCATCCCTACAGTCACATCATCCCTACAGTCACACCCATCCCTACAGTCACATCATCCCTACAGTCACATCATCCCTACAGTCACATCATCCCTACAGTCACACATCATCCCTACAGTCACACATCATCCCTACAGTCACATCATCCCTACAGTCCACATCATCCTACAGTCACACATCATCCCTACAGTCACACATCATCCCTACAGTCACACATCATCCCTACAGTCACATCATCCCTACAGTCACACCCCATCCCTACAGTCACATCATCCCTACAGTCACACATCATCCCTACAGTCACATCATCCCTACAGTCACACCCCATCCCTACAGTCACATCATCCCTACAGTCACATCATCCCTACAGTCACACACCATCCCTACAGTCACATCATCCCTACAGTCACATCATCCCTACAGTCACATCATCCCTACAGTCACACATCATCCCTACAGTCACATCATCCCTACAGTCACATCATCCCTACAGTCACACATCATCCCTACAGTCACACATCATCCCTACAGTCACACATCATCCCTACAGTCACACACATCCCTACAGTCACATCATCCCTACAGTCACACATCATCCCTACAGTCACATCATCCCTACAGTCACACATCATCCCTACAGTCACACACCATCCCTACAGTCACATCATCCTCCCCTCTACAGTCACACCCTACTCATCCCTACAGTCACACATCATCCCTACAGTCACATCATCCCTACAGTCACACATCATCCCTACAGTCACACATCATCCCTACAGTCACATCATCCCTACAGTCACACACCATCCCTACAGTCACATCATCCCTACAGTCACATCATCCCTACAGTCACACCCATCCCTACAGTCACATCATCCCTACAGTCACATCATCCCTACAGTCACATCATCCCTACAGTCACACACCATCCCTACAGTCACATCATCCCTACAGTCACACATCATCCCTACAGTCACACATCATCCCTACAGTCACACATCATCCCTACAGTCACACACCATCCCTACAGTCACATCATCCCTACAGTCACATCATCCCTACAGTCACATCATCCCTACAGTCACACATCATCCCTACAGTCACACATCATTCCTACAGTCACATCATCCCTACAGTCACATCATCCCTACAGTCACACATCATCCCTACAGTCACACATCATCCCTACAGTCACATCATCCCTACAGTCACATCATCCCTACAGTCACATCATCCCTACAGTCACACATCATCCCTACAGTCACACACCATCCCTACAGTCACACATCATCCCTACAGTCACACACCATCCCTACAGTCACACATCATCCCTACAGTCACACATCATCCCTACAGTCACACATCATCCCTACAGTCACACATCATCCCTACAGTCACACTCATCCCTACAGTCACACACCATCCCTACAGTCACACATCATCCCTACAGTCACATCATCCCTACAGTCACACATCATCCCTACAGTCACACATCATCCCTACAGTCACACACCATCCCTACAGTCACACACCATCCCTACAGTCACATCATCCCTACAGTCACACATCATCCCTACAGTCACACACCATCCCTACAGTCACACACCATCCCTACAGTCACACACCATCCCTACAGTCACACATCATCCCTACAGTCACACACCATCCCTACAGTCACACACCATCCCTACAGTCACATCATCCCTACAGTCACACATCATCCCTACAGTCACACACCATCCCTACAGTCACACAC
>JBBGZY010002629.1:0-60000 GCA_037952925.1 Lithobates clamitans
CGCTTTGCGGCTGGTTTTAACCCTTTTTCAGCCACTAGCGGGGGTTAAAACGACCCCGCTAGCGGCCGAATAGCACCGCTAAAGCGTATGTATGGCCCAGAACCCCAACTCCATCCTTATGGATCCCTCTGTCCATAGTCAGCTGGAACTTTTGCTTTCTGCCTTACGCCACCAATGGCTTGGTGGATTCATTGCACCAAATGTCTAGAACAAGCCTTCTCTCTGTACATGTGAGCCTCTAGTTTAAATGCTTGTCAGCCAAGCTTCCATGCAAGAAATGCTTTGATGGGTTATCCTTCAAAGGCCTGTTTGGTCTCTTCTCGGGTAAATATATCCAGGAGAACACAAGAACTCTCGTCCCTGAGAAGACAAAGGCTTGTACCTCTACTAGTAGGCCCTCTACTGCTGAGGGTAGGAACGGTTGCTGCTCTCCCTCCCAATCTTCCAAGTCTATTTCAGGATCATACTTGGGCCTCCCAGCAAGCCAAGACTAGTGCCAGGACCTCTTCACAGTGATGGGCACACCCACTTCTCTGTGTAGGGGGGACATCTTTGGGCTTTCTGGTTCCAGAAGATCTCAGACATCTGGGTCCAGATTGTTGTTTCCAGGGGCTACAAACTGGAGTTTTGCCCTTCCCCCTTCTTTGCTTCATGCTCTCCAGTTGGACTTCTTTCCATCATGGCGGGTGGATCTGCTTCTGCTGTCCAGCAGTTGTGGAATGAGGGGGTCATCGCCCCCGTACCTCCAGGAGAACAATTTCAGGGTTTCTATTGAATAAGATTTTATCTTTGACGAGAAATAGGAGGAATGTAACACCGTTCCCTGACATAGATAAGACGAGGATCCTCAGCAGAGACATTCACCTTCGTAATATCAAAAATAACCTTCTGCGCTTAAGTGTGGTGCTTAAAGTATAACTAAAGGCGAAAGGTTTTTTTTTTTTGTGTTTGATGGAGGGGAGAGGGATTAGACTCCCTGTCCAGTTATTATTGCTGTCTGTGTCCCTGTTAAGGAGATTCACCCTCCCTAATAATAATAATAATATTTGTCCTGCTTATGGTTATCATTGAAAGTGAAAGAAAATCCCAAATGTTGGGTTGTGCCCAGAACAGGAATAGAGGGGAAATCTTCCAATGGGGGTCCCCAAGAGATTCCCTTTATTTTGCAGGCATTTCCTCTCACTTCCTGTTTGGCTATGGGACAGGAAGTGGAGGGAAATCTTCGCAATGGGACACAGATGGTGAAAAAAATCTGATTGGGTTATAACCCTCCCTTACTCTATCCAACATGAAAAAAAAAAAAAAAAAATTTTGCCTATAGTTCCACTTTAAGTTCTTGATGAACTCTCCACTTAACTGGTTTATGGGTATAGTACAGAGCGTCTCGCTGCTCCTGCGGACCTCTCAGGTATCCTTTAATGTACTAGAAAATAACAAAGAGAGGGTGCACCGACCTAGCGCATGTAAAGTGTGATGTACTCACAAAGGCATAACATGCACAAGCGTATCAAGGAATGCAAACCAGGCCGCCTCCAGATCCACAATGCTGATGACATGGAAAAACCTCATAGCAGCCAAAACGCATTTCGAGAGTCAAGCCGTCTTCCTCATAGCTTAGTGATATGACTGATTACCCATATTTTCATCTTCTCAACCGTTTTATATGCTCCGTGGCTTGATAAGGTCTGATTATGTATTATGAGTTACCACCATGGCTTCCACAGTCACTGCTTCCAACCGTCCCACCCATCTTAGGCTTGTTTCACACGGGCTTCAGCTTTTATTAGAGTCATGTGAACAGCAAGTTTTGAGAGAGCTTTGTTGAAGCTTTTAAAGAACCATTCAGCTCCAGTTTGAAAATGTTGAACACGGATCTTAATAGGAGTGCTGATTGCCACTTTAAGCAAGCTGCTAGGAGGCTTCAGCACTTCTTGAAGCTTATTGAAAGCCTGCTAGCAGCTTGCTTAAAGTGGCAATCAGCACTCCTATTAGGATCTGTGTTCAACATTTACAAACTGGTGCTAAATGGTACATTGGGGAAAAATACTGATTGTCTCCCCTGCAGATTGTGTAAGTTTTACCCACTTACAAAGAAATGAAGGGTCTATAATTTTTATCATAGGTGTATTTTATATGATAGAGACAGAATATCAACCAAAAATCCAGAAAAATCACACAATACAAATGTTATAAATGGAGTTGCAGTTCAGTGAGTAAAATAAGTATTTGATCCCCAAGCAGAACATGACTTAGTAGTTGGTGGAGAAACCCTTGTTGGTGATCACAGAGGTCAGACGTTTCTTGTAGGTGGTGATCAGTTTCCACACATCTCAGGAGGGATTTTGTCTTCTTTACAGATCTTCTCTAAATCCTTACGGTTTCTTGGCAACTCAAAGTTTCAGCTCCTCCATACATTTTCTATAGGATTAAGGTCTGGAGACTGGCTAGGCCACTCCATAACCTTAATGTGCTTCTTCTTAAGCCACTCCTTTGTTGCCTTGGCGGTATGTTTTGGGTCATTGTCATGCTGGAAGACCCATCCATGACCCATCTTCAGTGTTCTGGCTGAGGGAAGAAGGTTCTCATCCAAGATCTTACAATACATGGCCCCGTCCATTGGCCCCTCAATGCGGCAAAGTTGGCCTGTACCTTTATCAGAGAAACGGCTCCAAATCATTATGTTTCCACCTCCATGTGTGACTGTAGGGATGGTGTTCTTAGGGTCATAGTCAGCATTTCTTTTCCTTGAAACATTGAGAGCTGAAGCCCGTAATGTGAAACCGGCCTTAATGAGTGTTTTTGTGAGAATCCACGCTGGTCTAAAGTAAGTTTGTTTGTTTTTTGTTAATATTCTATAGTTTCGTTGAGCTTGGCAGGCCATTCTATCATTGTGGGGCTGTAGTGGAAACCCATTATATTCCTACCATTCTATGAGCCGTGAATAAAGAACATTGGGAGGCATGTCAGTCTAGTTCCGAGGTTACAGAACAGCCCAATATCCAAGTAAATGGGATATTAGTTCCTGTATGTGTGTACCCAAAATATAATTATTATTGGTTACCACCATATCTCGGGATCTAGGAGATACCTCCGCAGTAGATGTATACGATTCCAGTTACATTTACTACAACATAAAGTTTCCTGACACCCATCCCATGGAGAAATCCCGAAATTAGTGTGTCAGTCTATGAGAGCTCTCAAGGTTTCCACTTCAACATCTTTATGGTTGCCAAACCAGATGGAGAAGTTCGGCCCATTCTGGAGTTAAAGACTCAACTTGTTCCTGTGGGTTTGTATGTTTTGCATGGAAGATTCCAGGTCAGTCGTTGCATTCATCTTTCTGAGCGATTTTGTGGCCTCAATAAACATCTAGGAATCCTATCTGCACATTTCCAAATTTCTGCCTCATCAATAATATCATATCATACTATGATGGGGTGGGGGGACACCAATTATACTACAAATGGAGGCCATTCAGAGCTGCTCATCAAAAATGTCTACAGAAAATTATGCAATTATGATTGAAGCCCGGAGAGTCCACCATACATATTTCTGTATATCAGGCTCCCGCATATCAGTTGAGTCCTCTCTGAATTGTTCTGCATTGGTTGTAATCGCAGCTTACTTTGTTGGAGGCTATTCCTGAGCTTGACGTGACCGTGATGTGAACTAACGAGAATATATTGAGTCCACAATCCTGACCACTATATATCCTTTTACTTGTGAGGAATAAAATACATGGATTGGAGAATATCTCCATCATCTTTACTGCAAAGTGACTTTTCATGTAACTACGATGCTGCAAAATATTGGAACCAACTTTGTCATTATACTTTACCACAACGTACTTGCTGTCCACACACAGCCAACTGGAGCCTCGGATTATATCCTACTCTAGTGTCAATGGAGGCCATATCTACTGTATCTCCTTAACTGGTGTCTGGTTTACTGAGTGCTGAGCTCATCGCTCTTCTGTCTGGGAAGCACATGACCATGTGGGAAGGATGGTGTGTGGGCTCCTTCATGTTGAGCGATGTCCATTATGTTGGTCAAGGATGAGTAATTGAATGTTGCCAGGGATGGCACATGTGTCATGGCACACTCTTCTATGGCCTGGTGTAGAATATTTTAGGTTAGTGATGTCACCAGAGCTCAGTGTGTCTGTAGCCAAGCCCATTCTAATGTCCCAAGAACCATTTTGATGACATGATGGTGACTCCACCGTCATTCTGGAGGTGAAGGGTTGCTCTATGACTTCTAGAATATGTGATGACTGAGGAGTTGGTGCTCAGTGGTGGCCCCAGGTTATCTCACTTAATAGAATGAGTCAGTAGACGTTCCCAGTGAATCAGTTTGCTGTAGATGGTGGTGGTGTAGGATTTTGGTGACTCCAGTAGTGGTATTTGTGTCCCATGATCTCCTCCTGGGCTGCCATTTTCTTTTTCTTTTACAGGTTCCTGGAGGCGGAGCAGGCCATGGTGGACAGAGGTGGAGGGGTGCTTGTCAGCACTGCAATGAGTCTCTCCGGGAATGGGGGGAACCCATCGTTGTGCCTCGGTCGAGGGATCGATGTGGGGTCTAGTCTGACTGGAGGAGTAATCATTGCAAATCCTGAGGGACCCAGCACTCCTCCGGTGCCCATGAACCTGTTTGCTACGTGGGAGGTGGACAGATGTTCCCCCAGCTGTGTTCCCAGGTATGTCCATGTTGTGTCTACTGAAGTACTTAACAGTATCAGTCATTCTAGAGAAAGATTCACAGGAATGTCCATTATTCAGGTCAACTTTTTACTTTCAATAGTTTTTTTATTGAGATATCAACATATGAAAGCAACCAAAATACAGGTAATACCGTCGTGGAACATTTACCAAAGTAGTACCAAAAATATCAAAAACATATCAAAGGTAGACATCTATTCTGCCCCGCATTGGGTCAATTTTAACTAAGCCAACTCCGGTAGGGCGGTGGGATCACCCCGCCTCCCCAGCACAGCACATGGGATCTGGCTGTGCCAGAAAGGAAAGGTCCCCCCCCCCCCCCCCAGGCGAAGCCGAACATCTATTACCTAGGTATATAGTGTAACAAAAATGGTGCAAAACATTGAAATAGGAGAGAGGGAAGAGTGGGAACCGAATTCGAACTGTCTAGCATGAAAACTGTGCCTAGACAGTTGGGTGGACTATCAGAGATTAAAGCTATAATACCATGCGGGCATCCAATAGACAGAAGGATTTGGACTAAAGGTCCAAGTATCATCTAATTAGCTTTAGTAACAAGCAGAAAACACCTCTTTCCTGTAATTCGGGAACAGGCTGAAGTAATGTCTCCAGGTAGTAGAACCTGTAGGGTGATAATGAAAAGTAGAGAAGAGGAAAGGAGAAAAAGTGAGGATAGAGAAGGAAGGGGTGAAACATCGTAAGACAGTGCGGTGCTCGCTCATCTACAGGGCCGGGTAATAGGGAAGCGGTTTGCGGTAGAGATGTGTATCTGGTCCAGGGATCCCAGACAGCATCGTGTTTATCAGCAGTGTCCAAAAGGATGCTAACTATTTTCTCCTGGGCCATGATATCTTTTGAC
This sequence comes from Lithobates clamitans, assembly GCA_037952925.1. Lineage (NCBI taxonomy): Eukaryota > Metazoa > Chordata > Amphibia > Anura > Ranidae > Lithobates > Lithobates clamitans. Next base: position 5,578 of record JBBGZY010002629.1, read on the forward strand.
CAAGAGAAAGGATACAGTCGGTCGTTTCCAAGCCCGAGCAATTGTTAGCTTGGTTCCAAGGAAAATCAACATAATAAGTCGTTGGACTAGTTTTGGAGTTTTAGGGCAAGGAAAGTTTGAGAGCTAGCTGAGGAGACTTTTGGAAGGGTAATCTTGTAATTTTCCTGAAGATATCAAATATTTTATTCCATAGACCCCTGATCTTGGGACAGTCCCACCATATGTGTAGCATTGACCCAACATGCCCGCAGTTGTGAAAGCACAAGGGTGAGGCGTTTGGATAGATTATGGAGAGTTTTAGGGGGACCATGTACCACCTCATAAGGACTTTCAGGTTTGCTTCAATAAATGCTATGTTTAGAATGCCCTTAGATGCTGCAGTAGAAGCTTTATGCCAGGGATATGCAATTAGCGGACCTCCAGCTGTTGCAAAACTACAAGTCCTATCATGCCTCTGCCTCTGGGTGTCATGCTTGTGGCTGTCAGAGTCTTGCTATGCCTCATGGGACTTGTAGTTCTGCAAAAGCTGGAAGTCCGCTAATTGCATATCCCTGCTCTATGCCATTCTTCAATGCTCCAAGTGTGTTGCAAGTAATTTTCCTGGTCTCTCATAAAGAGTGACTTGGTCTCAGCCCTAGCAAGTAATCGGTAAATCACTGAAATTCCCCCCCCCCTGCTCCACGGCCTGACCACACCACCTTTCATAGTCCGTATTTGAAAGTGGGATGGGATTGGAGGACCGTAGGGACTGGAGAAAGTGTACTATTTGTCAGTATCGAAATCTTTCCGTTCTTGGCATGTCAAGTTTACTAATGCAGAGGGCCATAGTGAGAAGTCCTGCCGGGTTAACAAAATGTCCTATCTTATACAACCCCTTATCTAACCACCACTGGAACGCTTTAATGTCCATCCCTGGAGGAAACCGAGGGTTTCGGAAAATGTGTGACAAAGGGTGCCGGTGTGAAATCAGACAATCCCATAGTACAAGGGATTGGGATAGTGTAAGGACCATGATGGCAGGTCTAGATTTAACCGAGGACCAGAGAATATAGTCCATAGTATATTGGGGGATAGCCTGTCGCTTCATCTGTACCCAATCGGGATGTGCAATTTTAGAGTAAATAGTGGAGAGTTGGGAGAGTTGTGCTGCCTGATGATACCAGAGAAGGTTAGGCAAACCCACACCTCCCTGATCTCTGCTCCTAAAAAGGGTCCCTTTGGCTATCCGATGCCCCTTCACTCCCCATATAAATTTAATGATTTTAGATTGGAGTTTTCGGAGGTGATCCTTGGAGATGGGAACGGGTAGTGATCTAAATAGATAAAGCATGCGTGGGAGTAGGGTCATTTTTAATGAATTCACTCTGCCTAGCCAGGACAATCCCGGTTTATCCCATCTTGACAGATCCTCTCCAAGTTTGCGATAGAATGGGGGAAAATTAGCAGTATAGAGTTTGTCTATTGACGCCGTGAGCTTAATCCCTAGATAGGGGATCATTGGCTCACCCCATCCAAACCGGAAGTTGTCGCTGGGTTACTAGGGTTACTGGTAAGTTGATGTTTAGTGCTAGAGATTTTTGAGTAGTTAACCCTGAGGCCAGACTTTGCCGATCATCGAGTACCCTGCATAGATTTGGTAATGAGGTAAGTGGCGAGATGATAAAGAGTGACACATCATCAGTAAAATGAGCGCACTTGTGGGTTTGTGGGCCACAATGCACTCCATGTATGTCAGGATTGTCCCGGATAGCGATAGCTGGGGTCTCGATGACCACGGCAAAGATCAGTGGGGACAAGGGGCAACCTTGTCTTGTACCGTTAAAAGTTGGAAAAGGATGCGAGTAATAACCCTGCAGTTTAATTTGTGCTTCCGGATTGGAGTGGAGTGCTCCTATTATATTCATAAAGGAATGACCCAAACCCCATTTTTGCAATATCGGAAACAGGAAAGCCCAGGAGACAGAGTCAAACACCTTCATGAGATCCAGTGAGTGCAAAAATCCCTGCTGTGGGGGTCCCTTGTCCCAACCAGATCCCAGTAGCGAAACTATGTCAATTGGTCTTCTGATCTGATCTGGACCCTGTCTCCCAGGTATAAAGCCCACCTGATTCTTATGAATGTATAGGCTAATAAAGTTAGATATTCTATCTGCTAGTATTTTCATTAGAATGTTTAGGTCATTGTTTATCATTTATATGGGGCGATAATTAGCGGTGCAACTAGTGTCCTTGCTTGGTTTTGGTATTACCGTGATGAAGGTTGAATTTAGCGCCTTATCAAGCTGTGCACCAGATCTATGCTGGTTAAAGAAAAGAGCCAGATAGAGGGACCGTAGTGAATGACCTGATAGACTTCCTCTGCTGAGATGGGGATCTCTAAGCTGTCCCTGTGCTGTTCCCGGAACTTGGGGATCTTCAGTAAGCCGAGAAAGGAATCAATCAGGCTGGGCGAGGGCTCTTTCACAATTTTACTATACAAAGAACGGTCGAAATCATGAAAAGCTTCCATGATTTTCTGGGGATTTTGTGATAGGAATCCATTGCTCAATTTTATCTTGGGTAAGGTGCGCGACCTTATCTTAGGAGTCAGCCTATGTGCCAACATAGCTCCCAACTTGTCCTTTTGATGATAAAACCTCCCACCATCCCATCGCAAGCTTTTTTCGGCTATAGCAGTGAGGGCCAAATTAAGAGCTGTGCGCACTGTTTCAAGCCTAACTGCCGATCCAGGGGTGGGGTTGTGTTTTATGTTGTTTGCTTAAATATGAGAATTCCCTTTCCAGTCTGTCTATATCTAGTTTGTGGGCTTTGTGTATCCTAGCGGACATTTGGATCAGTTTACCCCGTATGGAGGTTTTGTGTGCCGCCCACAAAATGGTGGGAGAGATGTTATGAACATCATTGAGTATGAAATATTCCTGAATGTCTTTTTCAATCTCACTGACGTGGGAGGGATAGCGAAGGAGTGAGGCGTTTTAATCTTCAATTGAACCCTTGTTGACGTGCCCTTGGTTTGTTTATTATCAGGAGGAGGAAAGAGTGGTCCGACCACGCAGAGTCCTTAATGATTGCTTTGTGTATGATTTTGCTGAATGAAAAAGTGGTCTATTCTGGCAAAAAGTATTGTGTGGGCTGGAATGGTGTGTATAATCCCAAGTCCCAGGGTTTATTTCCCTCCATGCGTCAACCAAACCCTGATGGTAAATCTGTTTGGGACGGACACCAGCCTTACCTGGGGGACAGGACTTATCCTTTCCTGCATCGAACGCAATGTTAGAGTCTCCGCCATAAAGGACCAGGCCTTCAAGCATTGGAGCTAGGGTGTGAAAGAGGGACTGGAAACATTTTGCTTGACCTTGATTAGGTGCGTAGAATGAAATTAGGGAGTAAAGCTGGTTATCAATGAGGCCTTTCACGAATATGAATCTGCCATCAGGGTCCTTAAATTCTGATACCAGTGAGAATTTGTTTTTGCAGGAGAAAAACACACCCACTCCTTTTAGTCTTTCTGTCCGAATTGGCAAGATAGAATGTAGGAAATTTGGCGTGTATGAAGAACGGGGCATAAGATTTTGGGAAGCAGAATTAAAGAATGCAGAAAATTGCCCTAAATGGACTTTTAAGGCACTCAGTATAGTAAGGCAGTATGCAAAGGTGTATAAAATTACATAAATTTTATTAAATGTACATTAAAAACAATTGCAACGAGACATTAGTTAATCTATACAATGCATATATGTTGCTATAAAAAGCATATAGCGAGTTCTCCTTACACCCAACGCGTTTCGGTATGTGTGTCTAGTCCTCCTTCAGGGGTGTGGAGAGTTGGGAAAAAATCATCTGAGATGAAATTAGATCCATTAGTTCCATAGCCGAGGTCCTTGGACTGTGAATCTTCGTTCTCCCTTAGCTTTGTAGCGGTATTTGGGAATGATGAGGAGGTTTTGGTTAGCTGATCGAAGACTGCGATTAGGTGTGTAGTGTTTTATTTTCTACCGGATATATAGCGGAGCGTTTCCTTGTATGCATTTGTGGGTGAGGCAGAGGGTCTTGAATGTGATCCGATTCTTTACGGTTAGCCAGTGTAGGCTCTTTAGGGATGGGGAAATGGATTCCCAGGGTTTTTTCCTGTTAACAGTCTTGCCGCCGTGTTTTGGATGAGTTGCAAGCGCGCAAGCTGATATTGGGGTAGTCCTACGTAGAGCGAATTTGCGTAGTCGAGTCAGGAATTGACCTCTTCTGGGATGAAGGGGATGAGTCTATGTAGCAGGCGGAGGAGATGGTGAGATCCGCTAACTACTGATCCTATTTGTGCATCCATTGTCATTCCTGAGTCAAAGATGACTCCGAGACTCTTGGCTTTGGTGCTTGGAGAGATGGTCTGTCCGAGGATGGTGGGAGGTGTCCATGGAGTCTTTATTTTGTAATTTTTGTTAGCGTGTAGGAGACGAAGTTCTGTTTTTGATCCGTTGAGTTTGAGGGAGCTAATGGTCATCCAGTCATCTATTAAAGTGAGGCATTTCTCTAATTGCTTATGAAGGTCTTTTTGTCCGGTGATGCGAAGGTAGAGTTGGGTGTTATCAGCGTATGAGTGGAAGCAGAGGTCGGTTTTCCTGATGATATTGAGAAGTGGGCGGATGTAGATGTTGAGCACTGGTGACAATGGTGAACCCTGAGGGACTCCACAGGAGATTGTCTGGGTGTCAGAGGTGAATGCTCCTAGTTTCACTGTCTGAGAGCGATTCTCTAAGAAGGATGCAAACCATTTTAGAGCAGAATCTATAGCTCCTGCAACTTCTGAGAGGCGGACAAGTAAAGTATTGTGGTCCACTGTATCGAATGCTGCGCTGAGGTCTAAGAATACCAGGAGACATGATTCTCCGTCATCTGCTGCTTCAAGGGCGTCGTCCGATATTTTGAGAAGTGCTGTTTCTGTGCCATGGCCTGGGCGGAAGCCTGATTGCAGAGGGTCCAGGAGTTGGTGTGTGTCCAGGTGGCGTTGTAGCTGCTGTACTACTGCTTTCTCCATAATCTTGGAGATGGTTTTGAGGCTTGTTATTGGTCTGCAGCAGTTAGGGTCCTTAGGGTCGAGATTGGGTTTCTTTAGCAGGGGTTTGATGATGCCTTGCTTGAGGGTGGTTGGCACAGTCCCTTCTTTGAATGATTGATTTATGAGGTGTGTTATGGTAGGGGCCAAGATGTCAGGACATTCTTTTAGGAGTTTAGTGGGAATGATGTCGTTTGGTGATGTGCTGTCTCGAAGGCTTCTGATGATGTTTTTACTCGTGTTAGTGGTGATTGGGGACAAAGAGAAGTTCGGCGGTTGTGTGATGTCGATATCCTCTTTTTGCTTTGGTTGAGTGGGGTTGGTTGTTATTTTCTGATGAATTGATTTCCGAATGTTGTCGATTTTGTCGATGAAGAAATCTGATAACTCATTGCAGAATTCTTGAGTAACGTTTGCTGGGGGCTCTAAGCAGGTCGGGTTCATTGACTGAGCGACTATTTTGAAAAGTTCCCGCGGACGGTTTAAGGCAGTTGAGATGGTGTCCGAGAAATGTTCTTTTTTGGCTTTGAAGATTGCCTTGTGGTATTTCACAGTGAGTGCTTTGTAGTTAGTATGATTTTTCTTGGTGGGATTTCTTCTCCAAATTCTCTCAGCTCTTCTACGTTCCTGCTTGAGTAGGGTGAGAGTGCCATTAAACCATCTCAAGTTTTTTTTGCGGACGAGTGTTCTGCGTTTTGGCACCACTGAGTCTGCTGTTTGTAGTAATACCTTGTTTAGAGAGTTGAGTGTTTGTTCCGTTGAGAGGTTTGAGTTTAGCAAAAGTATTTTGTTTGATAATGTAGTTTTGAAGAGTTCGGAGTGTAGTTTCTTCTGAGATCTATTCCGGTGTGTTGTTGTTTTGCGCGTTTCTGTTTTTGGAGGGTGGTGTTAGTAGTGATTTTAAATTTGATAGCGTGGTAGTCCGTTCATGGTAGTGGAGTGTTGTCAAATATGTTGATGTCCATATTCTGTTTGAAGATGAGATCTAGAGTGTGTCCTGAACCGTGCGTGGGAGCATTTATCAGCTGTTGAAGGCCTAGTTCTTCCATTTGGTTGACGCAGGCGGTTGCGATAAAGTCTTGGGCAGAGTTAGCCCAGAGGTTAAAATCCCCAAGTACCAGAAGGTTTTTGGTTTTCAGGGTGTGTATTGAGAAGAACATGCGCAGTCCGCTGAGATGGCATTCCGTGTATAGTATAGACAATATAGACAAATACTGAGTGCATAGATAGTGGATAAATAGATAAATCGTACCTGTATTAGAGGAGGAACAAAAAGACCAACCGCACAGCCCAAATCCAGCGAAATAAAGCTTGCTTTGGGAGTGGTGTGGTCTGGGTATTTGAGGAGTAACAGATCCCAATCAGCTGCAGCAATGAGAGCATACAGCTGATGTCTGGGATGGTTGTCAGGGAAACCCACAAAGCTGCCCCCTGGGCTGAGTGTGCGCGGCGCCGCCCCCACCGCGCATGCACGAACGTCCGCACGTCGGAGCGGCGTCATGCACACCCAGTCCACCGACACGGAATGCCATCTCGGTGGACTGCGCTTGTCCGTCAGAATGGCAAGATGGAGGCTGTGGGCGGGAGATGTATTGCGTCCATCAGCCTCCAAAGAATGCCGCCCAGTGGGAGGAACTGGGCGGCTTTGCATGCCGGGCAATTCCCCTGGTCGACCGCAGCCAGAGGAGGGCCCGAGGGGGAAAGAGAACTCGCTATATGCTTTTTATATCAACATGTATGCATTGTATAGATTAATGTCTCGTTGCAATTATTTTTAATGTACATTTAATAAAATGTATGTAATTTTTATACACCTTTTGCATACTGCCTTACTATATTGAGTGCCTTAAAAGTCCATTTAGGGGAATTTTCTGCATTCTTTGGTTTAATTACTGGATGTGGCACTCCCCCCCCCCCCCCCCCCCCCTTTACATAGGTTGGCTTTCTATCTCTCTTTTGCCCCTGATCCTAAAATTCAGCCTTCTAGACCTATTTTCCAGGTCATCAATTTTGGCTCTGGCCCCCTCCAACTGTTCATGCCGTTCTTGGAAACTGATCGTTGTTTTGATTAACCCGGTCAATTGTGGCGTCAATTTTATTTTCAATATGCTCAATGCGAGAGCCCAGGAGGTGAAGATCTGATTTAATATCCGAGGTGATCTTGGCAGCAGTCTGAGCAAGTCCCTTGTCAAGCATTTCTGCGACTCTTGTAAAGAGCATATTGATATCATGGGGCTGTGAGGTGATTTGACCCATATCCTGTAGCTGCACTCCAGGCCTCGGTGAGGCTACTACTGTGGGTGACATGAGCATGTCGACCAGGGTCTGATTTATAAGGGACACTGTGGAAGCTGGTGATGCTGGTCCCCCTATTGATGAAAGCATCGGGGCCCCCCCCCACATACCTCCTCATGAAGCGAAGCCTGCCAGGAAGCTGTCGTGCCTGTGTGGGAAGCATCGTGAGGCAGCCGTTCAGCCGCCATCTTAGGTGCCTCAGCGGCTTCTAACAGTTTTGTGAAATGGGCTTTAGGGGTCCGTTACTTCGGTCCAATCTGCCTGTAAATGAGCCCGTGGGTTGCCTGGGTGTTCCGGTCCCGACAGAGCCTATGGGGGGTGAATGTACCCGCTGCTGGGGGCACCGGGAACAGGACGGAGCTCTGTGTTCAGGCGTCCATGTCACAGAGCGCTGCACATGCGCCTTCAGGTCAACTTTTTACACAACTGATCAGCCCACCCTTTTGTTTATTTTTTGTCCATATTTATTGAACACCAACATACTCCACAGTGCTGTACATGGAACATAGGACTGTTCACATCAGTCTCTGCACCAGAGGAGCTTACACTCTAATGTCTGAAGACCTTGTACAGGGGGGCTGTAAGCTTCATGCTTGTGAATGGTTGGATCAGAAGGCCCTTTGAGGTTGGCTCGGGTTGTACGACAGGGGTGTCCTTTGAGTCCTCTGCTATACACGTTTACAATCAATCTCTTCATCAGGTGAAGAAAGTGGACCAATGTGTGGGAGTGCCTTTGGGTATTCCTGGTGAGCCTCCTGTGAGGGTTGTGGCCTATGCTGATGACATGTCTGTTTTCATCACTGGCCCAAAGGTAGTGGAGGAAGTGGTCTCAGTAATGGAGCAATATGCTGAGGCATCTGGCTCAAAGATCAATCAGGATAAGAGTGAGGTTTTCTGGATGGGAGAGGAAGGTGAAGGCTTCAAGCTTCCAGACACCTTCCCAGAGACCTAGCAGGAAATTAAAGTTTCGGACATCAAATTTGGTCCCGGCGATTATGGCCTTGCAAATTGGGAAAGCAGGCTACAAAATGCCGATGCCAAGGTTCCCAGCTTAAAGGATTGAAAAATCTCTTACAGGGAAAGGATTGTCCGATGCAGTGAACTGCCGGCTTATGGTGCTCCGTGTCTGGAAATGTTTTGGCAGTGGGTCTAAGAAGGCCCTGGAGAGGAGGGTTGATGAATCTGCCTTTAGCGAGCCACTGGCTTTGAAGGATTGCCCAGGCCCTGTTATGTGGGAGGGTCTGCATTTGAAAAATCTAGAGAAAATCTCTTTAAAGTTTTGGGATTTGGCCTGGCTCTCATTTCATGGCAGACTCTATGTAAAGGGAAAGTTGAAGCATCGCTCTGTGGAAAACCGTGGTTGTCCAAGAGTGGAGTGTGGAGATGTGGAGGAGACGATGGACCATTTCTTGCTTCGGTGCCCCTTCAATATCGAAGTCTACAAGCGGGTGGGTGGGGCTCAGGGTATCCCTTTCCTTTCCCGCTTGAATTATGCGGAGTGGTCATACGGGGCTTTTGAGACACATCAGGATCTTGATTTTGAGACACTTTTTATAGTTAGCTTAGTAGTCCGTTTCTTCACATGGAATGCACAGTGTTAGGTTTCCATTTGGGGGAAAATTCCTTCCTGTCGAGGTGGTGGTGCACGACATTTTGGGTGAGGTTGGGAAGATTTGGGGTCTTGAGAAGGACAGGTGGCACCCGGAGGCCTGGACAAAGGCGTGAGGAATGTCAGGTGCGGCTTTTTTTTCTGTCCTTTCACGTCCCCCAGATTTTTATATAAGATCGAATTTTTGGAAAAAGGCCGCATGCATGGGTTACATGTGTGATGGTTTCTTAGCCTGAGGGGTGTTTAGGTGGGGGGAGGGGCTTTGTTGTGCAATTATAATAATAATAATAATAATTTGTCTTGGTTTGAATATTTTTTTTTTCTATCTATGCTGTCGTGACGTAAGCTATTTTTATTTGTTTATAATTTTAATTTTGTATTTATAGAAATATTATTTTTATTATGTTCTGTAAGATTTTTAATGAACAAAACTCTACACTCTAATGTCCCCTCCCCCACTGCCACACTTTTATTACTAGGCCTCCCTCCTGTAGTATTGTTCCAGGATGGGGTCCCATCAAGTACAGGGAAAAGCTGCGGAGAGTCTTGTGATGTGGACCAGGTTGGGGAGAAGGTTGGGGGTCCGGGGGCCCAGGACTGAGTACATTGGAATCGGCAGCCAATGTGACCTTCATGTCACCTTCACACTATGAAGTAGATGGAGATTTCCCTCTCCCTATAGACCTCTCTGCTGAGGCTCCGCCATCTCGGCCCCGGGCCCCTGAGGGCCGATATGTCCTTTCCTGACACACATGCAGCCTCCAGATTTGTAGCTGTTAATAAGGATTATCCGTCTGTTTACCATTTACCGGATTTCAGAAGTGCGCTGTCAGATTAGTGACCGGGGGAGGGGGTGTCCAAGCTTCAAATAATTACTACATAATACTCCTGTGAGAAGCCGAACGAAACAAAACCCCCCCCCCCGATAATCATTATTATTACTCAGATCCCCCAATACTGCATTATCGATTATTACAGTGTCAGCAGTATTGGTGACAGATGTACTATACTCTCAGTACTCCCCATCCCCCCCCTGGCTGGTATCAGGGACAGTCATACTATACCCCCCCCCGCTAGTATCAGGGACAGTCATACTATAACCCCCCCGTTAGTATCAGGGACAGTCATACTATTACTATACCCCCCCGGTAGTATCAGGGACAGTCATACTATTACTATACCCCCCCCCCCCGCTAGTATCAGGGACAGTCATACTATACCCCCCCCCCCCCCCGCTAGTATCAGGGACAGTCATACTACCCCCCGCTAGTATGAGGGACAGTCATACTATACCCCCCCCCCGCTAGTATCAGGGACAGTCATACTATAACCCCCCCGTTAGTATCAGGGACAGTCATACTATTACTATACCCCCCCGTTAGTATCAGGGACAGTCATACTATTACTATACCCCCCCGGTAGTATCAGGGACAGTCATACTATTACTATACCCCCCCCCCCCCCGCTAGTATCGGGGACAGTCATACTATACCCCCCCCCCCCCCGCTAGTATCAGGGACAGTCATACTACCCCCCGCTAGTATCAGGGACAGTCATACTATACCCCCCCCCCCGCTAGTCTAGTATCAGGGACAGTCATACTATACCCCCCCCCCCGCTAGTATCAGGGACAGTCATACTATACTCCCCCCCCCCCCCCCCGGTAGTATCAGGGACAGTCGTACTATAAGTGACAGTTGTACTATACTCTCAGAACCCCCCCGGTAGTATCGGTGACAGTTGTACTATACTCTCAGAACCCCCCCGGTAGTATCGGTGACAGTTGTACTATACTCTCAGAACCCCCCTTAGTATAAGTGACAGTTGTACTATACTCTCAGAACCCCCCTTAGTATCAGTGACAGTTGTACTATACTCTCAGAACCCCCCCTTAGTATAAGTGACAGTTGTACTATACTCTCAGAACCCCCCCTTAGTATAAGTGACAGTTGTACTATACTCTCTGAACCCCCCCTTAGTATAAGTGACAGTTGTACTATACTCTCAGAACCCCCCTTAGTATCAGTGACAGTTGTACTATACTCTCAGAACCCCCCTTAGTATCAGTGACAGTTGTACTATACTCTCAGAACCCCCCGGTAGTATCGGTGACAGTTGTACTATACTCTCAGAACCCCCCTTAGTATCAGTGACAGTTGTACTATACTCTCAGAACCCCCCCTTAGTATAAGTGACAGTTGTACTATACTCTCAGGAACCCCCCCTTAGTATAAGTGACAGTTGTACTATACTCTCAGGAACCCCCCTTAGTATCGGTGACAGTTGTACTATACTCTCAGAACCCCCCCGGTAGTATCGGTGACAGTTGTACTATACTCTCAGAACCCCCCCTTAGTATAAGTGACAGTTGTACTATACTCTCAGAACCCCCCTTAGTATAAGTGACAGTTGTACTATACTCTCTGAACCCCCCCTTAGTATAAGTGACAGTTGTACTAAACTCTCAGAACCCCCCCTTAGTATAAGTGACAGTTGTACTATACTCTCAGAACCCCCCTTAGTATAAGTGACAGTTGTACTATACTCTCAGAACCCCCCTTAGTATCGGTGACAGTTGTACTATACTCTCAGAACCCCCCTTAGTATCGGTGACAGTTGTACTATACTCTCAGAACCCCCCTTAGTATCGGTGACAGTTGTACTATACTCTCAGAACCCCCCTTAGTATCAGTGACAGTTGTACTATACTCTCAGAACCCCCCTTAGTATCGGTGACAGTTGTACTAAACTCTCAGAACCCCCCCTTAGTATAAGTGACAGTTGTACTATACTCTCAGAACCCCCCTTAGTATCAGTGACAGTTGTACTATACTCTCAGAACCCCCCTTAGTATCGGTGACAGTTGTACTATACTCTCAGAACCCCCCCGGTAGTATCGGTGACAGTTGTACTATACTCTCAGAACCCCCCCCGGTAGTATCGGTGACAGTTGTACTATACTTTCAGAACCCCCTTAGTATAAGTGACAGTTGTACTATACTCTCAGGAACCCCCCCTTAGTATAAGTGACAGTTGTACTATACTCTCAGAACCCCCCTTAGTATAAGTGACAGTTGTACTATACTCTCAGAACCCCCCTTAGTATCGGTGACAGTTGTACTATACTCTCAGAACCCCCCGGTAGTATCGGTGACAGTTGTACTATACTCTCAGAACCCCCCTGGTAGTATCGGTGACAGTTGTACTATACTCTCAGAACCCCCCCGGTAGTATCGGTGACAGTTGTACTATACTCTCAGGAACCCCCCTTAGTATAAGTGACAGTTGTACTATACTCTCAGAACCCCCCTTAGTATCGGTGACAGTTGTACTATACTCTCAGAACCCCCCTTAGTATCGGTGACAGTTGTACTATACTCTCAGAACCCCCCCGGTAGTATCGGTGACAGTTGTACTATACTCTCAGAACCCCCCTTAGTATCGGTGACAGTTGTACTATACTCTCAGAACCCCCCCGGTAGTATCGGTGACAGTTGTACTATACTCTCAGAACCCCCCCCGGTAGTATCGGTGACAGTTGTACTATACTTTCAGAACCCCCTTAGTATAAGTGACAGTTGTACTATACTCTCAGGAACCCCCCCTTAGTATAAGTGACAGTTGTACTATACTCTCAGAACCCCCCTTAGTATCGGTGACAGTTGTACTATACTCTCAGAACCCCCCGGTAGTATCGGTGACAGTTGTACTATACTCTCAGAACCCCCCCGGTAGTATCGGTGACAGTTGTACTATACTCTCAGAACCCCCCTTAGTATAAGTGACAGTTGTACTATACTCTCAGAACCCCCCTTAGTATCGGTGACAGTTGTACTATACTCTCAGAACCCCCCGGTAGTATCGGTGACAGTTGTACTATACTCTCAGAACCCCCCCTTAGTATCAGTGACAGTTGTACTATACTCTCAGAACCCCCCCCTTAGTATCAGTGACAGTTGTACTATACTCTCAGAACCCCCCCCTTAGTATCAGTGACAGTTGTACTATACTCTCAGGAACCCCCCCTTAGTATCGGTGACAGTTGTACTATACTCTCAGAACCCCCCTTAGTATAAGTGACAGTTGTACTATACTCTCAGAACCCCCCTTAGTATCGGTGACAGTTGTACTATACTCTCAGAACCCCCCGGTAGTATCAGTGACAGTTGTACTATACTCTCAGAACCCCTCCTTAGTATCGGTGACAGTTGTACTATACTCTCAGAACCCCCCGGTAGTATCAGTGACAGTTGTACTATACTCTCAGAACCCCTCTTTAGTATCGGTGACAGTTGTACTATACTCTCAGAACCCCCCTTAGTATAAGTGACAGTTGTACTATACTCTCAGAACCCCCCTTAGTATCGGTGACAGTTGTACTATACTCTCAGAACCCCCCGGTAGTATCAGTGACAGTTGTACTATACTCTCAGAACCCCCCCGGTAGTATCGGTGACAGTTGTACTATACTTTCAGAACCCCCTTAGTATAAGTGACAGTTGTACTATACTCTCAGGAACCCCCCCTTAGTATAAGTGACAGTTGTACTATACTCTCAGAACCCCCCTTAGTATAAGTGACAGTTGTACTATACTCTCAGAACCCCCCTTAGTATAAGTGACAGTTGTACTATACTCTCAGAACCCCCCTTAGTATCGGTGACAGTTGTGCTATACTCTCAGGAACCCCCCCTTAGTATCGGTGACAGTTGTACTATACTCTCAGAACCCCCCCTTAGTATAAGTGACAGTTGTACTATACTCTCAGTACCCCCCTTAGTATAAGTGACAGTTGTACTATACTCTCAGGAACCCCCCTTAGTATCGGTGACAGTTGTACTATACTCTCAGAACCCCCCCGGTAGTATCGGTGACAGTTGTACTATACTCTCAGAACCCCCCCTTAGTATAAGTGACAGTTGTACTATACTCTCAGAACCCCCCTTAGTATAAGTGACAGTTGTACTATACTCTCTGAACCCCCCCTTAGTATAAGTGACAGTTGTACTAAACTCTCAGAACCCCCCCTTAGTATAAGTGACAGTTGTACTATACTCTCAGAACCCCCCTTAGTATAAGTGACAGTTGTACTATACTCTCAGAACCCCCCTTAGTATCGGTGACAGTTGTACTATACTCTCAGAACCCCCCTTAGTATCGGTGACAGTTGTACTATACTCTCAGAACCCCCCTTAGTATCGGTGACAGTTGTACTATACTCTCAGAACCCCCCTTAGTATCAGTGACAGTTGTACTATACTCTCAGAACCCCCCTTAGTATCGGTGACAGTTGTACTAAACTCTCAGAACCCCCCCTTAGTATAAGTGACAGTTGTACTATACTCTCAGAACCCCCCTTAGTATCAGTGACAGTTGTACTATACTCTCAGAACCCCCCTTAGTATCGGTGACAGTTGTACTATACTCTCAGAACCCCCCCGGTAGTATCGGTGACAGTTGTACTATACTCTCAGAACCCCCCCCGGTAGTATCGGTGACAGTTGTACTATACTTTCAGAACCCCCTTAGTATAAGTGACAGTTGTACTATACTCTCAGGAACCCCCCCTTAGTATAAGTGACAGTTGTACTATACTCTCAGAACCCCCCTTAGTATAAGTGACAGTTGTACTATACTCTCAGAACCCCCCTTAGTATCGGTGACAGTTGTACTATACTCTCAGAACCCCCCGGTAGTATCGGTGACAGTTGTACTATACTCTCAGAACCCCCCCGGTAGTATCGGTGACAGTTGTACTATACTCTCAGAACCCCCCTTAGTATAAGTGACAGTTGTACTATACTCTCAGAACCCCCCTTAGTATCGGTGACAGTTGTACTATACTCTCAGAACCCCCCTTAGTATAAGTGACAGTTGTACTATACTCTCAGAACCCCCCTTAGTATCGGTGACAGTTGTACTATACTCTCAGAACCCCCCTTAGTATCGGTGACAGTTGTACTATACTCTCAGAACCCCCCTTAGTATAAGTGACAGTTGTACTATACTCTCTGAACCCCCCCTTAGTATCAGTGACAGTTGTACTATACTCTCAGAACCCCCCCTTAGTATCAGTGACAGTTGTACTATACTCTCAGAACCCCCCCCTTAGTATCAGTGACAGTTGTACTATACTCTCAGAACCCCCCTTAGTATCAGTGACAGTTGTACTATACTCTCAGGAACCCCCCCTTAGTATCGGTGACAGTTGTACTATACTCTCAGAACCCCCCCTTAGTATAAGTGACAGTTGTACTATACTCTCAGAACCCCCCCTTAGTATCAGTGACAGTTGTACTATACTCTCAGAACCCCCCTTAGTATCAGTGACAGTTGTACTATACTCTCAGAACCCCCCCTTAGTATAAGTGACAGTTGTACTATACTCTCAGAACCCCCCCTTAGTATAAGTGACAGTTGTACTATACTCTCAGAACCCCTCCTTAGTATAAGTGACAGTTGTACTATACTCTCAGAACCCCTCCTTAGTATAAGTGACAGTTGTACTATACTCTCAGGAACCCCCCTTAGTATCGGTGACAGTTGTACTATACTCTCAGAACCCCCCTTAGTATCAGTGACAGTTGTACTATACTCTCAGAACCCCCCCTTAGTATAAGTGACAGTTGTACTATACTCTCAGAACCCCCCTTAGTATCAGTGACAGTTGTACTATACTCTCAGAACCCCTCCTTAGTATAAGTGACAGTTGTACTATACTCTCAGAACCACCCCTTAGTATCAGTGACAGTTGTACTATACTCTCAGGAACCCCCCTTAGTATCGGTGACAGTTGTACTATACTCTCAAAACCCCCCCTTAGTATCGGTGACAGTTGTACTATACTCTCAGGAACCCCCACTTAGTATAAGTGACAGTCATACTATACTCTCAGGAACCCCCCTTAGTATCGGTGACAGTTGTACTATACTCTCAGGAACCCCCCTTAGTATCGGTGACAGTCGTACTATACTCTCAGTATTTCCCAGCCCCCCCTTCGGTAGTTTCAGTGACAGTTGTACTATACTCTCAGAACCCCCCGGTAGTATCGGTGACGGTGGTACTATACTCTCAGAACCCCCCCCCCGGTAATATCGGTGACAGTTGTGTCTCGGTCTCCTCAGGCTCTGCAGTCTGACCCTGAAGAAGTTGCTGGTTCTGAGGGAATTGGACCGGGATCTGAGCTCTGTGGTGATTGCTGTGAAGCTGCAGGTAAGTTGCCGAGTAATGTTCTGGCAGACACTGATATCAGAGGTAGGTCATTCCTTTATGGATGGCCAGATCTTCTGAGGAGAACGATTTCCCTCATCACTCTCTACTGTGCACAGTGTGGCCTTGGGGAAGAGAAACATCTTCATTCCATTTGTCTGTCCATTCAATCGTCAGTTCATCCATCCATCCATCCATCCATCTCTCAAACAACCCATCCACTTCTCCATCTGTCACCAACCTTTCATTCACCCATTCCTCCACCTCTACACCACCATCCATTC
Source organism: Lithobates clamitans (assembly GCA_037952925.1). Lineage (NCBI taxonomy): Eukaryota > Metazoa > Chordata > Amphibia > Anura > Ranidae > Lithobates > Lithobates clamitans. Next base: position 22,021 of record JBBGZY010002629.1, read on the forward strand.
ACCAATCCACCCATCTGTCCATCCATTTCCACCCACCATTCCTCCATCTATCAGCTTTTTTCATTCTTCTCTTCACACATCTCACATTCACCCTTCCATCCATTTGTTTGTCCATCCATCAATCCACCCATGCATCGATCTGTCCCTGCATCTGCCTGTCCATCACCCATCCATCCTTCCATCCCTCCATTTATCCTTCATTCACTGACAACCCCTCTGCTCTCCTTCCAGGGATCCAAGAGGGTCCTTCGCTCCAATGAGTACCACCTTCCACCATGTGGAGTCATGGAGACGGACCTGGAACTGACCTTCTCACTTCAGGTAGGTTGATGTTCTTCTCATTGTGGGGGATATGGAGGTCCTCAGACCTTCACTCTTCCCTCTGTACTCTGAGGTTTCCAGTCTCCATTTCCAGTTCAGCCTCTACATTGTCTGTGCTGAATCAGGTGACAGGTCCTCCTATCAGGATTTAGGGTTGGGTCATACAGCAGGAGGTGTCTGTGAGGTGTAATGTCACAATGACAGTCCTTCCTCCCGTATACGAACCATCCTCAGCTAGAACGTAGACTGTCATGAATGTAGTCAATGGGACTTTTCTTTCTCCTCTTTAGTATCCTCATTTCCTGAAGAGAGACGCCAACAATCTTCAGATCATGCTACAGAGACGGAAGAGGTACAAGAACCGGACAATCCTGGGCTACAAGTCCTTGGCTATTGGTGTCATTAACATGGCAGAGGTAGGTGTGCCATCCGCTGAGGGCTGCTCAGCATAACCACCATTTCCCCAATACATGAACTTCATGTGCAGCAAATTATACTCATTACAACATCACCAGAGAAACATAATAAGAGTATCTGGAAGGTCCCACATGGCTTTCTGTATGTAGACTCTCTCTGGATTCCTGGGTAATACACTGATATTGGGATATACAGTTGTGCTCATAAGTTTACATACCCTGGCAGAATTTATGATTTCTTGGCCATTGTCAGAGAATATGAATGATAACACAAAAACGTTTCTCTCACTCATGGTTAGTGTTTGGCTGAAGCCATTTATTATCAATCATCTGTGTTTACTCTTTTTATATCATAATCACAACAGAAACTACCCAAATGACCCTGAGCAAAAGTTTACATACCCAAGTTCTTAATACTGTGTATTGCCCCTTTAACATCAACGACAGCTTGAAGTCTTTTGTGGTATTTGTGGATGGACCTCTTTATCTTCTCAGATGGTTCCTCTTGGTAAAAGTCCTCCAGTTCCTGTAAATTCTTGGGCTGTCTTGTATGAACGGCACGTTTTGAGATCTCCCCAGAGGGGCTCAATGATATTGAGGTCAGGAGACTGAGATGACCACTCCAGAACCTTCACTTTATTCTGCTTTAGTCAATGACAGGACAACTTGGCCTTGTGTTTTGGATCATTGTCATGTTGGAAAGTCCAAGTCCGTCCCATGCGCAGCTTCCTGGCTGATGAATGCAATGTTCCTCCAGTATTTTTTGATAACATACGGCATTCATCTTGCCATCAATTTTGACCAAATTTCATGTGCCTTTGTAGCTCACACATCCCCAAAACATCAGCGATCCACCTCCGTGTTTCACAGTAGGGATGGTGGACCTTTCATCATAGGCCTTGTTGCCTCCTCTCCAAATGTAGTGTTTATGGTTGTGGCCAAAAAAAGCTCAATTTTGGTCTCATCACTCCAAATGACTTTGTGCCGGAAGGTTTGAGGCTTGTCTCTGTGCTGTTTGGCGTATTGTAAGTGGGATACTTTGTGACATTTGTGTAGTAATGACTTTCTTCTGGACACTCGATCATGCAGCCCATCTTTATTCAAGTGCCTCCTTATTGTGCATCTTGAAACAGCCACACCTCATGTTTTTAGAGAGTCCTGCATTTCACCTGAAGTTATTTGTGGGGTTTTGTTTGCATCCCCAACAATTTTCCTGGCAGTTGTGGCTGAAATTTTAGTTGGTCTACCTGACCGTGGTTTGGTTTTAACAGAACCTCTCATTTTCCACTTCCTGATTAGAGTTTGAACACTGCTGATTGGCATTCTCAATTCCTTGGTTATCTTTTTATATCCCTCTCCTATTTTATACAGTTCAACTACCTTTTCCCGCAGATCCTTTGACAATTCTTTTGCTTTCCCCATGACTCAGAATCCAGAAACGTCAGTGCAGCACTGGATGAAAGATGCAAGGGTCTGTCAGGAGTCCAGAAACTCATTGACCTTTTATACACACACACTAATTACAAGCAAACAGATCCCAAGTGAGGAGGGTTCCCTTTAATAGCCATTCAAACCCCTTTGTTTCAACTTGTGTGCATGTTATCAGGCCAAAATCACCCAGGGTATGTAAACTTTTGATCAGGGTCATTTGGGTAGTTTCTGTTGTCATTATGATATAAAAAAGAGTAAACACAGCTGATTGATAATAAATGGCTTCAGCCAAACACTAACCATGAGTGAAAGAAAAGTTTTTGTTCATATTCTCTGAAAAATGGCCAAGAAATCATAAATTCTGCCAGGGTAAACTTATGAGTACAGCTGTACAATGACATTGGGATATACTTCCTGATGGATCCTGAGTAATACACTGATATCGGGATATACTTCCTGATGGATCCTGGGTAATATACTGATATTGGGATATACTTCCTGATGGATCCTGGATAATACACTGATATCGGGATATACTTCCTGATGGTTCCTGGGCAATACACTGATATCGGGATATACTTCCTGATGGTTCCTGGGTAATACACTGATATTGGGATATGCTTCCTGATGGATCCTGGATAATACACTGATATCGGGATATACTTCCTGATGGTTCCTGGGCAATACACTGATATCGGGATATACTTCCTGATGGTTCCTGGGTAATACACTGATATTGGGATATACTTCCTGATGGTTCCTGGGTAATACACTGATATCGGGATATATTTCCTGATGGTTCCTGGGTAATACACTGATATTGGGATATACTTCCTGATGGATCTTGAGTAATATACTGATATTGGGATATACTTCCTGATGGATCCTGGATAATACACTGATATCGGGATATACTTCCTGATGGTTCCTGGGCAATACACTGATATCGGGATATACTTCCTGATGGTTCCTGGGCAATACACTGATATCGGGATATACTTCCTGATGGGTCCTGGGTAATACACTGATATCGGGATATACTTCCTGATGGTTCCTGGGTAATACACTGATATTGGGATATACTTCCTGATGGTTCCTGGGTAATACACTGATATCGGGATATACTTCCTGATGGTTCCTGGGTAATACACTGATATTGGGATATACTTACTGATGGTTCCTGGGTAATACACTGATATTGGGATATACTTACTGATGGTTCCTGGGTAATACACTGATATTGGATAATACTTCCTGATGGTTCCTGGGTAATACACTGATATCGGGATATACTTCCTGATGGTTCCTGGGTAATACACTGATATCGGGATATACTTCCTGATGGTTCCTGGGTAATACACTGATATCGGGATATACTTCCTGATGGTTCCTGGGTAATACACTGATATCGGGATATACTTCCTAATGGATCCAGGGTAATACACTGATTTTGGGATATACTTACTGATGGTTCCTGGGTAATACACTGATATCGGGATATACTTGCTGATGGTTCCTGGGTAATGCACTGATATCGGGATATATTCCCTGATGGTTCCTGGGTAATACACTGATATTGGGATATACTTCCTGATGGTTCCTGGGTAATACACTGATATTGGGATATACTTCCTGATGGTTCCTGGGTAATACACTGATATTGGGATATACTTACTGATGTTGAGGTGGGACACTCAGATATGAATGGATCTCTGTCACTCTTCAGGTGATGCAGCGTCCTACAGAGGGGATGAAGGTTCTGGACCTCCACAGTAACCGTAAGGACCCGGCTATTCGAGTGGCTGAGATCAGCATCCTATCTCTCTCCAGCCAGCCCATCGATCACGAGGAGGTCACCACGGTGACTCGAACAAAGATCAAAGGCTTGGGTGAGAGTTCCCGCTACAGATACAAGGGATGATGGATGTACATTTTCCTGGGAGTGATAAGTAACTTCTTATGTGCTTCATACACGGACTTTCTGGTTCTTGATTTCGTGAGTAGACATCTATGTGGAAGCTGCCCAAAGACCACTCTGAGTATTAAAGTGACATTTTTACAATAGTCTGCTGATAGCCGGACTTGCCTGCTCCTGCTATTCTTCTCTTCTTATAATTCTCCTGTGTTCTTGCTCCTCTGTGTCCTGGCCGCGCTGAGTGATGGTGGCTCCTGAGTCCGCGGTTCTGTGTCTCGCTCTGCCTGTGCGGCTCTAGGAGCAGCTGAAGATTTGTAGTTCAGGAACATATTTATAGTGGAGACTCCAGTGAGACTCTGTAGGTCCCGGCAGACACAAGGTGCCCCCACATACCTGAAGATGGGCTGTGGGTTAAATCAGTGAGAGAGAACAGTAAGAGGATGTCAGTCCCGCTATCAGCAGCTTGTATAAACTATGGCTTCAATGAATAAACATTTCATCTTATCTCTGGGGTTTGTAGATGTAGTCTTATATCGGAAACATTGGGGGTTACCCCGTGGTCTGAGGTGCTCCTGTAGTCCTCAGCTGTAGAGTGTTCTGTACAAAAACTTAAATCCGTGCCATGACTACATAATGTGACCCTTTCAGATGCCGATCAGTATTGGGAGGAGGAGGAGGATGAGGACAGCTATTCCTCTGAACCAGAAGTCAGCGATGAAGGCCAAGGACAGGTGAAGGGCTTCCTTCCTAGTGAATCCATCCAAATCCTCAATCAGCTTGGTAGAACCTCGACTCCACATTATGCTCAGCTGTCCTCCTTTCTGGAGACTTGTGTTAACACTGTCCACCTTCTCACCTCCCCATCTTTCCCCATTGCAACCCCATCCACCTTCTCACCGCCCCATCATTCCCCAATGCCCTCATCTCTGGAGACTTGTGATAACCCCATCCACCTTCTCACCTCCCCATCATTCCCCAATGCCCTCATCTCTGGAGACTTGTGGTGATCCCATCCACCTTCTCACCTCCCCATCATTCCCCAATGCCCTCTTCTCTGGAGACTTGTGATAACCCCATCCACCTTCTCACCTCCCCATCATTCCCCAATGCCCTCTTCTCTGGAGACTTGTGGTGATCCCATCCACCTTCTCACCTCCCCATCTTTCCCCATTGCAACCCCATCCACCTTCTCACCTCCCGATCATTCCCCAATGCCCTCTTCTCTGGAGATTTGTGATAACCCCATCCACCTTCTCACCTCCCGATCATTCCCCAATGCCTTCTTCTCTGGAGATTTGTGATAACCCCATCCACCTTCTCACCTTCCCATCATTCCCCAATGCCCTCATCTCTGGAGATTTGTGTTAACCCCATCCACCTTTTCACCTTCCCATCATTCCCCAATGCCCTCTTCTCTGGAGACTTGTGGTGATCCCATCCACCTTCTCACCTCCCCATCATTCCCCAATGCCCTCATCTCCCAAGACTTGTGATGACCCCATCCACCTTCTCACCTCCCCATCTTTCCCCATTGCAACCCCATCCACCTTCTCACCGCCCCATCATTCCCCAATGCCCTCATCTCTGGAGACTTGTGATAACCCCATCCACCTTCTCACCTCCCGATCATTCCCCAATACCCTCATCTCTGGAGACTTGTGATAACCCCATCCACCTTCTCACCTCCCTATCATTCCCTAATGCTCTCATCTCTGGAGACTTGTGGTGATCCCATCCACCTTCTCACCTCCCCATCATTCCCCAATGCCCTCTTCTCTGGAGACTTGTGATAACCCCATCCACCTTCTCACCTCCCCATCATTCCCCAATGCCCTCTTCTCTGGAGACTTGTGGTGATCCCATCCACCTTCTCACCTCCCCATCTTTCCCCATTGCAACCCCATCCACCTTCTCACCTCCCGATCATTCCCCAATGCCCTCTTTGGAGATTTGTGATAACCCCATCCACCTTCTCACCTCCCGATCATTCCCCAATGCCTTCTTCTCTGGAGATTTGTGATAACCCCATCCACCTTCTCACCTTCCCATCATTCCCCAATGCCCTCATCTCTGGAGATTTGTGTTAACCCCATCCACCTTTTCACCTTCCCATCATTCCCCAATGCCCTCTTCTCTGGAGACTTGTGGTGATCCCATCCACCTTCTCACCTCCCCATCATTCCCCAATGCCCTCATCTCCCAAGACTTGTGATGACCCCATCCACCTTCTCACCTCCCCATCTTTCCCCATTGCAACCCCATCCACCTTCTCACCTCCCCATCATTCCCCAATGCCATCATCTCTGGAGACTTGTGATGACCCCATCCACCTTCTCACCTCCCCATCATACCCCAATGTTCTTCTTTGGAGACTTGCGATGACCCCATCCTCATCCTCACCTCCTTCATCATACCCCAATATCTACCTCAATGGAAACTTGTGATAAGCCCATCCACCTCCTCACCTCCCTCATCATACCTCAATGTCCTCCTCAATGGAGGCTTGTGATGACTCCATCCACCTCCTCACCTCCCTCATCATACCCCAATTTCCTCCTCAGTGGAGGCTTGTGATGACTCTATCCACCTCCTCACCTTCCTCATCATACCCCAATTTCCTCCTCAGTGGAGGCTTGTGATGACTCTATCCACCTCCTCACCTTCCTCATCATACCCCAATTTCCTCCTCAGTGGAGGCTTGTGATTACCCCATCCACCTTCCCTCCGCCCCATCATAACCCAATGTCCTCATCTCTAGAGACTTCTGATTACCCCATCCACCTCCTCATCTCCCCTATCATACCCCAATGTCCTCCTCAATGGAGGTTTTTGATGATCCCATCTACCTCCCTTTCTCCAGGATGTGGAGGATGAAGAGGAAGAGATTCAAAGGCCCAAGAAACTCACCAGGAAGTTACTGCGCAGCGCCTCGCTCAGCCGACAGGTAATTGCCCCAAAGTGGGTGTATATGGTGTCTGTCTGCACCTCACACTGGGTTTATGAATAAGACCCGGATTGGAGTGTAAAATCAATAATTATATCCTCTTTCATTCACAGCCTAATTTTAAACAGAAGTTTGTGTCATTATTGAAGAGATTCAAAGTGAATGATGATGTGAGTTCTCTGGAGACGACATTGATTTCCATTTCCTCCATATAACGTCCATTTCCATATATATATATATAGAATTCATCACCCCGTATAATACCTATATACAGCATATAACACCCCCCCATATCATACCTAATTACAGCATATAACACCCCCCATATCATACCTAATTACAGCATATAACACCCCCATATAATACCTATATACAGCATATAACACACCCCCATCAAATCATTCTTTGCAGCTATTACCTTTTGTACCACCACCCCCTCCCTTTTAGAATGTAAGCTCTACGAGCAGGGCCCTCCTGTACCTTTTGTATTGTACTGTAATTGTGTTGTCCCCCTTATACATTGTAAAGCGCTGAGTAAACTGTTGGCGCTATATAAATCTCGTATAATAATAATAATAATAATAATAATAATATACAGCATATAACACCCCCCCATATAATACCTAATTACAGCATATAACACCCCCCCCTATATCATACTATACACAGCATATAACACCCCCCGCATATCATACCTAATTACAGCATATAACACCCCCATATAATACTATATACAGCATATAACACCCCCCCCCCATATCATACCTAATTACAGCATATAACACCCCCATATCATACTATATACAGCATATAACACCCCCCCCCTATCATACCTAATTACAGCATATAACACCCCCCCATATCATACTATACACAGCATATAACACCCCCCATATCATACCTAATTACAGCATATAACACCCCCATATAATACCTATATACAGCATATAACACACCCCCATATCATACCTAATTACAGCATATAACACCCCCCATATAATACCTATATACAGCATATAACACCCCCATATCATACCTATATACAGCATAAAACACCCCCATATCATACCTAATTACAGCATATAACACCCCCCCCCCCATATCATACTATATACAGCATAAAACACCCCCCCATATAATACCTATATACAGCATATAACACCTCCCCCATATCATACCTAATTACAGCATATAACACCCCCCCCATATAATACCTATATACAGCATATAACACCCCCCCATATCATACCTAATTACAGCATATAACACCCCCATATCATACCTATACACAGCATATAACACCCCCCCATATCATACTATACACAGCATATAACACCCCCCCATATAATACCTATATACAGCATAAAACACCCCCATATCATACCTAATTACAGCATATAACACCCCCCATATCATACTATATACAGCATATAACACCCCCCATATAATACCTATATACAGCATATAACACCCCCCCATATCATACTATACACAGCATATAACACCCCCCCATATCATACTATACACAGCATATAACACCCCCCCATATCATACCTAATTACAGCATATAACACCCCCCCATATCATACCTAATTACAGCATATAACACCCCCCATATCATACCTATATACAGCATATAACACCCCCATATCATACCTATATACAGCATATAATACCTATACACAGCATATAACACCCCCATATCATACCTAATTACAGCATATAACACCCCCATATCATACCTATATACAGCATATAACACCCCCCCATATCATACCTAATTACAGCATATAACACCCCCATATCATACTATATACAGCATATAATACCTCTCCGTATAATACCTATATACAGTATTTAACACACACCCCCATATCATACTAATATACAGCATATAACACCCCCCATATCATACTATATACAGCATATAACACCCCCCATATCATACTATATACAGCATATAACACCCCCCCCCCATATCATACCTAATTACAGCATATAACCCCCCCCCCCCATATCATACTATACACAGAATATAACACCCCCATATCATACTATATACAGCATATAACACCCCCCCCCCATATCATACCTAATTACAGCATATAACCCCCCCATATCATACTATATACAGCATATAACACCCCCCTATATCATACCTATATACAGCATATAACACCCCCCATATCATACCTATATACAGTATATAACACCTCTCCGTATAATACCTATATACAGTATATAACACCTCCCCCATATAATACCTACATACAGCATATAACACCTCTCCGTATAATACCTATATACAGTATATAACACACACCCCCGTATAATACCTATATACAGCATATAACACCCCCCCATATAATACCTAATTACAGCATATAACACCCCCCCCTATATCATACTATACACAGCATATAACACCCCCCGCATATCATACCTAATTACAGCATATAACACCCCCATATCATGCTATATACAGCATATAACACCCCCCCCCTATCATACCTAATTACAGCATATAACACCCCCCCATATCATACTATACACAGCATATAACACCCCCATATCATACCTATATACAGCATAAAACACCCCCATATCATACCTAATTACAGCATATAACACCCCCCCCATATCATACTATATACAGCATAAAACACCCCCCCATATCATACCTATACACAGCATATAACACCCCCCCCATATCATACTATACACAGCATATAACACCCCCCCATATCATACCTAATTACAGCATATAACACACCCCCATATCATACCTATATACAGCATATAACACCCACATATCATACTATATACAGCATATGATACCTATACACAGCATATAACACCCCCCCATATAATACCTATATACAGCATAAAACACCCCCATATCATACCTAATTACAGCATATAACACCCCCCATATCATACTATATACAGCATATAACACCCCCATATCATACTATATACAGCATATAACACCCCCCATATAATACCTATATACAGCATATAACACCCCCCCATATCATACTATATACAGCATATAACACCCCCCAATATCATACCTAATTACAGCATATAACACCCCCCCATATCATACCTAATTACAGCATATAACACCCCCATATCATACTATATACAGCATATAATACCTCTCCGTATAATACCTATATACAGTATTTAACACACACCCCCATATCATACTATACACAGCATATAACACCCCCCATATCATACTATATACAGCATATAACACCCCCCCCCCCCCATATCATACCTAATTACAGCATATAACCCCCCCATATCATACTATATACAGCATATAACACCCCCCATATAATACCTATATACAGCATATAACACCCCCCCATATCATACTATATACAGCATATAACACCCCCCAATATCATACCTAATTACAGCATATAACACCCCCCCATATCATACCTAATTACAGCATATAACACCCCCATATCATACTATATACAGCATATAATACCTCTCCGTATAATACCTATATACAGTATTTAACACACACCCCCATATCATACTATACACAGCATATAACACCCCCCATATCATACTATATACAGCATATAACACCCCCCCCCCCCCCATATCATACCTAATTACAGCATATAACCCCCCCATATCATACTATATACAGCATATAACACCCCCCCATATCATACCTATATACAGCATATAACACCCCCCATATCATACCTATATACAGCATATAATACCTATATACAGTATATAACAGCTCTCCGTATAATACCTATATACAGTATATAACACCTCCTCTGTATAATACCTATATACAGTATATAACACCTCCCCCGTATAATACCTATATACAGTATATAACACCTCCTCTGTATAATACCTATATACAGTATATAACACCTCCCCCGTATAATACCTATATACAGTATATAACACCTCCTCTGTATAATACCTATATACAGTATATAACACCTCCCCCATATAATACCTATATACAGTATATAACACCTCCTCCGTATAATACCTATATACAGTATATAACACCTCCTCTGTATAATACCTATATACAGTATATAACACCTCCCCCATATAATACCTATATACAGTATATAACACACACCCCCGTATAATACCTATATACAGTATATAACACCTCCCCGTATAATACCTATATACAGTATATAACACCTCCTCCGTATAATACCTATATACAGCATATAACACCTCCCCGTATAATACCTATATACAGTATATAACACCTCCTCTGTATAATACCTATATACAGTATATAACACCTCCCCCATATAATACCTATATACAGTATATAACACCTCCTCCGTATAATACCTATATACAGTATATAACACCTCTCCTTATAATACCTATATACAGTATATAACACCTCCCCCGTATAATACCTATATACAGTATATAACACCTCCCCGTATAATACCTATATACAGTATATAACACCTCTCTGTATAATACCTATATACAGTATATAACACCTCCTCCGTATAATACCTATATACAGTATATAACACCTCCCCGTATAATACCTATACACAGTATATAACACCTCCCCGTATAATACCTATATACAGTATATAACACCTCCTCCGTATAATACCTATATACAGTATATAACACCTCCTCCGTATAATACCTATATACAGTATATAACACCTCCCCGTATAATACCTATATACAGTATATAACACCTCCTCCGTATAATACCTATATACAGTATATAACACCTCCTCCGTATAATACCTATATACAGTATATAACACCTCCCCCGTATAATACCTATATACAGTATATAACACCTCCCCTGTATAATACCTATATACAGCATATAACACCCCCATATCATACCTATACACAGCATATAACACCCCCATATCATACCTATACACAGCATATAACACCCCCCCCATATCATACTATACACAGCATATAACACCCCCCCATATAATACCTATATACAGCATAAAACACCCCCATATCATACCTAATTACAGCATATAACACCCCCCCATATCATACTATACACAGCATATAACACCCCCCCATATCATACTATACACAGCATATAACACCCCCCCCATATCATACTATATACAGCATATAACACCCCCCCATATCATACCTAATTACAGCATATAACACCCCCCCCATATCATACCTAATTACAGCATATAACACCCCCATATCATACCTATATACAGCATATAACACCCCCCATATAATACCTATATACAGCATATAACACCCCCCCATATCATACCTAATTACAGCATATAACACCCCCCATATAATACCTATATACAGCATATAACACCCCCCATATCATACCTAATTACAGCATATAACACCCCCATATCATACTATACACAGCATATAACACCCCCATATCATACTATATACAGCATATAACACCCCCCATATCATACTATATACAGCATATAACACCCCCCCCCCATATAATACCTAATTACAGCATATAAACCCCCCCCCCATATCATACTATACACAGCATATAACACCCCCCCATATCATACTATATACAGCATATAACACCCCCATATCATACTATATACAGCATATAACACCCCCCCCCCCATATCATACCTAATTACAGCATATAACCCCCCCCCCATATCACACTATATACAGCATATAACACCCCCCCATATCATACCTATATACAGCATATAACACCCCCCATATCATACCTATATACAGCATATAATACCTATATACAGTATATAACAGCTCTCCGTATAATACCTATATACAGTATATAACAGCTCTCCGTATAATACCTATATACAGTATATAACACCTCTCCGTATAATACCTATATACAGTATATAACACCTCCTCCGTATAATACCTATATACAGTATATAACACCTCCCCGTATAATACCTATATACAGTATATAACACCTCCCCCGTATAATACCTATATACAGTATATAACACCTCTCCTGTATAATACCTATATACAGTATATAACACCTCCCCCGTATAATACCTATATACAGCATATAACACCCCCCCCCCGTATAATACCTATATACAGTATATAACACCTCCTCCGTATAATACCTATATACAGTATATAACACCTCCTCTGTATAATACCTATATACAGTATATAACACCTCCTCCGTATAATACCTATATACAGTATATAACACCTCCCCCGTATAATACCTATATACAGTATATAACACCTCCTCCGTATAATACCTATATACAGTATATAACACCTCCTCTGTATAATACCTATATACAGTATATAACACCTCCTCCGTATAATACCTATATACAGTATATAACACCTCCCCCGTATAATACCTATATACAGTATATAACACCTCTCCCGTATACAACCTATATACAGCATATAACACCTCTCCCGTATAATACCTATATACAGTATATAACACCTCTCCCCCATATAATACCTATATACAGTATATAACACCTCCCCCGTATAATACCTATATACAGTATATAACACCTCCCCCGTATAATACCTATATACAGTATATAACACCTCCTCTGTATAATACCTATATACAGTATATAACACCTCCCCCGTATAATACCTATATACAGTATATAACACCTCTCCTGTATAATACCTATATACAGTATATAACACCTCTCCGTATAATACCTATATACAGTATATAATACCTCTCCCCCGTATAATACCTATATACAGTATATAACACCACCTCCGTATAATACCTATATACAGTATATAACACCTCTCCTGTATAATACCTATATACAGTATATAACACCTCCCCGTATAATACCTATATACAGCATATAACACCTCCCCGTATAATACCTATATACAGTATATAACACCTCCCCGTATAATACCTATATACAGCATATAACACCTCCCCGTATAATACCTATATACAGTATATAACACCTCCTCCGTATAATACCTATATACAGCATATAACACCTCCCCGTATAATACCTATATACAGTATATAACACCTCCCCCCGTATAATACCTATATACAGTATATAACACCTCTCCGCACTCCCAGACAACACCGGCAGCTTCACTTTTGAATGAGATCTTTTTGGCAGATACAAGGAAAGGGTTAATATCCAAAATATATAAGGAGTTGCTGAAGTCAACCCAGGTTCATACACTGTTAAAGTGCCGAAATAAATGGGTAGAGGACATAGGAGAAATAGATGAAAAACAATGGGAAATGGCGCTCGAGGCTATTCCAGTGGTGTCACTCTCCGCAACCCAAAGACTGTCACAATTATTCATTCTTCATAGGGCCTATAGGACATCAGTACAGCTTTATAAATGGGGTCGAGGAGACTCCCCACTGTGCCCCAAATGTAAGGTACACAGAGGGGACTTTATTCATTTAATTTGGAGGTGCCCAAAGCTGCATAGGTACTGGGATGAGGTTTCCCAACATATTTCCAGGGTGGCGCGGGTTCACATCCCCCTTAATCCGACCGTATACCTGCTCGGAGCTATAAGTGGAAAGATGTACCCGGGAGGAAAGTACTTCATGTTATCTAGACTGATGTATCTCGCCAGGAAACTTATTGCAAAGTACTGGATGGCTCCAACTGTCCCTACAGTTAAGCAATGGATTGCCTACGTTAACTCGTTTCTCCCTAGAGAACGACTGGCGTACGCCCGTAGAAGCGATCGGAGTAAATTTAACAAGATATGGCACCCATGGCTGGGGGATGCGGACCTGGCCCCACATCAATTGATAATAGAAAGGCTTCAGATGTAGTGATCAGGGGGGGGTGACGTAGAGAGGAAGAACGAGACTGAGATACCCGAGGGGAAGGAAAGCGAGAGTAAGTACACAGGGGGGGGAGAAGAAGGAGGAATAGGAAGTTGGCTTGTAAAATTAATGACAACAAAATCAGATAAATAAGAACATTGGATAGGAGGGAAACCTGCGGTAGTTGTGCAGGTGGTGCAAGAACCATCAAAGGCAATATGAAAGATCTGCTGTGACGGAGGGGAGGTGGGGTGGGGAGGGGTGGAGGGGAGGGTTGGAACAAAATGAAGGGAAAGGGAGGAATGAACTGGCAATAGAGATATGATTTTGTATGGAGGAAGGGCGGGAACACGAGAATAGGACTACATAAACCACACACTTTATACCATGTTTTGCTGTACAATATAATGTGAATGATTGAAACTATGCTCCTCCTTTCTTGCCAGACATAGCCCCTGTGTGGGTTGACCTGGCTTTTGCCTTGTATTGTTATAATTTTATTGGCATGTGTGCAATAAAAAAAATGATTGAGATAAAATATAACACCTCTCCTGTATAATACCTATATACAGTATATAACACCTCCCCCGTATAATACCTATATACAGTATATAACACCTCCTCTGTATAATACCTATATACAGCATATAACACCTCCCCCGTATAATACCTATATACAGTATATAACACCTCCTCCGTATAATACCTATATACAGTATATAACACCTCTCCTCCGTATAATACCTATATACAGTATATAACACCTCCCCCGTATAATACCTATATACAGTATATAACACCTCCTCCGTATAATACCTATATACAGTATATAATACCTATATACAGCATATAACACCTCTCCGTATAATACCTATATACAGTATATAACACCTCCCCCGTATAATACCTATATACAGTATATAACACCTCTCCGTATAATACCTATATACAGTATATAACACCTCTCCGTATAATACCTATATACAGTATATAACACCTCTCCGTATAATACCTATATACAGCATATAACACCTCTCCTCCGTATAATACCTATATACAGTATATAACACCTCCCCCGTATAATACCTATATACAGTATATAACACCTCCTCTGTATAATACCTATATACAGTATATAACACCTCCCCCGTATAATACCTATATACAGTATATAACACCTCCTCCGTATAATACCTATATACAGTATATAACACCTCCTCCGTATAATACCTATATACAGTATATAATACCTATATACAGCATATAACACCTCTCCGTATAATACCTATATACAGTATATAACACCTCCCCCGTATAATACCTATATACAGTATATAACACCTCTCCGTATAATACCTATATACAGTATATAACACCTCTCCGTATAATACCTATATACAGTATATAACACCTCTCCGTATAATACCTATATACAGTATATAACACCTCTCCGTATAATACCTATATACAGCATATAACACCTCTCCTCCGTATAATACCTATATACAGTATATAACACCTCCCCCGTATAATACCTATATACAGTATATAACACCTCCTCTGTATAATACCTATATACAGTATATAACACCTCCCCCGTATAATACCTATATACAGCATATAACACCTCCCCCGTATAATACCTATATACAGTATATAACACCTCTCCGTATAATACCTATATACAGTATATAACACCTCCCCCGTATAATACCTATATACAGTATATAACACCTCCCCCGTATAATACCTATATACAGTATATAACACCTCCTCCGTATAATACCTATATACAGTATATAACACCTCCCCGTATAATACCTATATACAGCATATAACACCTCCTCCGTATAATACCTATATACAGTATATAACACCTCCCCGTATAATACCTATATACAGTATATAACACCCCCCCGTATAATACCTATATACAGTATATAACACCTCCCCCGTATAATACCTATATACAGTATATAACACCTCCTCCGTATAATACCTATATACAGCATATAACACCTCCCCGTATAATACCTATATACAGTATATAATACCTCCTCCGTATAATACCTATATACAGTATATAACACCTCCCCGTATAATACCTATATACAGTATATAACACCTCCTCCGTATAATACCTATATACAGCATATAACACCTCCTCCGTATAATACCTATATACAGCATATAACACCTCTCCGTATAATACCTATATACAGTATATAACACCTCTCCCGTATAATACCTATATACAGTATATAACACCTCTCCCGTATAATACCTATATACAGTATATAACACCTCTCCGTATAATACCTATATACAGCATATAACACCTCCCCGTATAATACCTAAATACAGTATATAACACCTCCTCCGTATAATACCTATATACAGTATATAATATCTCTCCGTATAATACCTATATACAGTATATAACACCTCCTCTGTATAATACCTATATACAGTATATAACACCTCCTCTGTATAATACCTATATACAGTATATAACACCTCCTCTGTATAATACCTATATACAGTATATAACACCTCCTCTGTATAATACCTATATACAGTATATAACACCCCCCCGTATAATACCTATATACAGTATATAACACACACCCCCGTATAATACCTATATACAGTATATAACACCTCCCCGTATAATACCTATATACAGTATATAACACCTCCTCTGTATAATACCTATATACAGTATATAACACCTCCTCTGTATAATACCTATATACAGTATATAACACCTCCTCTGTATAATACCTATATACAGTATATAACACCTCCCCCGTATAATACCTATATACAGCATATAACACCTCCCCGTATAATACATATATACAGTATATAACACCTCCCCCGTATAATACCTATATACAGCATATAACACACACCCCCGTATAATACCTATATACAGTATATAACACCTCTCCGTATAATACCTATATACAGTATATAACACCTCTCCGTATAATACCTATATACAGTATATAACACCTCCACATATAATACCTATATACAGTATATAACACCTCCCCCGTATAATACCTATATACAGTATATAACACCTCTCCGTATAATACCTATATACAGTATATAACACCTCCACATATAATACCTATATACAGTATATAACACCTCCCCCGTATAATACCTATATACAGTATATAACACCTCCCCCATATAATACCTATATACAGTATATAACACCTCCCCCATATAATACATATATACAGTATATAACACCTCCCCCGTATAATACCTATATACAGCATATAACACACACCCCCGTATAATACCTATATACAGTATATAACACCTCTCCGTATAATACCTATATACAGTATATAACACCTCCCCGTATAATACCTATATACAGTATATAACACCTCTCCGTATAATACCTATATACAGTATATAACACCTCCCCGTATAATACCTATATACAGTATATAACACCTCCCCGTATAATACCTATATACAGTATATAACACCTCCTCCGTATAATACCTATATACAGTATATAACACCTCCTCCGTATAATACCTATATACAGTATATAACACCTCCCCGTATAATACCTATATACAGTATATAACACCTCTCCCGTATAATACCTATATACAGCATATAACACACACCCCCGTATAATACCTATATACAGCATATAACACACACCCCCGTATAATACCTATATACAGTATATAACACCTCTCCGTATAATACCTATATACAGTATATAACACCTCTCCGTATAATACCTATATACAGTATATAACACCTCCTCCGTATAATACCTATATACAGTATATAACACCTCCCCGTATAATACCTATATACAGTATATAACACCTCCTCCGTATAATACCTATATACAGTATATAACACCTCCCCGTATAATACCTATATACAGTATATAACACCTCTCCTGTATAATACCTATATACAGTATATAACACCTCCCCCCCGTATAATACCTATATACAGTATATAACACCTCTCCTGTATAATACCTATATACAGTATATAACACCTCCCCCGTATAATACCTATATACAGTATATAACACCTCTCCTGTATAATACCTATATACAGTATATAACACCTCCCCCGTATAATACCTATATACAGTATATAACACCTCTCCTGTATAATACCTATATACAGTATATAACACCTCTCCCGTATAATATCGATTTCTTTCTTGTCTATTGAGGCACACAGGAAATCATATACTTTTAGGTTATACTGCCACATGGAGGAGGATTGGACACTGTCAAACAACCAATCCTGTAGGCCAGCCCAAGATAACCCCTCCCTCCACCATCATGCCTGATTTTTTTCGCATGTGTTTTTGGAGGATGGATTTCATCTTTTCATCTCTGCATGAAAAGTCTAACATGATATTGTACCTGATTTTTCTTCTGCCTCCCTTTCTCTGGAGCTGGTCTGTACAGTTCCAGCTCTCTGAAGTGGCCTTTCCTAGTCTAGCTGGTCAGTGCCATATCTGGACCCCACTGGAGCTGACACTGTGGAGAGAACCTTGGATTCAGTCATTGGGTTCCATGTTCAGTGCTTTTCATACCCCATTCTGATAAAACATTTGCTGTGATTTTCAGGTCCAGAGCTGTTGCGATGGCTTGGTCCTGGTGGGCTGAGTACTAGGAGGTACCTCCTTTTTTGAATGCTGAGTGCCCAAATGTCCACTAGCTTTACCACAGAAGTGGTTAACTCTGAGGCACTCAGTGCCATGTCATTGGCTGGGTGGAGTGTCACATGTTCATGCTCTGTCTTATTTTTCCCAGGAGCTTTCCCCATTCTAGACACTGCTCTCTGCCCCAGGCCAATCAATTGTCTCCTTTTGAGATATGTAAGGCCATGAACTGTGCTTGGAATTCTTCAGTTCCTCCATCCCAATCCTTCCCTAAAGAGATTTTTTCGCCTGAGCGGTCAGTTGGGATCAGTACTTTCGATCGCTATTCTACCAGTGCTCTGGCTCCTCAGTCTCGCCACTGTACCCCTAGTTTTTTCCAGGGTGTTGATGACGGCTCCAGTATTTGCCCTAGTGCCCTTCTCATGGCCTGCCCAACGTGGGACACTCAGACAACCTCCTGTGGAGAAAACAATCACTGAGGGTCATAGGGAACAATACCTTTCTGATGGGTTCAGTGTCTCCAAGATTCAGCTTGATCAAACTTTGTCAGGAATCGGCACTGGAAACTATACATCTGCACACTGATTTATCCAGTATGGTTCATCAGTAGAAAGGTCTACAAATTGTTTGCCCTCATTTCAGTCTTCTGTGGTTAGGGAATTGCCTGCCTCTCAACTGTTGCGGGAGAGTCAGGTATTGAGGGGCCACCTCTTTTCTCCGGTATACTCAGTCAGACTTCCTCCGCAAATCTTTCTAGATCCTGAGTAGTTTAACTTGTCCGAGGATCAGGTAGTTCCTGGCCTGATGAATCTGTCATCGGGGAAAACTCTTCTCCTGAGCTTCATTCTGGAGTTCCAGAGCTGGTCCCTTTTATATCATGGGATCATTTCCTGGTCAGGTCTCCTGAGATGGACACCACTGGCCAACGTCAAGGTACTGGCATGCTTTTACTCTGTAGCAGGAACAGGAGGTTGTTATTGTGATAAGAGAGGTGGTTTGGATCCTGATTTGGATGAAATCCAGTTTTCTAGTCTCTTGCACTCTGCTCTCCTCAAGAGCAATCTTCTGGAGGCCACTTCTTCCCCGCTGGTTACTTTTGGGCATGGAGGAACAATGCACGTACAGAGCTTCCAGATCCTGTGCTGGAGGTGGATGATGGCCTCATAGTACCCTGGACTGTCTGCATACAGAGCAAGCTAGATTCTTGATGCAGGTATGCTCTGACAGGGAATGACTTAGCGATTCCATGGGATCCCTTTATCTGGGTTTATTGCCTTCTTCTTCTTTGGCTATTTAGCAGACTCAGTAAGAAGTTCCTTTTAGTGATCTTCCTGGTTTTGAGTTGATTGCGGCGTATGTTCCTTCATAGTTTCTGATGATTTGTTAGGATCTGGGGAGTCATAAGCCTCTCTAGTCCTGTGATTCCATGAGGCTTCATGATAGGCAAGTTACTCCAGGTAGGTTTTCCCTTAGGGCTGGCTCCACTTACCTTCTCTTCTACAGTTAGGTGAGAGTTGAGTCTTGGTCCCCAGCTCTATCAGATCTATATTCCTCCTCTGTATATTTTGGTGAGATCTGCCTGCTATCACCTGCCTGTAGAGGAAGTTCCCATGTACTTGGCCCTATTGGTCACCATGCCGCTCATGAGCCACACGCCATCCTTAGATTTTTATCATGTTGGACTGTTAGTGTTTGTTTGCTGTTGGCCACCCCTCTGTTGGGCTGTTTTCAGAAGTCTTGAAATTATATGACTTCCTGTGTCTGTCGATGAATGAAAAAGGAAATGGGGTTCTTGAACTCCCAGTACAATCCCATTCTTAGAGTCCATTGAGAAACACCGGTCCCTACAGATTTTCTGTTTGCCAGTGTCCAATCCTTCTGCAAGTGGCAGTATAACCCAAAGTTCTATGAATCATTATGTCCCTCAGTGGACTCCAAGATAAAGACTTTACCGTGAATACACCTCCTCACACCATATAATGTCTATCTATCTACAGTGCGGGAAAAAAGTATTTAATCGGCTGATGATTTTGTACGTTTGCCCCACTGACAAAGAAACGATCAGTCTATTAATTTATTGGTTGGTTTATTATAACAGTGAGAGAATAACAACAAAAACATCCAGAAAAACACATTTCAACAAAGTTTTATAAATTGATTTGCATTTGAATGAGTGAAATAAGTATTTGATCCCCTCTCAATCAGCAAAATTTCTGGCTCCTAGGGGTCTTTTATACAGGTAACGAGCTGAGATTAGGAGAATTCTCTTAAGGGGAGTGCTCCTAATCTCAGCTTGTTACCTGTATAAAAGACACCTGTCCACAGAATCAATCAGATTCCAATCTCTCCACCATGGCCAAGACCAAAGAGCTATCCAAGAATGTCGGGGAGAAGATTGTAGACCTACACGAGGCTGGAATGGGCTACAAGACCATCGCCAAGCAGCTTGGTGAGAGGGTGACAACAGTTGGTGGAATTATTCACAAATGGAAGAAACACAAAATAACGATCGATCTCCCTCGGTCTGGGGCTCCATACAAGGTCTCACCTCGTGGAGGTTCAATGATCATGAGAACGGTGAGGAATCAGCCCAGAACTACACGGGAGAATCTTGTCAATGATCTCAGCTGGGACCATAGTCACCAAGAAAACAATCGGTAACACTACACTGTGAAGGACTGAAATCCTGCAGCCCCCGCAAGGTCCCCCTGCTCAGGAAATCACATGTACAGGTCCGTCTGAAGATCACTAATGAACATCGAATGATTCCGAGGAGAACTGGGGGAAAGTGTTGTGGTCAAATGAGACCAAAATCGAGCTCTTTGGCATCAACTCAACTCGCTGTGTTTGGAGGAGGAGGAATGCTGCCTATGACCCCAAGAACACCATCCCCCACCGTCATACATGGAGGTCCTATGACCCCAAGAACACCATCCCCCACCGTCATACATGGAGGTCCTATGACCCCAAGAACACCATCCCCCACCGTCATACATGGAGGTCCTATGACCCCAAGAACACCATCCCCCACCGTCATACATGGAGGTCCTATGACCCCAAGAACACCATCCCCCACCGTCATACATGGAGGTCCTATGACCCCAAGAACACCATCCCCCACCGTCATACATGGAGGTCCTATGACCCCAAGAACACCATCCCCCACCGTCATACATGGAGGTCCTATGACCCCAAGAACACCATCCCCCACCGTCATACATGGAGGTCCTATGACCCCAAGAACACCATCCCCCACCGTCATACATGGAGGTCCTATGACCCCAAGAACACCATCCCCCACTGGCATACATGGAGGTCCTATGACCCAAAGAACAACATCCCCCACCGTCATACATGGAGGTCCTATGATCCCAAGAACACCATCCCCCACCGTCATACATGGAGGTCCTATGACCCCAAGAACACCATCCCCCACCGTCATACATGGAGGTCCTATGACCCCAAGAACACCATCCCCCACCGTCATACATGGAGGTCCTATGACCCCAAGAACACCATCCCCCACCGTCATACATGGAGGTCCTATGACCCCAAGAACACCATCCCCCACCGTCATACATGGAGGTCCTATGACCCCAAGAACACCATCCCCCACTGGCATACATGGAGGTCCTATGACCCAAAGAACAACATCCCCCACCGTCATACATGGAGGTCCTATGATCCCAAGAACACCATCCCCCACCGTCATACATGGAGGTGGAGACATTATGCTTTGGGGGTGTTTTTCTGCTAAGAGGACAGGACAACTTCACCACATCAAAGGGACGATGGATGGGGCCATGTACCATCAAATCTTGGGTGAGAACCTCCTTCCCTCAGCCAGGGCACTGAAGATGGGTCATGGATGGGTCTTCCAGCATGACAATGACCCAAAACACACGGCCAAGGCAACAAAGAAGAGGCTCAAGAAGCGGCACATTAAGGTCCTGAAGTGGCCTATCCAGTCTCCAGACCTTAATCC
The DNA here is from genome assembly GCA_037952925.1 of Lithobates clamitans. NCBI lineage: Eukaryota > Metazoa > Chordata > Amphibia > Anura > Ranidae > Lithobates > Lithobates clamitans. The sequence continues at coordinate 45,530 of JBBGZY010002629.1, forward strand.
CATAGAAAATATGTGGAGGGAGCTGAAGGTTCGAGTCACCAAACGTCAGCCTGGAACCCTTAATGACTTGGAGAAGATCTGCAAATAGGACAAAATCCCTCCTGAGATGTGTGCAAACCTGGAGGCCAACTCCAAGAAACGTCTGACCTCTGTGATCACCAACAAGGGTTTCTCCACCAACTACTAAGTCATGTTCTGTGAAGGGTTCACATACTTATTTCACTCATTAAAATGAAAATCAATTTATAACTTTTTGAAATGCATTTTTCTGGATATTTTTGTTGTTATTCTCTCACTCTTATAATAAACCGACCAATCAAATTATAGACGATCGTTTCCTTGTCACAAAATCAGCAGCCAATCGAATACTTTTTTCCCCTTCACTCTTGCTCTATATAATACATCACACCGTATATAATACATCACCCCGTATATAATACATCACCCCGTATATCACACAGTATATAATACATCACCCCGTATATCACACAGTATATAATACATCACCCCGTATATCACACCGTATATAATACATCACCCCGTATATCACACAGTATATAATACGTCACCCCGTATATCACACCGTATATAATACATCACCCCGTATATCACCCCGTATATAATACATCACCCCGTATATCACATAATACGTCACCCCGTATATCACACCGTATATAATACATCACCCCGTATATCACCCCGTATATAATACATCACCCCGTATATCACCCCGTATATAATACATCACCCCGTATATCACACCGTATATAATACATCACCCCGTATATAATACATCACCCCGTATATCACACCGTATATAATACATCACCCCGTATATCACACAGTATATAATAAATCACCCCGTATATCACACAGTATATAATACGTCACCCCGTATATCACACAGTATATAATACATCACCCCGTATATCACACAGTATATAATACATCACCCCGTATATCACACAGTATACAATACATCACCCCGTATATCACACCGTATATAATACATCACCCCGTATATAATACATCACCCCGTATATCACACCGTATATAATACATCACCCCGTATATCACACAGTATATAATACATCACCCCGTATATCACACAGTATATAATACGTCACCCCGTATATCACACCGTATATAATACATCACCCCATATATCACACAGTATATAATACATCACCCCGTATATCACACAGTATATAATACATCACCCCGTATATCACACAGTATATAATACATCACCCCGTATATCACACAGTATATAATACATCACCCCATATATCACACAGTATATAATACATCACCCCGTATATCACACAGTATATAATACATCACCCCGTATATCACACAGTATATAATACATCACCCCGTATATCACATAGTATATAATACATCACCCCGTATATCACACAGTATATAATACATCACCCCGTATATCACACAGTATATAATACATCACCCCGTATATCACACAGTATATAATACATCACCCCGTATATCACACAGTATATAATACGTCACCCCGTATATCACACAGTATATAATACGTCACCCCGTATATCACACAGTATATAATACGTCACCCCGTATATCACACAGTATATAATACATCACCCCGTATATCACACAGTATATAATACGTCACCCCGTATATCACACAGTATATAATACGTCACCCCGTATATCACACAGTATATAATACGTCACCCCGTATATCACACAGTATATAATACATCACCCCGTATATCACACCGTATATAATACATCACCCCGTATATCACACCGTATATAATACATCACCCCGTATATCACACCGTATATAATACATCACCCCGTATATCACACAGTATATAATACATCACCCCGTATATCACACCGTATATAATACATCACCCCGTATATCACACAGTATATAATACATCACCCCGTATATCACACAGTATATAATACATCACACAGTATATAATACGTCACCCCGTATATCACACCGTATATAATACATCACCCCGTATATAATACATCACCCCGTATATCACACAGTATATAATACGTCACCCCGTATATCACACAGTATATAATACATCACCCCGTATATAATACATCACACCGTATATAATACATCACCCCGTATATAATACATCACCCCGTATATCACACAGTATATAATACGTCACCCCGTATATCACACCGTATATAATACGTCACCCCGTATATCACACAGTATATAATACATCACCCCGTATATAATACATCACACCGTATATAATACATCACCCCGTATATAATACATCACCCCGTATATCACACAGTATATAATACATCACCCCGTATATCACACAGTATATAATGCATCACCCCGTATATAATACATCACCCCGTATATAATACGTCACCCCGTATATCACACAGTATATAATACGTCACCCCGTATATCACACCGTATATAATACATCACCCCGTATATCACCCCGTATATAATACATCACCCCGTATATCACACAGTATATAATACGTCACCCCGTATATCACACCGTATATAATACATCACCCCGTATATCACACAGTATATAATACATCACCCCGTATATCACACTGTATATAATACGTCACCCCGTATATCACACCGTATATAATACGTCACCCCGTATATCACACAGTATATAATACGTCACCCCGTATATCACACCGTATATAATACATCACCCCGTATATCACACAGTATATAATACGTCACCCCGTATATCACACAGTATATAATACATCACCCCGAATATCACACAGTATATAATACATCACCCCGTATATCACCCCGTATATAATACATCACCCCGTATATCACACAGTATATAATACATCACCCCGTATATCACACTGTATATAATACGTCACCCCGTATATCACACCGTATATAATACGTCACCCCGTATATCACACAGTATATAATACGTCACCCCGTATATCACACAGTATATAATACGTCACCCCGTATATCACACAGTATATAATACATCACCCCGAATATCACACAGTATATAATACATCACCCCGTATATCACCCCGTATATAATACATCACCCCGTATATCACACAGTATATAATACGTCACCCCGTATATCACACCGTATATAATACATCACCCCGTATATCACACAGTATATAATACATCACCCCATATATCACACAGTATATAATACATCACCCCGTATATCACACAGTATATAATACGTCACCCCGTATATCACACCGTATATAATACATCACCCCGTATATCACACCGTATATAATACATCACCCCGTATATCACACAGTATATAATACATCACCCCGTATATCACACAGTATATAATACGTCACCCCGTATATCACACAGTATATAATACGTCACCCCGTATATCACACCGTATATAATACATCACCCCGTATATCACACAGTATATAATACATCACCCCGTATATCACACAGTATATAATACGTCACCCCGTATATCACACCGTATATAATACGTCACCCCGTATATCACACAGTATATAATACGTCACCCCGTATATCACACAGTATATAATACGTCACCCCGTATATCACACAGTATATAATACGTCACCCCGTATATCACACAGTATATAATACATCACCCCGTATATCACACAGTATATAATGTCTTTCTCTGTGCAGTACAATGCTGATATCCATTCTCATCTCATATCACCCCCATATACCATCTCGCACCCCGCATTCCATCCTGTGTATCTCTCTGATTGGACATGTCATTGAGTGGAGAGCTCTCCTGCTCATTGGCTGTCCAGTTGGTGATCTATATTCATGTAAGATTTGGGGTGTTGTGTGCGTCCCTCATGCGATGATTGGGGGCGGAGCCTCCCCCGGACTTTATGTGTCGTCTTTCTGTCCTGCAGCCGATGGACACGGAACGGACGAGTCGGGAACAGGAGGAGGACGAGGAGCTGGGACTTCTCTACGATAGTCTGGATGAGTGTAATAACAGTGAGAGCGGGTTCGACATAGAGGACAATGACAGTGTCATGAGCACCCCAAAACCAACACTAAGGTGAGCACCCCAAAACCAACACTGAGGTGAGCACCCAAAACCAACACTAAGGTGAGCGCCCAAAACCAACACTAAGGTGAGCGCCCCAAAACCAACACTAAGGTGAGCACCCCAAAACCAACACTAAGGTGAGCACCCCAAAACCAACACTAAGGTGAGCACCCCAAAACCAACACTAAGGTGAGCACCCCAAAACCAACACTGAGGTGAGCACCCCAAAACCAACACTGAGGTGAGCACCCCAAAACCAACACTGAGGTGAGCACCCCAAATCCAACACTAAGGTGAGCGCCCAAAACCAACACTAAGGTGAGCGCCCAAACCCAACACTGAGGTGAGCACCCCAAAACCAACACTAAGGTGAGCGCCCCAAAACCAACACTAAGGTGAGCACCCCAAAACCAACACTAAGGTGAGCATCCCAAAACCAACACTAAGGTGAGCACCCCAAAACCAACACTGAGCTGAGCACCCCAAAACCAACACTAAGGTGAGCACCCCAAAACCAACACTAAGGTGAGCACCCCAAAACCAACACTAAGGTGAGCGCCCAAAACCAACACTGAGGTGAGCACCCCAAAACCAACACTAAGGTGAGCACCCCAAAACCAACACTAAGGTGAGCACCCCAAAACCAACACTAAGGTGAGCACCCCAAAACCAACACTAAGGTGAGCGCCCCAAAACCAACACTAAGGTGAGCGCCCAAAACCAACACTGAGGTGAGCGCCCCAAAACCAACACTGAGGTCAGCACCCCAAAACCAACACTAAGGTGAGCGCCCCAAAACCAACACTAAGGTGAGCACCCCAAAACCAACACTAAGGTGAGCGCCCCAAAACCAACACTAAGGTGAGCGCCCCAAAACCAACACTAAGGTGAGCGCCCAAAACCAACACTAAGGTGAGCACCCCAAAACCAACACTAAGGTGAGCACCCCAAAACCAACACTAAGGTGAGCACCCCAAAACCAACACTAAGGTGAGCGCCCAAAACCAACACTGAGGTGAGCGCCCCAAAACCAACACTGAGGTCAGCACCCCAAAACCAACACTAAGGTGAGCACCCCAAAACCAACACTGAGGTGAGCACCCCAAAACCAACACTAAGGTGAGCGCCCCAAAACCAACACTGAGGTGAGCACCCCAAAACCAACACTAAGGTGAGCACCCCAAAACCAACACTAAGGTGAGCACCCCAAAACCAACACTATGGTGAGCACCCCAAAACCAACACTAAGGTGAGCGCCCCAAAACCAACACTAAGGTGAGCGCCCAAAACCAACACTGAGGTGAGCGCCCCAAAACCAACACTGAGGTCAGCACCCCAAAACCAACACTAAGGTGAGCGCCCCAAAACCAACACTAAGGTGAGCACCCCAAAACCAACACTAAGGTGAGCGCCCCAAAACCAACACTAAGGTGAGCGCCCCAAAACCAACACTAAGGTGAGCGCCCAAAACCAACACTAAGGTGAGCACCCCAAAACCAACACTAAGGTGAGCACCCCAAAACCAACACTAAGGTGAGCGCCCCAAAACCAACACTAAGGTGAGCGCCCAAAACCAACACTGAGGTGAGCGCCCCAAAACCAACACTGAGGTCAGCACCCCAAAACCAACACTAAGGTGAGCACCCCAAAACCAACACTAAGGTGAGCGCCCCAAAACCAACACTTAGGTGAGCGCCCAAAACCAACACTAAGGTGAGCGCCCCAAAACCAACACTGAGGTCAGCACCCCAAAACCAACACTGAGGTCAGCACCCCAAAACCAACACTAAGGTGAGCACCCTAAAACCAACACTGAGGTGAGCACCCTAAAACCAACACTGAGGTGAGCACCCCAAAACCAACACTGAGATGAGCACCCCAAAACCAACACTGAGGTGAGCACAGTGGAGGTATGTGATGGGACAGTGGAGGTATTTGATGGCACAGTGGAGGTATTTGATGGCACAGTGGAGGTATTTGATGGCACAGTGGAGGTATGTGATGGCACAGTGGAGGTATGTGATGGCACAGTGGAGGTATGTGATGGCACAGTGGAGGTATGTGATGGCACAGAGGAGGTATTTGATGGCACAGTGGTGGTATGTGATGGCACAGTGGAGGTATTTGATGGCACAGTGGAGGTATGTGATGGCACAGTGGCGGTATGTGATGGCACAGTGGCGGTATGTGATGGCACAGTGGAGGTATGTGATGGCACAGTGGAGGTATTTGATGGCACAGTGGCGGTATGTGATGGCACAGTGGAGGTATGTGATGGCACAGTGGAGGTATTTAATGGCACAGTGGTGGTATGTGATGGCACAGTGGTGGTATGTGATGGCACAGTGGAGGTATTTGATGGCACAGTGGAGGTATTTGATGGGACAGTGGAGGTATTTGATGGCACAGTGGAGGTATTTGATGGCACAGTGGAGGTATTTGATGGCACAGTGGAGGTATGTGATGGCACAGTGGCGGTATGTGATGGCACAGTGGAGGTATTTGATGGCACAGTGGAGGTATTTGATGGCACAGTGGAGGTATTTGATGGCACAGTGGAGGTATTTGATGGCACAGTGGGGGTATGTGATGGCACAGTGGAGGTATGTGATGGCACAGTGGAGGTATGTGATGGCACAGTGGAGGTATTTGATGGCACAGTGGCGGTATGTGATGGCACAGTGGTGGTATGTGATGGCACAGTGGAGGTATTTGATGGGACAGTGGAGGTATTTGATGGCACAGTGGAGGTATTTGATGGCACAGTGGAGGTATTTGATGGCACAGTGGAGGTATGTGATGGCACAGTGGAGGTATGTGATGGCACAGTGGAGGTATGTGATGGCACAGTGGCGGTATTTGATGGCACAGTGGAGGTATTTGATGGCACAGTGGAGGTATTTGATGGCACAGTGGAGGTATTTGATGGCACAGTGGCGGTATGTGATGGCACAGTGGCGGTATGTGATGGCACAATGGCGGTATGTGATGGCACAGTGGCTGTATGTGATGGCACAGTGGCGGTATGTGATGGCACAGTGGGGGTATTTGATGGCACAGTGGAGTTGGCACAGTGGCGGTATGTGATGGCACAGTGGCGGTATGTGATGGCACAGTGGCGGTATGTGATGGCACAGTGGCGGTATTTGATGGCACAGTGGCGGTATGTGATGGCACAGTGGAGGTATGTGATGGCACAGTGGCGGTATGTGATGGCACAGTGGAGGTATGTGATGGCACAGTGGAGGTATTTGATGGCACAGTGGAGGTATTTGATGGCACAGTGGCGGTATGTGATGGCACAGTGGCGGTATGTGATGGCACAGTGGCGGTATTTGATGGCACAGTGGCGGTATTTGATGGCACAGTGGCGGTATGTGATGGCACAGTGGCGGTATGTGATGGCACAGTGGCGGTATGTGATGGCACAGTGGCGGTATGTGATGGCACAGTGGAGGTATTTGATGGCACAGTGGAGGTATTTGATGGCACAGTGGAGGTATTTGATGGCACAGTGGCGGTATGTGATGGCACAGTGGCGGTATGTGATGGTACAGTGGCGGTATGTGATGGTACAGTGGCGGTATGTGATGGCACAGTGGAGGTATTTGATGGCACAGTGGAGGTATTTGATGGCACAGTGGAGGTATTTGATGGCACAGTGGAGGTATTTGATGGCACAGTGGCGGTATGTGATGGCACAGTGGCGGTATTTGATGGCACAGTGGCGGTATGTGATGGCACAGTGGAGGTATTTGATGGCACAGTGACGGTATGTGATGGTACAGTGGCGGTATGTGATGGCACAGTGGAGGGTTTTGATGGCACAGTGGAGGTATTTGATGGCACAGTGGCGGTATGTGATGGCACAGTGGAGGTATGTGATGGCACAGTGGAGGTATTTGATGGCACAGTGGAGGTATGTGATGGCACAGTGGAGGTATTTGATGGCACAGTGGAGGTATTTGATGGCACAGTGGAGGTATTTGATGGCACAGTGGGGGTATTTGATGGCACAGTGGGGGTTTTTGATGGCACAGTGGGGGTATTTGATGGCACAGTGGCGGTATGTGATGGCACAGTGGGGGTTTTTGATGGCACAGTGGGGGTATGTGATGGCACAGTGGCGGTATGTGATGGCACAGTGGCGGTATGTGATGGCACAGTGGCGGTCTTTGATGGCACAGTGGAGGTATTTGATGGCACAGTGGCGGTATGTGATGGCACAGTGGCGGTATGTGATGGCACAGTGGAGGTATTTGATGGCACAGTGGATGTATTTGATGGCACAGTGACGGTATGTGATGGCACAGTGGAGGTATTTGATGGCACAGTGGCGGTATGTGATGGCACAGTGGAGGTATTTGATGGCACAGTGGAGGTATTTGATGGCACAGTGGCGGTATGTGATGGCACAGTGGAGGTATTTGATGGCACAGTGGAGGTATTTGATGGCACAGTGGCGGTATGTGATGGCACAGTAGAGGTATGTGATGGCACAGTGGCGGTCTTTGATGGCACAGTGGAGGTATTTGATGGCACAGTGGCGGTATGTGATGGCACAGTGGAGGTATTTGATGGCACAGTGGAGGTATGTGATGGCACAGTGGCGGTATGTGATGGCACAGTGGCGGTATGTGATGGCACAGTGGCGGTATGTGATGGCACAGTGGAGGTATTTGATGGCACAGTGGAGGTATGTGATGGCACAGTGGAGGTATTTGATGGCACAGTGGAGGTATTTGATGGCACAGTGGAGGTATGTGATGGCACAGTGGGGGTATTTGATGGCACAGTGGAGGTATGTGATGGCACAGTGGGGGTTTTTGATGGCACAGTGGGGGTATTTGATGGCACAGTGGGGGTATTTGATGGCACAGTGGCGGTATGTGATGGCACAGTGGGGGTTTTTGATGGCACAGTGGGGGTATTTGATGGCACAGTGGCGGTATGTGATGGCACAGTGGCGGTATGTGATGGCACAGTGGCGGTATTTGATGGCACAGTGGGGGTATTTGATGGCACAGTGGCGGTATGTGATGGCACAGTGGGGGTTTTTGATGGCACAGTGGAGGTATGTGATGGCACAGTGGAGGTATGTGATGGCACAGTGGGGGTATTTGATGGCACAGTGGAGGTATGTGATGGCACAGTGGGGGTTTTTGATGGCACAGTGGGGGTTTTTGATGGCACAGTGGGGGTTTTTGATGGCACAGTGGGGGTATTTGATGGCACAGTGGCGGTATGTGATGGCACAGTGGGGGTTTTTGATGGCACAGTGGGGGTATTTGATGGCACAGTGGCGGTATGTGATGGCACAGTGGCGGTATGTGATGGCACAGTGGCGGTCTTTGATGGCACAGTGGAGGTATTTGATGGCACAGTGGCGGTATGTGATGGCACAGTGGAGGTATTTGATGGCACAGTGGCGGTATGTGATGGCACAGTGGCGGTATGTGATGGCACAGTGGCGGTATTTTTTCAATTTGTTTGCGCCCCCCAAAAATTTTGAGCACCACTTGTCACTGCTCTATAGTGCACCATGACCAGTTCCCAGCAGAGGATGAAGAAGAAGCCCCGGAGCCTCACATACAGGAAGTGACATCAGAGGTTGTCCAATCACTTTTTTGGTGGGGGAGGGTAATGCAGCCCATCAATCTCTCTATAGACCTTTAATCTGTTGTTCCACATCTGCAATGATTGTGTGGTGTCTGCTGTCTGTGTACTTACCTCCCACAATCCTCTCATCTCTGTATGGATGTCACACCACTTCCTCAAACTCAACTTGTCCAAAACTGAGCTTATAATATTTCCTCCCCCACGTGCCACTTCCCCTGACTTCTCTGTCAATAGCAATGGCAAAACCATCCACCCGTCCCCACATGTCAGGGTGCGAGGTGTTATCCTAGATTCTGAACTCTCCTTTCAGCCCCACATCCAATCACTTTCCAAAGCTTGCCGCCTCAACCTCCGCAACATCTCTAAACTACGTCCCTTTCTAACCAATGAAACCACAAAGCTCCTGATTCACTCCCTGGTTATCTCTCGCCTTGACTACTGCAACTCACTCCTCATTGGCTTACCTTTAAATAAACTATCCCCCCTTCAGTCCATCATGAATGCTGCTGCCAGACTCATCCACCTTACAAACCGCTCAGTGTCTGCTACCCCTCTCTGCCAATCCCTCCATTGGCTGCCACTCGCCCAACAAATTAAATTCAAAATACTAACAATAAGTTACAAAGCCGTTCACACCTCTGCCCCCAGCTACATCACCAACCTAGTCTCAAAATACCAACCTAATCGCCCTCTCCGTTCCTCCCAAGATCTCCTGCTCTCTAGCTCCCTCATCACCTCCTCCCATATCTGCCTCCGGGACTTCTCCCGAGCCTCGCCCATCCTCTGGAATTCCCTACCCCAATCTGTCAGACTGTCTCCAAATTTATCCACTTTTAGGCGATCCCTGAAGACTTTCCTCTTCAGAGAGGCCTATCCTGCCTCCATCTAACAACTGCATTATTTTCTTCATTAGCTCATCCCCCACAGCTATTACCCTTTTGTATAACTTGACCCTCCCTCCTAGATTGTAAGCTCTAACGAGCAGGGCCCTCTGATTCCTCCTGTATTGAATTGTATTGTACTTGTACTGTCTGCCCTAATGTTGTTGTAAAGCGCTGCGTAAACTGTCGGCGCTATATAAATCCTGTATAATAATAAATAATAATAATAATCTTTCAGGAGATATTTTGAAGGCGTCTCCAATTCCGGCTCTCAGACCGAAATCAGTCAGAAGGGAACAGACAAGATCTTCAGTGTGGTGAGTACAGAGCAATCAAGGAATATCAGCCCCCCACCCACACTAACATCCAACCAGATCTCAGCCATGTCCCCACCAATGTTCCATGTGACCACACTATGACCAGATCTCAGCCATGTCCCACCAAGGTCCCCTGTGACCACACTATGACCAGATCTCAGCCATGTCCCACCAAGGTTCCCTGTGACCACACTAAGACCAGATCTCGGCCATGTCCCCCCTGAGACCAAGGTCCCCTGTGACCACACTATGACCAGATCTCAGCCATGTCCCACCAAGGTCCCCTGTGACCACACTATGACTAGATCTCGGCCATGTCCCCCCTGAGACCAAGGTTCCCTGTGACCACACTAAGACCAAATCTCGGCCATGTCCCACCAAGGTCCCCTGTGACCACACTAAGACCAGATCTCGGCCATGTCCCACCAAGGTTCCCTGTGACCACACTATGACTAGATCTCAGCCATGTCCCACCAAGGTTCCCTGTGACCACACTATGACCAGATCTCAGCCATGTCCCACCAAGGTCCCCTGTGACCACACTAAGACCAGATCTCGGCCATGTCCCACCAAGGTTCCCTGTGACCACACTATGACTAGATCTCAGCCATGTCCCACCAAGGTTCCCTGTGACCACACTATGACTAGATCTCAGCCATGTCCCACCAAGGTTCCCTGTGACCACACTATGACCAGATCTCAGCCATGTCCCACCAAGGTTCCCTGTGACCACACTAAGACCAGATCTTGGCCATGTCCCACCAAGGTTCCCTGTGACCACACTATGACCAGATCTCAGCCATGTCCCACCAAGGTTCCCTGTGACCACACTAAGACCAGATCTTGGCCATGTCCCACCAAGGTCCCCTGTGACCACACTATGACCAGATCTCCATCAGTCTTGAGTCATAAAACATATATAGTATGTATACAGTGCTTTGAAAAGTATTCATACCCCTTGAAATTCCCCACATTTTGTTACAACCAAAACCATAAATGTATTTTATTGGGGTTTTATGTGATAGACCAACACAAAGTGTCACATAATTGTGAAGTGGAAGGAAAATGATAAATGATACAAATAAATATGTGAAAAGTGTGGGGGAGGGGCATTTTTATGGCGCCCCCCGGAGTCAATACTTTGTAGAACCCCCTTTCTCTACAAGTCTTTTTGGGGGTGTCTCTACCAGCTTTGCACATCTAGAGAGGACATTTCTGCCCATTCTTCTTTGTAAAATATCTCAAGCTCTGTGAGATTGGATGGAGAGCGTCTGTGAACAGCAATTTTCAAGTCTTGCCACAGATTCTCAATGTGATTTAGGTCTGGACTGTGACTGGGCCATTTTAACACATGAATATGCTTTGATCTAAACCATTCCATTGTAGCTCTGGCTGGATGTTTCGGGTCGTTGTCCTGCTGGAAGGTGAACCTCCGCCCCAGTCTCAAGTCTTTTGTAGACTCTAACAGGTTTTCTTCTAAGACTGTCCTGTATTTGTCTCCATCCATCTTCCCATCAACTCTGACCAGCTTCCATGTCCCTGCTGAAGAAAAGCATCCCCACCACATGATGCTGCCACCACCATGTTTCACGGTGGGGATGGTGTGTTCAGGGTGATGTGCAGTGTTAGTTTTCCCCACACATAGCGTTTTGCTTTTAGGCCATAAAGTTGAATTTTGGTCTCCTCTGACCAGATCACCTTCTTCCACATGTTTGCTGTGTCCTCCACATGGCTTCTCACAAACTACAAACAGGACTTCTTATGACTTTCTTTCTCCAATGTCTTTCTTCTTGTCACTCTTCCATAAAGGGCAGATTTGTGGAGAACACGACTAATAGTTGTCCTGTGGACAGATTCTCCCACCTGAGCTGTGGATCTCTGCAGCTCCTTCAGAGTTACCATGGACCTCTTGGCTCTTCTCTGATGAATGCTCTCCTTGCCCGGCCGGTCAGTTTAGGTGGACGGCCATGTCTTGGTAGGTTTGCAGTTGTGCCATACTCTTTCCATTTTCTGATGATGGATTAAACAGAGCTTCGTGAGATGGTCAAAGCTTGGGAGATCTTTTTAGAACCTAACCCTGCTTTATACTTCTCCACAACTTTATCCCTGACCTGTCTGGTGTGTTCCTTGGCCTTCATGATGCTGTTTGTTCACTAAGGTTCTCTAACAAACCTCTGAGGGCTTCACAGAACAGCTGTATTTATACTGAGATTAAATGACACACAGGTGGGCTCTATTTACTAATTAGGTGACTTCTGAAGGCAATTGGTTCCTCTAGATTTTAGTTATCAGAGTAAAGGGGGCTGAATACAAATGCCCCCCCCCCCCCCCCCCCCCCACACTTTTCACATATTTATTTGTATCATTTATCATTTTCCTTCCACTTCACAATTATGTGACACTTTGTGTTGGTCTATCACATAAAATCCCAATAAAATACATTTACGTTTTTGGTTGTAACAAAATGTGGGAAATTTCAAGGGGTATGAATACTTTTTCAAGGCACTGTACAATGAAATATGTTTTGTAAAGGGAATTTATTTTTTCTTTAACCGCTTCAATACCGGGCATTTTCACCCCCTTCCTTCCCAGACCAATTTTTAGTTTTCAGCACTGTCGCACTTTAGAACGACAATTGCGCGGTCGTGCGACGTTGTACCCAAACAAAATTGATGTCCTTTTTTCCCCACAAATAGAGATTTCTTTTGGTGGTATTTGATCACATCTGCAGTTTTTATTTTTTGCGCTATAAACAAAAGAAGAGCGACAATTTTGAAAAAAACACAATATTTTTTGCTATAATAAATCCCAATTTAAAAAAAAAAAAACAAACAAATTTTTCCTCAGTTTTGGCCGATACGTATTCTTCTACAAATTTTTGGTAAAAAAAAATCGCAATAAGCGTATATTGATTGTTTTGCGCAAAAGTTATAGCGTCTATAAAATAGGGGATAGATTTATGGCATATTTTAAAAATTTTTATTTATTTATTTTTTTTACTAGTAATGGCGGCGATCTGCGATTTTTTTTTTTTTTTCGTGACTGCGACATTATGGTGGACACATCGGACACTTTTGACACATTTTTGGGACCATTCACATTTATACATCGATCCAAGCTATAAAATTGCATTGATTACTGTATAAATGTGACAGGCTGGGAAGGGGTTAACCACTGGGGGGAGACGAGGGGTTAATTATGTTTCCTAGGGGAGGGATTCTAACTGTAGGGGGAGGGGACTCACAAGGGGAGGAGATTGATCGGTGTTCCTCTGTACTGGGAACACACGATCGGTCTCCTCTCACCTGACAGGACATGGATCTGTGTGTTTACACACACAGATCCACGGTCCTGCTTGGTTACCGGGCAATCAAGGGTGCCCGCGGACATCGCGGCCGCCGGGCACACGCACCGGGTCCCGAGCAACGCGGCGGGCGCGCGCCCCCTAGACGGCCGGGAGGCCCAGGATGGGAGATCCCATCTGCGGCCGTCATTTGACTATGGGCGGGTATTGAAGTGGTTAAAATAAACATGTAATACTTACCTGTGTGATGAATTTGCACACAGTGGCCCTGATCCTCCTCTTCTGG
>JBBGZY010002629.1:65000-213659 GCA_037952925.1 Lithobates clamitans
TGTCCCCATTTTGATGGACAGAAGGGCCTCATCCCCACAACCCTGGCCAGTGGTTGTGGGGGTCTGCAGGCGGGGGGCTTATCGGAATCTGGAAGCCCCCTTTAACAAGGGGACCCCCAGATCCCGGCCCTCCCCCCTGTGTGAAATGGTAAGGGGGTACAAAAGTACCCCTACTATTTCACAAAAAACTGTTAAAAATGACAAGAGACAATTTTTTGACAATTCCTTTATTTAAATGCTTCTTCTTTCTTCTATCTTCCTTCGGTTTCTTCCTTCATCTTCTTCTTCTGGTTCTTCCTCCGGTGTTCTCGTCCGGCATCTCCTCAGCGGCGTCTTCTTCCCTTCTTCTCCTCGGGCCGCTCCACATCCATGATGGCATGGAGGGAGGCTCCCGCTCTTCTCTTCATCTTCATCTTCTTGTCTTCATCTTCTTGTCTTCATCTTCTTGTCGTCATCTTCTTCTCTTCATCTTCTTCTCTTCATCTTCTTCTCTTCATCTTCTTCTCTTCATCTTCTTCTCTTCATCTTCTTTTCGGGCCGCTCCGCATCCATGATGGCATGGAGGGAGGCTCCCGCTGTGTGACGCTTCTCTTCTGACAGTTCTTAAATAATGGGGGGGGGGCACCCAGTGACCCCGCCGCCCTCTGACGCACGGGACATGACGGGACTTCCCTGTGGCATTCCCCGTGACGCCACAGGGAAGTCCCGTCAAGTCACCGTGCATCAGAGGGGGGCGGGGTCACCGGGTGGCCCCCCCCCCCCCCGTTTTTTTAAGATCCGTCAGAAGAGGAGAAGCGTCACACAGCGGGAGCCTCCCTCCATGCCATCATGGATGCGGAGCGGCCCAAGGAGAAGAAGGGAAGAAGACGCCGCGGAGGAGATGCCGGACGAGAACACCGGAGGAAGAACCAGAAGAAGATGGAGGAAGAAACCGAAGGAAGATAGAAGAAAGAAGAAGCATTTAAATAAATAAATATCTCTTGTCATTTTTACCTTTTTTGACAGTTTTTTAGTGAAATGGTAGGAGTACCCCCTTACCATTTCACACAGGGGGGAGGGCCGGGATCTGGGGGTCCCTTGTTAAAGGGGGCTTCCAGATTCCGATAAGCCCCCCGCCCGCAGACCCCCACAACCACCGGCCAGGGTTGTGGGGATGAGGCCCTTGTCCTCATTAACATTGGGACAAGGTGTTTTGGGGGGCTACCCCAAAGCACCCTCCCAATGTTGAGGGCATGTGGCCTGGTACGGTTCAGGAGGGGGGGGGGCGCTTTCTCTCTCCCCCCCCCTCTTTTCCTGTGGCCTGCCAGGTTGTGTGCTCGGATAAGGGTCTGGTATGGATTTTTGGGGGGCCGGGGTTCCCCTTAATATCCATACCAGACCTGAAGGGCCTAGTATGGAATTTAGGGGGACCCCCCACTTCATTTTTTTTTTTTTTAACTTTGGTTTGGGGTTCCCCTGTGGGGAATTACCATGTCGTTTTTATCAATGAACTTTTATGTGTATTGTCGGACCGGCAATTCATTAATAGCCGCGAGTAGTTTTAAATTACTTTTTTTCCTTTGAAATGTCATTTTGCTGTCAGACTGTTCTAAACACGGGAAACATGAGCCCCTTTACAGGCATACTATAGACACCCCCCAGGTACGAACTTTAAAGGGATATTACACTTTTATTGTTTCACTTTAAGCATTATTAAAATCACTGCTCCCGAAAAAACGTCTGTTTTAAACCTTTTTTTTTGCATTGATCCATGTCCCCTGGGGCAGGACCCGGGTCCCCAAACACTTTTTATGACAATAACTTGTTTATAAGTCTTTAAAATTAGCACTTTTAGCACAAATTTTTTGCCTGTTTGCATGTTCTGGTGCGAACCGAACAGGGGGGTGTTCGGCTCATCCCTGCCAATGACAGGTGGACTTGGCCTTGTGTTTTGGATTATTGTCATGTTGGAATGTCCAAGTACGTCCCATGTGCAGCTTCCTGGCTGATGAATGGAAATTTTCCTCCAGTATTTTTAGATAACATACGGCATTCATCTTCCCATCAATTGTGACCAAATTTCCTGTGTCTTTGTAGCTCACACATCCCCAAAACATCAACGATCCACCTCCGTGTTTCACAGTAGGGATGGTGGACCTTTCATCACAGGCCTTCTTGACTCCTCTCCAAATGTAGTGTTTATGGTTGTGGCCAAAAAGCTCAATTTTGGTCTCATCGCTCCGCTCTGTGCTGTTTGGCATATTGTAAGTGGGATACTTTGTGGCATTTGCGTAGTAATGACTTTCTTCTGGCGACTCGACCATGCAGTCCATCTTTCTTCAAGTGCAGAGAATCCTGTATTTCACCTGAAGTTATTTGTGGGGTTTTTTTTTATATCCCTTTCCTGTTTTATACAGTTCAATTACCTTTCCCCGCAGATCCTTTGACAATTCTTTTGTTTCCCCATGACTCAGAATCCAGAAACGTCAGTGCAGCACTGGATGAAAGATGCAAGGGTCTGTCAGGAGTCCAGAAACTCATTGACCTTTTATACACACACTGATTACAAACAGATCACAGGTGAAGATGGTTCCCTTTAATAGCCATTCAAACCCCTTTGTGTCAACTTGTGTTATCAGGCCAAAATCACCAGGGTATGCAAACTTTTGATCAGGGTCAGTTAGGTAGTTTCTGTTGTCATTATGATATAAAAAAAGTAAACACAGATGATTGATAATAAATGGCTTCAGCCAAACACTAACCATGAGTGAGAGAAAAGTTTTTGTGTTATCATTTATATTCTCTGAAAAATGGCCAAGAAATCATCAATTCTGCCAGGGTATGTAAACTTATGAGCGCAACTGTATATTATGTAGGGGGACTATTTATTAGCATTAACCACGCCGTCTGTCCGTGTACTGATCAGTGATAATTTATCACGGCTTAATAATAAGACATCTCATTGTTTTAGTGAATTTCTGGTACTGTAATCTGGTAAAGTCTCACGAGATTCCAGTATCAGGGGCCGTTCTCCACTGTTGGAAGCGTTGGTGGATCGATTCACTCCTCAAAAGAAGAAGTGATCTACAAATCTTCATAAACTGGCATCCAGAGGAGAACGATCTCCTTTTGAGAATGCCTAAGAATGAAGCGGTGAAATTTTTCCACTGCTTCATAAACGGACACCTACGACCAGATCCAAAGTTCCCCCAGAGGTCCCCTGTGACCACAGTATGACCAGATCCAAAGTTCCCCCAGAGGATCCTGTGACCACATTATGACCAGATCCGAAGTTCCCCCAGAGGTCCCCTGTGACCATATTATGACCAGATCCAAAGTTCCCCCAGAGGTCCCCTGTGACCACATTATGACCAGATCCAAAGTTCCCCCAGAGGTCCCCTGTGACCACATTATGACCAGATCCAGAGGTCCCCTGTGACCACAGTATGACCAGATCCAAAGTTCCTGCAGAGGTCCCCTGTGACCACATTATGACCAGATCCAAAGTTCCCCCAGAG
Organism: Lithobates clamitans; assembly: GCA_037952925.1. Classification (NCBI taxonomy): domain Eukaryota; kingdom Metazoa; phylum Chordata; class Amphibia; order Anura; family Ranidae; genus Lithobates; species Lithobates clamitans. Next base: position 68,498 of record JBBGZY010002629.1, read on the forward strand.
GTCCCCTGTGACCACATTATGACCAGATCCAAAGTTCCCCCAGAGGTCCCCTGTGACCACAGTATGACCAGATCCAAAATTCCCCCAGAGGTCCCCTGTGACCATAGTATGACCAGATCCAAAATTCCCCCAGAGGTCCCCTGTGACCATAGTATGACCAGATCCAAAATTCCCCCAGAGGTCCCCTGTGACCACAGTATGACCAGATCCAAAGTTCCCCCAGAGGTCCCCTGTGACCACCGTATGACCAGATCCAAAGTTCCCCCAGAGGTCCCCTGTGACCACAGTATGACCAGATCCAAAGTTCCCGCAGAGGTCCCCTGTGACCACACTATGACCAGATTCAAAGTTCCCCCAGAGGTCCCCTGTGACCACAGTATGACCAGATCCAAAGTTCCCCCAGAGGTCCCCTGTGACCACAGTATGACCAGATCCAAAATTCCCCCAGAGGTCCCCTGTAACCACACTTTTATACATTGGTTGAATTTTGAATTTTGGTTTTGAATTTCTCTGAACATTCCTCCGTTTGTTGAAATGCTCTGCCTTGAATGAACCTCAACCGAATGATAAGGGGAAGTATAATCGGCTCAGTATTTGGCAGGCTGAGTTGGGGGACATGCTGTGACACCCAGACTGATATGTCACCCAGTAAATTGGTGAAACGTGAGGACATGGAGGGGGTGAGGTGAGGGACAGAAGGATAGATCTGGGGGTCATCAGTATAGAGATGTTATTGGAAACCATGGGAACCTTTCAAATGGCCATTGGAGGAGGGGTAGATGGAGAAGAGGAGGGGTCCAAGCAATGGTGGCACGTAATGCAGAGCGCAGGGGTGCCACCCCCTAATCCATGCGTCCAGCCCCCTAATCTCCATGCAGGGCGCCGGACACATGGATTTCAATAGAGTGTTGTTTTTTTTTTTGGAACCACATGATTTAAGCCCGATGCTCTAATTGGCTTAAAAAAAAAAGTGAGCTCGGTGTGCAGAGCACTGCACCCACCCAGTTATGTGACAATAGCGAATTAACATTCGCTATTGTCTTCCTGATTCTCCTCCCAGCCAATCAGGAAGCGGGTTCTAAAACCTGATTGGCCGGGAATCTTAGGACTCACGACCAATCGTGTCTCAGGGCCCACTTCCTGTTCAGGAGAAGCAATGTCTGTTTGGCTGGGAGAAGAAGCTCCGGCTCTTCCATCGGCTGGAGCGAGGAGCAGCAGCCCTGCCCCTCGTCCTCGATGACCCCCATCATCGCCATCTCCTAAGGAAGGGCCACCTTCCCCTTTGGGGGGAGGTTTGTTTGCCCCCCAAAGTTAGAGCACCAGCCACCATAATGGTAGCCCCAATCCTAGCATTATCCATAATGGTAACCCCAATCCTAGCATTATCCATAACGGTAACCCCAATCCTAGCATTATCCATAATGGTAGCCCCAATCCTAGCATTATCCATAATAGTAACCCCAATCCTAGCATTATCCATAACAGTAACCCCAATCCTAGCATTATCCATAACAGTAACCCCAATCCTAGCATTATCCATAATAGTAACCCCAATCCTAGCATTATCCATAACAGTAACCCCAATCCTAGCATTATCCATAATGGTAACCCCAATCCTGGCATTATCCTTAATGATAGCCCCAATCCTAGCATTATCCATAATGGTAACCCCAATCCTAGCATTATCCATAATGGTAACCCCAATCCTGGCATTATCCATAATGATAGCCCCAATCCTAGCATTATCCATAATGGTAACCCCAATCCTAGCATTATCCATAACGGTAACCCCAATCCTAGCATTATCCATAACAGTAACCCCAATCCTAGCATTATCCATAATGGTAGCCCCAATCCTAGCATTATCCATAATGGTAACCCCAATCCTAGCATTATCCATAATGGTAGCCCCAATCCTAGCATTATCCATAATGGTAACCCCAATCCTAGCATTATCCATAATGGTAGCCCCAATCCTAGCATTATCCATAATGGTAACCCCAATCCTAGCATTATCCATAACAGTAACCCCAATCCTAGCATTATCCATAATGGTAACCCCAATCCTGGCATTATCCATAATGATAGCCCCAATCCTAGCATTATCCATAATGGTAACCCCAATCCTAGCATTATCCATAACGGTAACCCCAATCCTAGCATTATCCATAATGGTAGCCCCAATCCTAGCATTATCCATAATGGTAACCCCAATCCTAGCATTATCCATAATGGTAACCCCAATCCTAGCATTATCCATAACGGTAATCGCAATCCTAGCATTATCCATAACTGTAACCCCAATCCTAGCATTATCCATAACGGTAACCTCAATCCTAGCATTATCCTTAAAGGTAACCTCAATCCTAGCATTATCCATGCTAACCCCAATCCTAGCATTATCCATAACTAACCCCAATCCTAGCATTACCCATAATGGTAGCCCCAATCCTAGCATTATCCATAATGGTAACCCCAATCCTAGCATCATCCATAATGGTAACCCCAATCCTAGCATTATCCATCATGGTAACCCCAATCCTAGCATTATCCATCATGGTAACACCAATCCTAGCATTATCCATAATGGTAACCCCAATCCTAACATCCATCATGGTAACCCCAATCCTAGCATTATCCATAATGGTAACCCCAATCCTAGCATTATCCATAATGGTAACCCCAATCCTAGCATTATCCATGGTAACCCCTATCCTAGCATTATAAATAGTAATCCCAATCCTAGCATTATCCATAACGGTAACCCCAATCCTAGCATTATCCATAACTGTAACCCCAATCCTAGCATTATCTATAGTAACCCCAATCCTAGCATTATCCATAACTCTAACCCCAATCCTAGCATTATCTATAGTAACCCCAATCCTAGCATTATCCATAACTAACCCCAATCCTAGCATTATCCATAATGATAACCCCAATCCTAGCATCATCCATAATGATACCCCAATCCTAGCATCATCCATAATGATAACCCCAATCCTAGCATCATCCATAATGATAACCCCAATCCTAGCATCATCCATAATGGTAACCCCAATCCTAGCATCATCCATAATGGTAACCCCAATCCTAGCATCATCCATAATGGTAACCCCAATCCTAGCATTATCCATCATGGTAACCCCAATCCTAGCATTATCCATAATGGTAACCCCAATCCTAACATCCATCATGGTAACCCCAATCCTAGCATTATCCATAATGGTAACCCCAATCCTAACATCCATCATGGCAACCCCAATCCTAGCATTATCCATAATGGTAACCCTAAAGATATCCTATTGTTTGTATGTAAAAAAGGCCATGTGATCACTGCACACTCCTAGTTTAAAGGAGAACACTTTGTAACCAAATTTCACCTGGTAGGTGGTGAAATTGGAGGCTGATGTAGATGAAATTTTGGTGACGGTGCAATTGCCTGCTAACCCATTCCCATCACCAATATCAGCCAGTGTAATCATAGCGGCGCTCATTATTAACCCTTCTTCTACAGTGAGGGAAAAAAATATTTGATCGGCTGCTGATTTTGTACGTTCGCCTACTGACAAAGAAATGATCAGTCTATAATTTTATTGGTCGGTTTATTATAACAGTGAGAGACAGAATAACAACAAAAATATCCAGATAAACTCTTCTCAAAAAAGTTATAAATTGATTTGCATTTTAATGAGTGAAATAAGCATTTGATCCCCAATCAATCAGTGAGATTTCTGGTTCCCAGGTGTCCTCTATGCAGGTAATCTCAGCTTGTTACCTGTATAAAAGACACCTGTCAACAGAAGCAATCAATCAATCAGATTCCAATCTCTTCACCATGGCCAAGACCAAAGAGCTGTCCAAGGATGTCGGGGAGATGATTGTAGACCTGCACAAGGCTGGAATGGGCTACAAGACCATCGCCAAGCAGCTTGGTGAGAGGGTGGCAACAGTTGATGCGATTATTATTCTCAAATGGAAGAAACACAAAATAACAGTGCCAGAAACCATGAATCAGACTGAGACAGAAGTACAGTTAAATCACACTTGTTTAACAAAAATAATAAAAAGGTAAACGTGGTCAAAACATAGCCAGAGTTCAGGAACCGGAACGGATTGTCAGACAAGCCAAAACGTCAGTGAGCCAGAGATCTGCATAGTAGAACAGCAAGCAGGACCTGGAGCTAGAAGGAATGTCAGCCAAGCAATTCTTTAACAGGAGAACGTCTCTAGAGATGTGACCAAGGTGAAGGCAGAGATCATCTGGACTGGATGGCTTAAATAGGCAGGACGAGCAGGATATCATCGACAGGTGAGTCACTGTGGAGAGATGGGAGCTGGGAATTAGCCGACAGCTGAGCGGCCAACTTTGAGAAGGAAGGGCTGAGCCAAGCCTTGACAGTACCCCCTCCTTAATGACCCCTCCCCCTCGGAGGACCACCAGGCTTGAGGGGAAAACGTCTATGGAAATCACGTTGGAGGACAGGGGCATGTACGTCCGAGGATGAGACCCAAGAGTGTTCCTCCGGACTGTACCCTTTCCAATGCACCAGGTACTGTATGTGCCCACGGAACCTACGGGAGACAACAATGGACTGTGCTTCATACTCCTCATGGTTCTCAACCTGTACAGGGTGAGAACGAGACACCAAGGTGGTAAAGCGGTTGCAGACCAAAGGTTTTAATAAGGAGACATAAAATACATTCTAAATACACATATTAGAAGGAAGGTCTAATGCGTAAGCCACTGGGTTAATCCTGCGAATAATACGGAAAGGCCCAATAAACCGAGGTGCAAACTTCAGTGAGGGAACACGAAGTCGGAGGTTGCGAGATGACAGCCAGACTCTGTCCCCAACCTGGTAGGAAGGCGCAGGCAGGCGTCTGAGGTCAGCATGGAGTCTGTACCTATCATTAGCATGTCGCAAAGCCTCCTGCCTTCCTCTTGTGCCCAAGTGGAACGAAGACCATGGAGATGCTCCTCTAACGCAGGAATACTCTGCAGAACAAATCAGTCCGGCAACATGGAAGGTTGGAAACCATATTTCGCCATAAATGGGGACAATTGGGAAGCAGAATTCAAGGCACAAACTCTGCCCATGGTAATAGGTCTGACCAGTTGTTGTGATGGTCAGAAATATAGCAACGTAGGAATTGCTCCAAGGACTGATTGGCTCATTCTGCGGCCCCATTAGACTGCAGGTGATACACAGAGGAGAAAGCAAGCTGAATTCCCAACTGTGCACAAAAGCTCGCCAGAACCGGGACACAAACTGACTACCCCTGTCAGAGACAATCACCTTCAGTAGTCCATGTAAGCGAAAGATCTCCCGAGCAAAAATGGAAGCCAGTTCCTTAGAAGTGGGCAACTTTTTAAGTGGAATACAATGGGACATTTTGGAGAACTGGTCAACCACCATAAGGATAACTGTGTTGCCCTGGGAGTTTGGTAACTCCACAATGAAATCCATAGACAGGTGGATCCAGGGCCTCTCTCTATTGGGTATGGGTTGTAGGAGGCCCACTGGAAGGTGTCGTGGAGTCTTACTCTGAGCACACACGTAACGGGCAGCTACGAAGGCGGTTACATCTGCACGTAGACTAGGCCACCAGAATTGTTGGGAAATGGCCCAAACGAGTTGATTCATCCCAGGGTGGCCAACTGCCTTGGGAGAATGGTAAGTCTGAAGCACGGCAGTACGGAGACACTCTGGGACAAAGCAATGGTCACAAGGTTTCTCAGGAGGAGCATGGACCTGAGCAGCAAGAATTTTGTCACCCAAAGGAGAAGTGAGACTGGTGCCAACCGTAGCCAGAATATGATCAGGAGGAATCATAGGAACTGGAACCGACTCCATCTTGGAAATAGAGGAAAATTGTTGCGACAAAGCGTCAGCCCTTACATTCTTAGTACCGGGTAAGAATGAGACCATGTAATTGAAACTAGAAAAGAGCCCATCGTGCCCTTCTGGGAGAGAGGCGTTTAGCCTCAGACAAGAATGTGAGATTCTTATGGTCAGTAAGAATGAGAACCGGCACAGTGGTACCTTCGAGGAGATGTCTCCATTCTTTCAGGGCTAAAATGATCGCTAACAGCTCTCTGCCCCCAATCTCGTAATTGCACTCCGCAGGTGACAATTTCTTGGAAAAGTAGCTACACGGATGCATAGCACTCTCAGAGGTAGGACGTTGAGACAGAAGGGCGCCAACTCCAGTCTCAGAAGCATCAACCTCAAGGATAAAAGGTAACGTAGGCTCAGTATATGCCAACACAGGAGCAGAAACAAAGGCAGCCTTGAGACTCTTAAAGGCCTTAATGGACTCCGGAGACCAACTCTGTGAGTTACCATCCTTTCTGGTCATAACAGTCAGGGGCTTGACCAGAGACGAGAAGTTACGTATAAACTTCCGATATTAGTTGGCAAAGCCAAGAAAATGCTGCAGAGGATGTAAACCCACGGGTCTGGGCCACTGTAGGACTGCTGAAAGTTTCTCTGGGTCCATCGAAAAACCAGCAGTGGAAATTACATAACCCAGGAATTGAACCTGAATTCGCACTTCTCCTATTTACAATAGAGATTGTTCTCTCTTAATTTCTGAAGCACATGACAGACATCTGTGTGGTGGCTCTCCAGGGACTTGGAAAATATGAGGATATCGTCGAGATAAACCACCACACATAACTGCAACAAATCTCGGAGGACATCGTTAATAAATTCCTGGAAAACTGCCGGGGCGTTACAAAGGCCAAAAGGCATTACGAGGTACTTATAATGACCTGTTCTGGTATTAAACGCAGTTTTCCACTCGTCGCCCTCCTTAATCCCCACGAGATTGTATCCCCCTCTCAAATCAAGCTTCATGAAAACCGTTGCTCCCTTGAGGCGATCAAATAACTTCGGAATCAGATAGGAATTCTTAATTGTGAAACAATTGAGACCCCTATAATCAGTACAAGGTCTCAGTTCACTGCTCCTCTTCTTCACAAAGAAGAAACCAGCAGGAGACGAGGATTTGCGGATGAAACCCCGAGAAAGGTGCGTGTGCAACATACTTCTCCATGGCCTTATCCTCCAAGACGAACAAAGGGTAAACCCAGCCATGAGGGGGTATGGCACCAGGTTGAAGTTCAATTGCGCAATCATACGACCGGTGTGGAGGCAAACTACCGGATTGACCTTTTGTCAAAGACATCGCTAAAATTGCAGTACTCCTCTGGCAGGGAGGAGAGTGAAGAGGTGCTCAGGACCTTGACTATATTCTGGAAGCATGTCTTACTGCATTGTGGTGACCAGGAGAGAACTTCAGCACAGAGCAAATCAAGAGGGGTTGTGCCTCTGTAACCAAGGATAACCAATAACCAGCGGAAACTTAGGTGAGGAAATAACTTGGAATTGGATTATCTCATGGTGAAGAGCCCCTACGGCCATGGACAACGGAACAGTCTCATGAGTCACATGGGCAGGCTGTAGAAGTCTCCTGCCAAGAGCCTCAATGGCAAGTGGAGTGTCACGCAGCTGCAGCGGAATCGAGTGGCAGCATCAATGAACAGGCCTGCAGCCCCAGAGTCGATCAGAGCCTGTATCTCGACGGACGACTCAGCCCAAAAAAGGGTAACCGAAACCAGGGGCTTATCCTTCTGGATAACTGGGGACGAAACAACGCCACCTAAGGTCTGTACATGACAGGACCTCAAGGTTTGGGCGTTCCCTGGACGGATAGGACAAGACTTCAAAAAGTGACCTGCCTGTCCACAATAAAGGCACAATCTCTCCCTCTTCCTAAGGGTTCTCTCATCCGCAGAGAGACGCGTGAAGCCCAAGTGCATGGGTTCATCTTCACTGACCGACTCGGTACCAGGAGGCATGGGAGGTGAGGGAGGCACGGGTGGGACTGCAAAGCTTGGAGGCAAATGTACAGGAGGCTTCCGCAAGTGCTCCTTAAAAGGGAGTCTTTCTCTGAGTCGAGTCAATGAGGATGGCAAACGAGATCAACCTCTCCAGCTCAGTGGGTATATCTCGGGCTGCTATCTCATCCTTGATGGTATCCGAGGGACCATGACAGAAAGCATCCCCAAGGGCCTCATTGTTCCAAGCAACCTCTGCTGCCAGAGTACGGAATTCAATGGCGTAATCTGCAACAGTTCTCGTACTCTGTATGATGGACATGTGGCACTTGGCAGCAGAAGCGGAGCGTGCGGGAACGTCAAATACCCTTTTAAAAGAAGCCACAAACTCAGGGTAACTCACGATAACAGTTTTTTGCATCTCCAATAGAAGGTTTGCCCAGGCCAAGGCTCTCTCAGAAAGCAAAGATATCACCAAACCTACTTTGCTTTTGTCCATAGGAAACGCCTGGGGCAGCATCTCAAAGGTATATCTCAACTTGGTTGAGAAACCCTCTGCATTGGACTGGATCGCCCAAAATCGCTGGGGAAGCAGGGCAGAACCAGACATACCTCTTATAGAGGTAATACTCGAGGCGAGTGCCTGCACAGAGACTGGAGCAGCAGCAGGGTTGGCCTGCAACTCAGGTTGTACCGGAGCAGTCACAGTGGGGGATTCCAGGTAAGCCGTGCGGCTCAGGAGCTTTTGTAACGCCATGGCAAACTGATCCATTCGGTGATCTTGCTCATCCAATCTGGAAAAAATATTACCAACAAGTGGATTGATTGCATCTTTTGAATTCATGGCCTTCGCCTACTTTTAATAACCATGAATCAGACCGAGACAGAAGTATAGTAAAATCACACTTGTTTATTAATAGTAATAAAAAGGTAAACAGAGAGAACGTAGTCGAAACATAGCCAGAGTTCAGGAACCGGAACGGATAGTCAGACAACCTAAAAGGTCGGGGAGCCAGAGATAAGTGTAGTAGAACAGCAAGCAGGATCTAGAGCCAGAAGCAATGTCAGCCAAGCAAGTCTTTAACAGGAACACAGGAGAGCCTCTCCAGAGATGTGACCAAGGCGAAGGCAGAGATCATTTGGACTGGACGGCCTAAATAGGCAGGACTGACGAGCAGGATATCAACAGGTGAGTCACTGTGGAGAGATAGGAGCTGGCAATTAGCCGACAGCTGAGCGGCCAGCTATGAGACGGAAGGGCTGAGTCCTGACAAACGGTCAAGATCCCTCAGTCTGGGGCTCCATGCAAGATCTCACCTCGTGGAGGTTCAATGATCATGAGAACGGTGAGGAATCAGCCCAGAACTACACGGGAGAATCTTGTCAATGATCTCAGCTGCGACCATAGTCACCAAGAAAACAATCGGTAACACACTACACCGTGAAGGACTGAAATCCTGCAATGCCCGCAAGGTCCTCCTGCTCAAGAAAGGACATGTACAGGCCCATCTGAAGATTGAATGAACTCTCAATGATTAAGAGGAGAACCGGGGAAAGTGTTGTGGTCAGATGAGACCAAAATCGAGCTCTTTGGCATCAACTTTACCCTTTGTCAGTCTTGGAGTATAAGGCCATGGAGGAGTATGTTGCAGACGCACTTTCTCGGGGTTTCATCCGCAAATCCTCGTCTTTCGCTGGTGTTGGTTTCTTCTTTGTGAAGAAGAAGAGTGATGAACTGAGACCTTGTATTGATTATAGGGGTCTCAATCGTTTCATGATTAGGAATGCCTATCTGATTCCGTTGATTACGGAGTAGTATTTGACCGCTTCAAGGAAGCAGCGGTTTTCACGAACCTTGATTTGAGAGGGGCATACAATCTCGTGAGGATTAAGGAGAGCGACGAGTGGAAAACTGCGTTTAATACCGGAACAGGCCATTATGAGTACTCGTAATTCCATTTGGCCTTTGTAACGCCTCGGCAGTTTTCCAGGAATTTATTAACGATGTCCTCTGAGATTTGTTGCAGTTATGTGTGGTGGTTTATCTAGACGATATTCTCATATTTTCCAAGTCCCTGGAGAGCCACCACAGAGATGTCTGTCGTGTGCTTCAGAAACAAAGTGAGAACAATCTGTATTGTAAATTGGAGAAGTGTGAATTCCATCGTGAACAGATTCAATTCCTAGGTTTTGTCATTTCCACTGCTGGTTTTTCGATGAACCCAGAGAAACTTTCAGCAGTCCTACAGTGGCCTCGACCCATGGGTTTACATCCTCTGCAGTTTTCTTGGCTTTGCCATCTATTATCAGAAGTTTATTCGGAACTTCTTGTCTCTGATCAAGCCCATGACTGATATGACCAGAAAGGACGGTAACTCACAGAGTTGGTCTCCGGAGTCCATTAAGGCCTTTAAGAGTCTCAAGGCTGTGTGCATATCCTGAGCCTACGTTACCTTTTATCCGTGAGGTTGATGCTTCTGAGACTGGAGTTGGCGCCCTTCTGTCTCATCGTCCTACCTCTGAGAGTGCTATGCATCCGTGTGGCTACTTTTCCAAGAAATTGTCACCTGCGGAGTGCAATTATGAGATTGGTGACAGAGAGCTGTTAGCGATCATTTTAGCCCTGAAAAAATGGAGACATCTCCTCGAAGGTACCACTGTGCCGGTTCTCATTCTTACTGACCATAAGAATCTCACATTCTTGTCTGAGGCTAAACGCCTCTCTCCCAGAAGGGCGCGATGGGCTCTTTTCTAGTTTCAATTACATTGTCTCATTCTTACCCGGTACTAAGAATGTAAGGGCTGACGCTTTGTCGCAACAATTTTCCTCTATTTCCAAGATGGAGTCGGTTCCACTACCTATGACTCCTGCTGATCGTATTCTGGCTACGGTTGGCACCAGTCTCACTTCTCCTTTGGGTGACAAAATTCTTGCTGCTCAGGTCCATGCTCCTCCTGAGAAACCTTGTGACAATTGCTTTGTCCCAGAGTGTCTCCGTACTGCCGTGCTTCAGACTTACCATTCTCCCAAGGCTGCTGGCCACCCTGGGAAGAATCAACTCTTTTGGGCCATTTCCCAACAATTCTGGTAGCCTAGTCTATGTGCAGATGTAACCGCCTTCGTAGCTGCCTGTTCATGTGTACTCAGAGTAAGACTACACGACACCTTCCAGTGGGCCTCCTACAACCCATACCCAATTGAGAGAGGCCCTGGACCCACTTGTCTATGGATTTCATTGTGGAGTTACCCAACTCCCAGGGCAACACAGTTATTGTTATGGTGGTTGACCGGTTCTCGAAAATGTCTCATTTGTATACCACTTAAGTTGCTCACTTCGAAGGAACTAGCTTCCATTTTTGCTCGGGAGACCTTTCGCTTACATGGGGTACCCAAGATGATTGTCTCAGATAGGGGTAGTCAGTTTGTGTCCCGGTTCTGGCGAGCCTTTTGTGCACAGTTGGGAATTCAGCTTGCTTTCTCCTCTGCATATCACCCGCAGTCTAATGGGGCCGCAGAATGAGCCAATTAGTCCTTGGAGCAATTCTTACGTTGCTATATTTCTGACCATCCTAACAACTGGTCAGACTTCTTACCGTGGGTGGAGTTTGCTCACAATAGTGTTTGAATTCTGCTTCCCAATTGTCTCCGTTTATGGCGAATTATGGTTTCCAACCTTTCATGTTGCCTGACTCGTTTGTTCCGCAGAATATTCCTGCCTTAGAGGAGCATCTTCGTGGTCTTTCGTTCCACTTGGGCAAAAGTCCAGGAGGCTTTGCGACATGCTGATGATAGGTACAGACTCCATGCTGACCGCAAACGCCTGCCTGTGCCTTCCTACCAGCCTGCGGACAGAGTCTGGCTGTCATCTCGCAACCTTACGACTTCGTGTTCCCTCACTGAAGTTTGCACCTCGTTTTATTGGGCCTTTCCATATTCTTTGCAGGATTAACCCAGTGGCTTACGCTTTAGACCTTCCTTCTAATATGCGTATTTCGAATGTGTTTCATGTCTCCTTATTAAAACCTTGAGTCTGCAACCGCTTTACCACCTCGGTGCCACATCCTCACCCTCAACAGGTTGAGAACCATGAGGAGTATGAAGTACAATCCATTGTTGACTCCCGTAGGTTCCGTGGGCACATACAGTACCTGGTGCATTGGAAAGGGTACAGTCCGGAGGGACGCTCTTGGGTTTCATCCTCAGACGTACATGCCCCTGTCCTCCTCCGTGATTTCCATAGACGTTTTCCCCTCAAGCCCAGTGGTCGTCCGAGGAGAAGGGGTCATTGTGGAGGGGGTACTGTAAGGGCTGGGCTCAGCCCTTCCTTCTCAATGTTGGCCGCTCAGCTGTTGGCTAATTGCCAGCTCCTATCTGTCCACGGTGACTCACCTGTTGATATCCTGCATGCTTTTCCACTATGCTGATTACTGGCTTCCTGACTTTCTGGCTTGTCTGACTATCCGTTCCGGTTACCAAACTTTGGATATGTTTTGACTATGTTTGTTCTATTTACTTTTATTATTAAACAAGTGTGATTTAACTGTAATTCTGTCTAGTCTGATTCATGTTTTCTGACAACATGTTAGCATTCATGGTTCCCTCAATGAACTGTCGATCCCCAGTGTTGGCAGCATTCATGCAGCCCCAGACCATGACACTTCCACCACCATGCTTGACTGTAGACAAGACACACTTGTCTTTGTCCTCCTCACCTGGTTGCCCCCACACACTCTTGTCACCATCTGAACCAAATAAGTTTATCTTGGTCTCATCAGACCACAGGACATGGTTCCAGTAATCCATCTCCTTAGTCTGCTTGTCTTCAGCAAACTGTTTGCGGACTTTCTTGTGCATCATCTTTAGAAGAGGCTTCCTTCTGGGATGACAGCCATGCAGACCAATTTGATGCAGTGTGCAGCGTATGGTCTGAGCACTGACAGGCTAACCCCCCACCCCTACAACCTCTGCAGCAATGCTGGCAGCACTCATACGTCTATTTCCCAAAGACAACCTCTGGATATGACGCTGAGCACGTGACCTCAACATCTTTGGTGGACAATGGCGAGGCCTGTTCTGAGTGGAACCTGTCCTGTTATACCGCTGTATGGTCTTGGCCACCGTGCTGCAGCTCAGTTTCAGGGACTTGGCAATCTTCTTATAGCCTAGGCCATCTTTATGTAGAGCAACAATTCTTTTTTTCAGATCCTCAGAGAATTCTTTGCCATGAGGTGCCATGTTGTACTTCCAGTGACCAGTATGAGAGAGTGAGAGCGATAACACCAAATTTAACACACCTGCTCCCCATTCACACCTGAGACCTTGTAACACTAACGAGTCACATGACACCGGGGAGGGAAAACGGCTAATTGGGAATTTTCACTTAGGGGTGTACTGACTTTTGTTGCCAGCGGTTTAGACATTAATGGCTGTGTGTTGAGTTATTTTGAGGGGACATCAAATTTACACTGTTATACAAGCTGTACACTCACTACTTTACATTGTAGACAAGTGTCATTTCTTCAGTGTTGTCACATGAAAAGATTTACACAAATGTGACTGAGGGGTGTACTTACTTTTGACAGATACTGTATTCTGCTACATGTCTTTGGAAAAAAAAAAATTCTGATAAGTGTATGATAATTGCTTTGTGTAATCACGGACAGATGATTTTACTGGGACACTGTTGTGGGGACACTGGTGTGGGGACACTGTGTGGGGACACTGTTTCCCTCACTGTATGTGACCCATGAAGATTCCTTTAAGCTTTGAACGTTTGTGCAATGAGTTTCCGGTTGGAATAAATGAGAACTCACATGGTGTATTAATTCCTTCTTATTAGGAAGCCAGTGAGCCTGTACTGGCAGTATCCCTGTTACCAGATCTGAGCTCCTGGGAGCCCATCGAGCGAATTCCACATCTGGGTATGATTTCCAGAACAGAATCCCAAATTATTATGTCTCCCAGGTAAGACATTTCTTTCCGAAATACATCACTCCTATGATCTTACTGGTCACAACGTGGTGGATACATGATTTATGCCAGGCACAGTGCTGGTAATGGTAATATGTGATGGGTATGGAGCTGGTAATGGTGATATGTGATGGGTATGGAGCTGGTAATGGTGATTTGTGATGGGTATGGAGCTGGTAATGGTGATATGTGATGGGTATGGAGCTGGTAATGGTGATATGTGATGGGTATGGTGCCAGTAATGGTGATATTTTAGGGGTATGGTGATATGTGATGGGTATGATGTTGGTAATGGTGTGATATGTGATGGGTAAATATACTTTTCTTCCAAAGCAGACGGACACAATAGAACGTTGGAATACAACCACACCCCAAACGATCCCAGCAAAGAGTCCACAACAGAATGAGACAACACACAATATATACATATATACAACATTCTAGTGTGGCTGTACAGCGAGTCCGACTAGTACATGTGTAATGTAACATAGTGGGGTTCTCGGTCACCCTGTGCCCCTAATGGACACAGGGTGATTTACACATAGGAGGGGCCGGGGGAGCTAGACACAGAGTTTCCAGAGCTCTCCAAGGTAAGCTGGGTTCCACAAACCCCCCCACCCAAAGTGACTCCCGTCACAGGTATAATGCTGGTAATGGTGATATGTGATGGGTATGATGTTGGTAATGGTGATATGTGATGGGTATGATGTTGGTAATGGTGATATGTGATGGGTATGATGTTGGTAATGGTGATATGTGATGGGTAAGGTGACAGTAATGGTGATATGTGATGGGTATGATGTTGGTAATGGTGATATGGGATGGGTATGATGTTGGTAATGGTGATATGTGATGGGTAAGGTGACAGTAATGGTGATATGTGATAGGTATGATGTTGGTAATGGTGATATGTGATGGGTATGATGTTGGTAATGGTGATATGTGATGGGTATGATGTTGGTAATGGTGATATGTGATGGGTATGATGTTGGTAATGGTGATATGTGATGGGTAAGGTGACAGTAATGGTGATATGTGATGGGTATGATGTTGGTAATGGTGATATGTGATGGGTAAGGTGACAGTAATGGTGATATGTGATGGGTATGATGTTGGTAATGGTGATATGTGATGGTATGATGTTGGTAATGGTGATATGTGATGGGTATGATGTTGGTAATGGTGATATGTGATGGGTAAGGTGACAGTAATGGTGATATGTGATGGGTATGATGTTGGTAATGGTGATATGTGATGGGTATGATGTTGGTAATGGTGATATGTGATGGTATGATGTTGGTAATGGTGATATGTGATGGGTATGATGTTGGTAATGGTGACATGTGATGAGCATGGAGCAGGTAATGGTGATATGTGATGGGTAAGGTGCCAGTAATGGTGATATGTGATGGGTATGGTGCCAGTAATGGTGATATGTGATGGGTATGGTACCAGTAATGGTGATATGTGATGGGTATGGTGCCAGTAATGGTGATTATGTGATGGGTATGGTGCCAGTAATGGTGATATGTGATGGGTATGGTACTGGTGATGGTGATATGTGATGGGTATAGTGCTGGTGATGGGTATGGTGCCCCTCATGGTGAGATGGGTATAGTGTTGGTAATGGTGATATTTATGGGATGTGGTGCTGGGAAAGGTAAAGCAGTTTGTATCTCTATCCTTATCTTATCTCAGACAGGAGAATAAATTGTCTCGGGGTCCTCGCAGTGTTTCTATGAAAGATCGGCAGAATTCTCGAGGTGACCGGGGGAGTAGCCTGGAAGGTGAATTTTCTCCGGACTCGCGGCTCTGCAGTCAGGTGGGTACATGAGATATGTGTATGGAAAGCCAGGTGTAATATAGAGCCATAGACACACTGAAGCCAGGTGTTGTGTGGCCCCTGGGGGGGAGAGGATGGACGTGGACGGATATGAGGTGGTGTACCCCTCCTCCACCATCACTCACAGTGTTCCTGGATGGACCATATTCCTAGAGACAGTCAGGATCTGTGGTTAGTGATAGATTGCATACACTGAGAATTAGGGTATTGGGGGTGTTGTGCTCCTCACCCATGTGTGGTCTCTCCTCTAGGTACCCCGAAAATCTGTATTTGATGAACTGAATGAGATTCTTGGAGCAGAGCAGCAGCTTCCAGACTCCATCATCCTCGTCAACACTACGGACTGGCATGGTCAGGTGAGGGATGATAGGTAGGAGTATAGTCAGGTCAGGGGTGTGGGGGGGGGGGTGGAGCATGGTCAGGTGAGGGATGATGGGTAGGAGTACAGTCAGGTCAGGGTGTGGGGGGGCATGGTCAGGTGAGGGATGATGGGTAGGAGTACAGTCAGGGGTGGGGGGGGGGCATGGTCAGGTGAGGGATGATGGGTAGGAGTACAGTCAGGTCAGGGGTGTGGGGGGGGGCATGGTCAGTTGAGGGATGATGGGTAGGAGTACAGTCAGGTCAGGGTGTGGGGGGGGGCATGGTCAGGTGAGGGATGATGGGTAGGAGTACAGTCAGGTCAGGGGTGTGGGGGGGGGGTGGAGCATGGTCAGGTGAGGGATGATGGGTAGGGGTATAGTCAGGTCAGGGGTGTCGGGGGGGGGGAAAGGCATGGTCAGGTGAGGGATGATGGGTAGGAGTACAGTCAGGTCAGGGGTGTGGGGGGGCATGGTCAGGTGAGGGATGATGGGTAGGAGTACAGTCAGGGGTGGGGGGGGGGGCATGGTCAGGTGAGGGATGATGGGTAGGAGTACAGTCGGGTCAGGGGTGTGGGGGGGGGGGCATGGTCAGGTGAGGGATGATGGGTAGGAGTACAGTCAGGTCAGGGGTGTGGGGGGGGGCAGGGTCAGGTGAGGGATGATGGGTAGGAGTATAGTCAGGTCAGGGGTGTGGGGGGGGGCAGGGTCAGGTGAGGGATGATGGGTAGGAGTACAGTCGGGTCAGGGGTGTGGGGGGGCATGGTCAGGTGAGGGATGATGGGTAGGAGTACAGTCGGGTCAGGGGTGTGGGGGGGCATGTTTAGGTGAGGGATGATGGGTAGGAGTACAGTCAGGTCAGGGGTGTGGGGGGGGGGGGCATGGCCAGGTGAGGGATGATGGGTAGGAGTACAGTCAGGGGTGTGGGGGGGGCATGGTCAGATGAGGGATGATGGGTAGGAGTACAGTCAGGTCAGGGGTGTGGGGGGGCATGGTCAGGTGAGGGATGATGGGTAGGAGTACAGTCAGGTCAGGGTGTGGGGGAGGCATGGTCAGGTGAGGGATGATGGGTAGGAGTATAGTCAGGTCAGGGGTGTGGGGGGGGGGTGGAGCATGGTCAGGTGAGGGATGATAGGTAGGAGTATAGTCAGGTCAGGGGTGTGGGGGGGGGGTGGAGCATGGTCAGGTGAGGGATGATGGGTAGGAGTACAGTCAGGTCAGGGGTGTGGGGGGGGGCATGGTCAGGTGAGGGATGATGGGTAGGAGTACAGTCAGGTCAGGGATGTGGGGGGGGGGCATGGTCAGGTGAGGGATGATGGGTAGGAGTACAGTCGGGTCAGGGGTGTGGGGGGGCATGGTCAGGTGAGGGATGATGGGTAGGAGTACAGTCAGGGGTGTGGGGGGGGGGGGCATGGTCAGGTGAGGGATGATGGGTAGGAGTACAGTCAGGTGAGGGATGATGGGTAGGAGTACAGTCAGGTGAGGGATGATGGGTAGGAGTACAGTCAGGTGAGGGATGATGGGTAGGAGTACAGTCAGGTGAGGGATGATGGGTAGGAGTACAGTCAGGTGAGGGATGATGGGTAGGAGTACAGTCAGGGGTGGGGGGGGGGGCATGATCAGGTGAGGGATGATGGGTAGGAGTACAGTCAGGTGAGGGATGATGGGTAGGAGTACAGTCAGGTGAGGGATGATGGGTAGGAGTAAAGTCAGGGGTGGGGGGGGGCATGGTCAGGTGAGGGATGATGGGTAGGAGTACAGTCAGGTCAGGGGTGTGGGGGGGGCATGGTCAGGTGAGGGATGATGGGTAGGAGTACAGTCAGGTGAGGGATGATGGGTAGGAGTATAGTCAGGTCAGGGGTGTGGGGGGGGCATGGCCAGGTGAGGGATGATGGGTAGGAGTACAGTCAGGGGTGTGGGGGGGGCATGGTCAGGTGAGGGATGATGGGTAGGAGTACAGTCAGGTCAGGGATGTGGGGGGGGGCATGGTCAGGTGAGGGATGATGGGTAGGAGTACAGTCAGGTGAGGGATGATGGGTAGGAGTACAGTCAGGTGAGGGATGATGGGTAGGAGTACAGTCAGGTGAGGGATGATGGGTAGGAGTACAGTCAGGTGAGGGATGATGGGTAGGAGTACAGTCAGGTGAGGGATGATGGGTAGGAGTACAGTCAGGTGAGGGATGATGGGTAGGGGTACAGTCAGGTGAGGGATGATGGGTAGGGGTACAGTCAGGTGAGGGATGATGGGTAGGAGTACAGTCAGGTGAGGGATGATGGGTAGGAGTACAGTCAGGTGAGGGATGATGGGTAGGAGTACAGTCAGGTGAGGGATGATGGGTAGGAGTACAGTCAGGTGAGGGATGATGGGTAGGAGTACAGTCAGGTGAGGGATGATGGGTAGGAGTACAGTCAGGTGAGGGATGATGGGTAGGAGTACAGTCAGGTGAGGGATGATGGGTAGGAGTACAGTCAGGTGAGGGATGATGGGTAGGGGTACAGTCAGGTGAGGGATGATGGGTAGGGGTACAGTCAGGTGAGGGATGATGGGTAGGAGTACAGTCAGGTGAGGGATGATGGGTAGGAGTACAGTCAGGTGAGGGATGATGGGTAGGAGTACAGTCAGGTGAGGGATGATGGGTAGGAGTACAGTCAGGTGAGGGATGATGGGTAGGAGTACAGTCAGGTGAGGGATGATGGGTAGGAGTACAGTCAGGTGAGGGATGATGGGTAGGAGTACAGTCAGGTGAGGGATGATGGGTAGGAGTGAACAGCACATATTAATATGAGTATTTGGTGTATTTATTTCTTAGTACGTCCGAGAACAATTATTGGGGAAACTCCAAACCGTCTCCACCTGTTCCTCTGCCGATGTCCAGGCGGCTTTCTGTGGTATCATTACTCGTATCCAGAGATAGTGAGTACACCCCACACTGGGAGTATATCTGGAGATAGTAAGTACACCCCACACTGGGAGTATATCTGGAGATAGTAAGTACACCCCACACTGGGAGTATATCCGGAGATAGTGAGTACACCCCACACTGGGAGTATATCCGGAGATAGTGAGTACACCCCACACTGGGAGTATATCTGGAGATAGTGAGTACACCCCACACTGGGAGTATATCTGGAGATAGTGAGTACACCCCACACTGGGAGTATATCTGGAGATAGTGAGTACACCCCACACTGGGAGTATATCCGGAGATAGTGAGTACACCCCACACTGGGAGTATATCTGGAGATAGTGAGTACACCCCACACTGGGAGTATATCCGGAGATAGTGAGTACACCCCACACTGGGAGTATATCTGGAGATAGTGAGTACACCCCACACTGGGAGTATATCTGGAGATAGTGAGTACACCCCACACTGGGAGTATATCCGGAGATAGTGAGTACACCCCACACTGGGAGTATATCTGGAGATAGTGAGTACACCCCACACTGGGAGTATATCCGGAGATAGTGAGTACACCCCACACTGGGAGTATATCCGGAGATAGTGAGTACACCCCACACTGGGAGTATATCTGGAGATAGTGAGTACACCCCACACTGGGAGTATATCTGGAGATAGTGAGTACACCCCACACTGGGAGTATATCCGGAGATAGTGAGTACACCCCACACTGGGAGTATATCCGGAGATAGTGAGTACACCCCACACTGGGAGTATATCCGAAGATAGTGAGTACACCCCACACTGGGAGTATATCCGGAGATAGTGAGTACACCCCACACTGGGAGTATATCTGGAGATAGTGAGTACACCCCACACTGGGAGTATATCTGGAGATAGTGAGTACACCCCACACTGGGAGTATATCTGGAGATAGTGAGTACACCCCACACTGGGAGTATATCTGGAGATAGTGAGTACACCCCACACTGGGAGTATATCTGGAGATAGTGAGTACACCCCACACTGGGAGTATATCCGGAGATAGTGAGTACACCCCACACTGGGAGTATATCCGGAGATAGTGAGTACACCCCACACTGGGAGTATATCCGGAGATAGTGAGTACACCCCACACTGGGAGTATATCCGGAGATAGTGAGTACACCCCACACTGGGAGTATATCTGGAGATAGTGAGTACACCCCACACTGGGAGTATATCCAGAGATAGTGAGTACACCCCACACTGGGAGTATATCTGGAGATAGTGAGTACACCCCACACTGGGAGTATATCTGGAGATAGTGAGTACACCCCACACTGGGAGTATATCTGGAGATAGTGAGTACACCCCACACTGGGAGTATATCTGGAGATAGTGAGTACACCCCACACTGGGAGTATATCTGGAGATAGTGAGTACACCCCACACTGGGAGTATATCCGGAGATAGTGAGTACACCCCACACTGGGAGTATATCCGGAGATAGTGAGTACACCCCACACTGGGAGTATATCTGGAGATAGTGAGTACACCCCACACTGGGAGTATATCTGGAGATAGTGAGTACACCCCACACTGGGAGTATATCCGGAGATAGTGAGTACACCCCACACTGGGAGTATATCAGGAGATAGTGAGTACACCCCACACTGGGAGTATATCTGGAGATAGTGAGTACACCCCACACTGGGAGTATATCTGGAGATAGTGAGTACACCCCACACTGGGAGTATATCTGGAGATAGTGAGTACACCCCACACTGGGAGTATATCCGGAGATAGTGAGTACACCCCACACTGGGAGTATATCTGGAGATAGTGAGTACACCCCATGCTGGGAGTATATCTGGAGATAGTGAGTACACCCCACACTGGGAGTATATCCGGAGATAGTGAGTACACCCCACACTGGGAGTATATCAGGAGATAGTGAGTACACCCCACACTGGGAGTATATCCGGTGATAGTGAGTACACCCCACACTGGGAGTATATCCGGAGATAGTGAGTACACCCCACACTGGGAGTATTTCTGGAGATAGTGAGTACACCCCACACTGGGAGTATATCCAGAGATAGTGAGTACACCCCACACTGGGAGTATATCCGGAGATAGTGAGTACACCCCACACTGGGAGTATATCCGGAGATAGTGAGTACACCCCATGCTGGGAGTATATCCAGAGATAGTGAGTACACCCCACACTGGGAGTATATCTGGAGATATAGTGAGTACACCCCACACTGGGAGTATATTCGGAGATAGTGAGTACACCCCACACTGGGAGTATATCCGGAGATAGTGAGTACACCCCATGCTGGGAGTATATCCAGAGATAGTGAGTACACCCCACACTGGGAGTATATCTGGAGATAGTGAGTACACCCCACACTGGGAGTATATCCAGAGATAGTGAGTACACCCCACACTGGGAGTATATCTGGAGATAGTGAGTACACCCCACACTGGGAGTATATTCGGAGATAGTGAGTACACCCCACACTGGGAGTATATCCGGAGATAGTGAGTACACCCCATGCTGGGAGTATATCCAGAGATAGTGAGTACACCCCACACTGGGAGTATATCAGGAGATAGTGAGTACACCCCACACTGGGAGTATATCCGGAGATAGTGAGTACACCCCACACTGGGAGTATATCCGGAGATAGTGAGTACACCCCACACTGGGAGTATATCAGGAGATAGTGAGTACACCCCACACTGGGAGTATATCTGGAGATAGTGAGTACACCCCACACTGGGAGTATATCTGGAGATAGTGAGTACACCCCACACTGGGAGTATATCCGGAGATAGTGAGTACACCCCACACTGGGAGTATATCCGGAGATAGTGAGTACACCCCACACTGGGAGTATATCAGGAGATAGTGAGTACACCCCACACTGGGAGTATATCTGGAGATAGTGAGTACACCCCATGCTGGGAGTATATTCGGAGATAGTGAGTACACCCCATGCTGGGAGTATATTCGGAGATAGTGAGTACACCCCACACTGGGAGTATATCTGGAGATAGTGAGTACACCCCACACTGGGAGTATATCCAGAGATAGTGAGTACACCCCACACTGGGAGTATATCCGGAGATAGTGAGTACACCCCACACTGGGAGTATATCCGGAGATAGTGAATACACCCCACACTGGGAGTATATTCGGAGATAGTGAGTACACCCCACACTGGGAGTATATCTGGAGATAGTGAGTACACCCCACACTGGGAGTATATCTGGAGATAGTGAGTACACCCCATGCTGGGAGTATATCTGGAGATAGTGAGTACACCCCACACTGGGAGTATATCCGGAGATAGTAAGTACACCCCACACTGGGAGTATATCAGGAGATAGCGAGTACACCCCACACTGGGAGTATATGCGGAGATAGTGGGTTATAGGTACCTGGTGGATGGCTGGTTTGGTTGTAGAATAGGGTCATTGGTAATCTTCGGGTTCCCTGGCTCTGTCTGGAGATCAGTGCAGAGATGCTCCGCCATGAATCTCTTTATTCCTCTAACAGCTCGATATTTATCAGACTTCACCACTTGTCTGGATTTTGCGATTGGAAAATCAATCTAATTCACATAAGGTGGAGCTGATCGGATCTCCCACGGCTCAAAGTTCAGCCAAATTCATCAGACGTTGTATATGGCCGGCTTTGTTCTGTTTCTAGTGCTTGAAGACCTGGTTATGGATCTGATGTATGCAGGGAATTGTCTTCACTTACTGTAGGTTGTAGTCCTCCTGTAATATTATAATTCCTTTTATACACATCACTGCCCTCGTTTTGTACGCAGGAAGATTTGGATGTGGCAGTATGGAAGTTACACAGCTTGGAAGACGTTCCTCCAGATTGTCCCGCTATGAGCTGATATCCCTCCTGTAGAGCAGGAGATGGTCAGACAGTCCTGATATATGTAGTTTAGTTCTCTGTTCCTGTCTGACAAAGTTGGGTGGGATGAGTCGGGTTGTAGCCGGGTGAAAGTCATAGTGGATCTCCATCATGGGAGCCTAAACTCGTCATCTCCTGCTTGGAGGACTCCTGTGTGGGATTTTATGGGTCAAGCTGATAATCTTGGCTTCAATAAAGCTTCCACATTCCAATGAGGGGAGGCTTGGGCCATTATTTGAGCTCTCCAGGACTTTTCTTTTCTTGGGGTCTCAATGACAGGAGATGCTGAAGTATCTCTTAGAGGTTCTCTGCTGTTCTAGGCTATAAGCCCTGTCCTGCACAGAAAGCCTTGCAGACACATCTTGCCCATGAAGTGAGGATATTTTATGTGAAAAGGAAAGTCCTGCATTTTGGAAGGCAGGTTCTCCATGTAGGAAGGCCGGTTCTCCATGTAGGAAGGCCGGTTCTCCATGTAGGTAGGCCGGTTCTCCATGTAGGAAGGCAGGTTCTCAATGTAGGAAGGCAGGTTCTGCATGTAGGAAGGCCGGTTCTCCATGTAGCAAGGCCGGTTCTCCATGTAGGAAGGCCGGTTCTCCATGTAGGAAGGCCGGTTCTCCATGTAGGAAGGCCGGTTCTCCATGCAGGGAGGCCGGTTCTCAATGTAGCAAGGCCGGTTCTCAATGTAGGAAGGCAGGTTCTGCATGTAGGAAGGCCGGTTCTCCATGTAGCAAGGCCGGTTCTCTATGTAGGAAGGCCGGTTCTCCATGTAGGAAGGCCGGTTCTCCATGTAGGTAGGCCGGTTCTCCATGTAGGAAGGCAGGTTCTTTTATGCAGGGAGGCCGGTTCTCAATGTAGCAAGGCCGGTTCTCCATGTAGGAAGCCAGGTTCTGCATGTAGGAAGGCCGGTTCTCCATGTAGAAGGGCAGGTTCTCCATGTAGGAATGCAGGTTCTTTATGTAGGGAGGCTTGTTCTCCATGTAGGAATACCGGTTTTCCATGTAGAAAGGCACAGACGGGGAATGGGGCGTGACCGGATGGTGAGGTGAGAGAGGACGCCGTGACTGAATCCAGCCCTCTCCCCTCGCTCCTTCACTGACATCCGCCACAGCGCGATCCAGCGTGACCCAGGAGACCTGCTGCAGAACACTCGAAGCACTGAGTGAAGCCGCCGCGGAAGTGACAGGCCGCCGCACCGAGCCGGATCAGTTGCACGGCGCTCTCCCGGGGGAAACACCGGCGGTGCCTGTCCCAGTGAGAGTGGGAGGCACCGTTACCAGGGATCGAGCAGGCGGCGCTGGAAATCCCCTGGAGGGCTCAGGCAGCAGAGGATCCCGCACGGAGCACCAGAGCGGTGAGTCAGTGGCTGTGGGCACACTTACATCCAGTACACCAAGCAGCAGAGGATCCCACCTGGAGCACAAGAGGGGTGAGTCAGTGGCTGTGTGCACACTCACATCTAGCACATCTTTTACATAAAGGCTCAGCAGGAAAAGACTTTATTGCTGTTATTGACAGAACACTATTGGAAATGTCAAGGAAGAAGGGGATGGAGGACGGGTCAGTCCAACAAGGTACAGGGGCCCTTGGAACCCGCAGTGCTAAGGAGAAGGGGAACCAAGTAGCCACTAAACTAGAGCGCTTCGCGCATACCCCAAATCAAACCCCTAATAAACCCAGCAGTACAGGGGGGGGGCAACAGCAAGCGGGCCATCCTGGGAGGAGAAGTCAGACCCAGGAAAATGGGACCTTGGCAGCTACACCATCAGTTATACCATCGGCAGGTCCAGCAGCGGGAGGGACCCTAGATGGACAGCGGGTTTTGGGCCCGGAGGGTGCGGTTGGGAGAGGCCAGGACAGCCCAGTAAATGGGAAGGAGCCATCCCTGTATGACATTCTTGTAGCCGTCAACACCTGCAAGAAGTCAATTGGCGAGCTGTCTGAGCAACTTAAAGGCATTAAAGATGAATTGCTCTCGGTTAAGGGGGAAGTGCGTATAATTTGTACTCGGACAACAGCGCTCGAGGAGAGATTTAGCCAGATGGAGGACGATGTGTATCCATTAAAACAAGAGGTAGCACTTATGAAAATTCAACTAAAGGACTGTTTGCAGAAAATGGACAGTATGGAGAACAGGCTACGCAGAGAGAACCTGAGGGTAATCGGGCTCCCAGAGGGATGTGAGGGGAATAACCCCATTCAATTTATGGAGGACTGGCTGAGGGAGACATTCGGCAGGGACTCATTCTCTAATATTTTTGCTATCGAGCGTGCACACAGAGTAGGCCCTAAAGTTTTGGCTCCGGGAGGCCGCCCTAGGCCCTTCATTTTTAAGCTTTTATGTTTCCGGGACAAAGTCACTATCCTACAAAAAGCAAGAGAGTTGAGGAATATCCAGCATAACGGAGCCAGGATCTCAATTTACCCAGATTTCTCCCCCGAGCTACAGAGACAAAGAGCTAAATTTGGAGAATGTAAACGGAAGCTTCAACAACTCAGAATCAATTATGCGCTCTTGTTTCCGGCACGATTGCGTGTCTCAGCTCTGGGGGAGGTTAGGTTTTTCTCTACCCCCAATGAAGTGTCAACCTGGCTAGAGAACAATGAAGAGAGAATCAGGCGAGATGAAGGAAGTTAGGCGTCTTTTGGGACTTCTGCCTGTTTTTTTTTCTCCCTTTTTTATGGTGTTCTATTCTTCCCTGGTTTTTTTTTTTTTTTTTTTTTTGCTTGCTGGATTTTTTTTTGATGATATAAATTGGGAAAGGAGCGGGGGAGGGGGGTAGGGGGGGATTAAATAAATAAATGAAATTATAATACACAAATAGAGATAAATACATAAATTACACACACAGTAATAAGCACAAATATTCTTAGGGGGAATGTCCCTCCTTACTGGGTTTGGTTCACGTTTTTTTTTTTTTTTTTTTTTTTTCTCTCACGCCTCAAAAGGGCTTTGAAGGTCACAATAGAAGCTCAAGGGATAGGCCCAAAAGTGGGCACGGGGGGGGGGGGTGCGGGTGGGGGGTGGAGGGGGGGGAGGTTGGGTGGGAGAGGGGATGTGGGGGGAGGGGGGTGGGGGGGAAGATGCATGAACACAATCAGAGAGGGAAGGTAAGGAATGTTGTTGTGAGAGGATGTGAGTGGATTCAGGTTGTCAGATTAAAGGGACGGGAAAAAGATAGGGTGGTATATGGCATATTTCCCTACTGTATGTACAACGAGAGTGGGTTTGATAAGAGACCAGAATATCGCAAAGACACTAGACCTAACGACCCATGAGCATCGAAAGAAGGGGTGGTAGAATCCCGGATACGGGAAAGCGGATTAATATATGCTCATGGAACGTTAGGGGGATAAAGGATAAACTCAAAAAGCAGGTAATTTTTTCAATAGCTAAAAAGGAGAACGTCAAGATACTCTGCCTCCAGGAGACCCATTTGGTAAAAGACACAACTGAAACCTTAAGTAACAAGCAGTTTCGCATACAGTTTCATTCCACTCACTCATCATATTCAAGAGGGGTGAGTGTACTGATAAGCACAGATTTTGTTTTCTCCTGTGGGCAGAGCAGATTGGATGAAAATGGAAGGTACATTTTTCTCTCTTGCTTAATAGAAAATAAAAGATACATATTGGCCAATGTGTATATCCCCCCCCCATTTAGCACGGAAGTAATGGAAGACCTAGCCAAGTTCATAGCAGATTTCCCTGGGACCCCGGTAATAGCATTGGGAGACTTCAATATGACGATGAACAGGAGCATAGATAGGTTTCCGCTAAGGCAGGGAGTAGGAGTGGTTAACAGGAGCCCCCTCTCGCAATACTGTGACGAAATAGGGCTGGTAGATATCTGGAGGAGGAGGCATCCTGGAGAGAGGCAGTATTCATGCCACTCCAGGACTCATGCCACCTTATCCAGAATTGACCTTGTACTGGGCAACGAGGAGGCACTGAACGTAGTGGGGGAAATAACTTATGAGCCAAGAGGTGTCTCGGACCATACGCCAGTTATTATCTCTGTGAAGGTAGGGGGGCAATATAGCAGTGGGAGCTGGAAGATTAATCCCTTTTGGCTTGAACTTATAGGAGAGGAAAAAAAAATGATGGAGGGGCTGCTAGAGTTTATTAACATAAATAGAGGGTCGGCCCCACTGAGGGTGGTTTGGGACTCCCTGAAGGCTTACCTTCGAGGAGTTTTAATTCAGAGAATCGCCTATGTTAAAAAACAGTCACAAGCTGAGGAACAGGGAGCCAAAGAAAATGCAAGGCGGGCGGAGGCGCACTTTGTGACAACACCATCCCAAGCCAATTACGACTGTTGGGTGAGGAGACAGGAAGAGTATAGCAGGGTACTCCGAGAGAAGATGGAGAAGATTAGATCTTTTCAGAGGCGGAGCTTTTTTGGGGAAGGAGAACGAATTGGGAAAGCCCTGTCCCTGATAATTAAGGCAAACGGCCCCCCGAGTGCGGTGCCAGCAATTGAGGGGAGGGAAGGAGTAATAAGGAAAAATACCCCAGAAATAATAGAAGAGTTTAAGACATACTTTGAAAAGCTATATAGCTCCTCCAGGGAGAATGTAGAGGGGGAAATGCAGGGCTTCTTCGAAGGGTTGGGGATAACTCCGTTATCAAACGAGGATCAGGAAATGTTGGACGCCCCATTGACTCTTAAAGAACTACAAAGGGCTGTTGGAGAAATGGCGGCTCAAAAGTCACCGGGTCCGGATGGCCTGCCCATAGAACTATTTAAAAAATACGGGGAAGTAATGCTACCCTTATTACTGGAGGTATTTAACGGAGCTAGGGAAGAGGGGGCCCTGCCCCCCTCTATGTCAGAAGCCATAATAATAATCCTGCTAAAAGAAGGGAAGAATCCAACAGATATGTCTTCATATAGGCCCATCTCGCTCTTGTGTTCGGACGTGAAGATCTTGGCCAAAGTACTAGCCGCAAGGCTGAATAAGATAATCCCCAAACTAATACATACAGACCAGTCCGGGTTCATCCCGAACAGATCTACAAGCACGAACGTAAGACGGGTATATCTTAATATGCAAATCCCTATAGAAAACAGCGGCAGGAGAGCAATTCTTTCATTAGACGCAGCCAAGGCCTTCGATTCCTTGGAATGGCATTATCTATGGAAGGTGCTGGCAGAATATCAGTTTGGCCCCGGATTTGCTCAGTGGTTAAGTTTGTTATATAATAACCCGAGGGCCAAGGTGAAAATCAACGGGCAGTGTTCGGAGTGGTTCCAGTTGAGCAGGGGTACAAGACAGGGGTGTCCTTTGTCCCCCCTGCTCTTCGCCCTTGCAATTGAGCCCCTAGCGGTTGCTCTGAGGATGGCACAGGGCGTACAAGGGTTTAGGAGGAAAAGAGGGGTGGACAAAGTGGCCTTGTACGCCGACGACATTCTGCTGTTTTTGGCGGATACGCAGGACTCACTGGAAACAGCTATGGGGATAGTAAAAGAGTTTGGTGCCTTCTCTGGGCTACTGGTTAACTGGGAGAAATCAGTGATCCTGCCCGTAGACGCCCTGAGCGGGCCTCTCCCCCACCAGGCATCCCAAGTTCAAGTGGTCAGGCAAATGAAATATTTGGGGATTAATATAACTAGAGATCCAGGCCAGTACATATCCGGAAACCTAGTCCCATTGATGAAAAAGCTGAAGCAGAAGTGTCAGGTGTGGAAACGCCTGCCCCTTTCGGTCGCCGGGCGCTGCAACCTGATTAAAATGGTTTGGTTACCCCAAATCCTATACGTCCTGCAGAATTCTCCTGTTTGGATTCCCAAGCATTGGTTCAAAAAAATAGACAGGGTGTTCAGGGAGCTCATTTGGAAAAATGGGGTGGCCAGGATCGGGCTGCGGGCGCTGCGGCGACCAGAGGGGAAGGGTGGCCTGGCAGTACCTGACCCATGGGGCTACTTCTTGGCAGCCCAATTGCAACAAATGGGAGGCAGCAATAGGTCAGGGGAAGAGGGAGCGGGGGATAGCATTTTGTTGAATGACACCAGACATGATACAATTGCAGAGGGATTAGAGGCAGATTCATTCTGTACTAAATGCCCCACCACCCAGATGATGGTTAAAGTCTGGGCACAAGCCAAGAGAATCTTGGGATATACTGGTTTTGCAGAATTCTCGCCACTCTGGGATAACAACAGCCTCAAGGAGCTTAAAAAAATGGGGCGTTTTGAGGAATGGGATCGCCAGGGTATTCATTACCTGGCACAGGTATACAGGGCGGGGAGGTTGAAGCCCTTTCGGGAGCTTGTAGAGGAATATGCGATCTCTAACAGGTCATTTTATAGATATCTGCAAATTAGGCATGCCCTGGAGGCACAATTTGGGAGGGAGGCGCCAGTGTGGTGCGAAATGGCCTTTTTGAGAAAGCTGATCGATGCAGGCTCCACGAGGGGGTTGATCTCGGATATGTATGGATGCCTGAAGGCAGCAGCCCAGGAAGGACCGGTGGAAAATAAAAACAGAACTAAATGGGAAAAAGATGTGGGAGTACTGTCTGATGACCAATGGGAGTACGTCTGGGCCCAGGGTCACTCTCTCTCCCTCACAAGTGATGTCTCATCTGTATTTAACCTATAGGGCATACTACACACCCCTGAAATTATTCAAGTGGGGTAAGAGACCTGACCCAAAGTGTCAAAGATGTGGAGGGGGGAATGGGGATTTGATCCACATGTTCTGGCGATGCCCCAAACTGCATAGATACTGGGAAGGAGTGGTGGGGAAAATAAACCTGGTGTTTGGGACATCGCTAAGGTTGGAGGCGAGAGAGTGCCTGCTGGGACTAATGGGGGATGGAGGGTCCTCAAGGGATACTCAGACGGCAAGAGTTAGATGCCTGTTTCAGGGAAAAAAGCTCATTGCACAACACTGGCAGAGGAAGGAGGCCCCGACGGTGACGGAATGGGAGAATGCAGTAAGGGAGGTGATTTGCAGGGAAAAGTATATTTATAAGAAGAGGGGCAACTACAAGAAATTTGTGAAGATCTGGAAAGTATGGTTGGATTGGGATGGGGCGGGGCTGGAGGGGGAGGTGAGGTGAGGATGGCATGAGATAAGGCTGGCGTAGGGCGTATGTGAGGGTGAATGGCGGGTGAGTGACAATGGGGGGGGGGAGGGGGGGAGGGGAGGAGGAGTGGGGGGGGGGGGAACGAGGGGAAAAACGAAGAAACCTTTTTGTTTCTCCTTTTTTGAAGGTTACAGCTTATGGGTATCTTGAACTGGCACATGTTGGATGTAGATGTAGTAGTATATGTGGGAAAAATTGTTGATTTTAACGTGTTTATGATCTTAGAGACAGCTCCTCTCTCTCTTTTTTTTTTTTTCCTTGTACTTTCTTCCTTTTGTATTTTGGTGGCTTTGTGTAAGCTGTAATGGATAATTTTTTCAAATAAAGAGATTATGATAAAAAAAGGAAAAAAAAGAAAAAAAAAAAAAGGGAAGAAAAAAAGAAAGGCACAGACAGCAATAAAAACCTAACTGAGGGTCTAATCCCTCTCCACTCCATCCAAAAGTAAAGAAAAAGTTTTGCCCCTAGTTATACTTTAACCTTTGGCAGATAAAAAGCCTGGAAGCTGATTGGTTGCTATGCAGAGCCGTATGAAAACTCTTGAAAACTCACATACCTGAAGGCCTTAATATTGAATGGGATGTTGCCCCCACTATGGTTAAGACCCAAGAGCCTCTCCTCTCTCTTATTCTGCCCTCCCACTTTTTCTCCTCCCCTTCCCTTCTTCCCCTTTCCCTTCCTTTTCCCTCCAACCCCCCTCATCCTTCCTCTTTTTCTTCTGCCACCCCCCCCGCTTACCTGTACTAAGCTGTGTCACGGAACGTCCCACACTCCGCTTGAGTGCTTCCGTCATATACCACTTCCTCCCAGTCTGTATACAGATATCAGATATTCCAACTTCTCTGAGCACAAAATAAGGCGACACTTGCTTGTTGCTACCATGAACTCACTTTATTCAGAACCAGAATACAGTCTTATATACAGGAGAAAATATTACTCTAACAATACAAACGTAACCTAATTACATTAGCTAATTAACTAATCCTTTATACAGCCTAGGTGATTGAGACGTGACCTTTTGCCCAGACTGAGTTAATTATCACATTTTCTCACAATAGCAGCAGCTCCAATAGGAGTCGTCCCGTCTCCTACATTGTATAGAGGACAATGTCATCAGCTCATTCAATTAACATAAACACAGGTAGTTGGAATTGATGACACCAGCATCTCCTCACAGGATGTGTCCCAACAGTATAATTCAGTCTTCTCATTCTAATATGGCATATAAAGGGTTCCCAGAGTCTGTGTGTTTTGGGGGGACATGGAGCTGAATCCAAAGTAACACCAACCCCAGGGTCCCCAGGCATACAGCTCACAGAGAGCACCATTCCCCCAAATTCTAGGGCCCATAATCAAAAGGCAACAGGCTTGCATTCAGTCCTCTCCAACAGCCTCTGTCCCGGCTAGGTCTGTCACATTTCTCCCCTTTCGGCACAAGACTAACACAGGAGGAGACCCCAGACGGGTTGACTCCGAAGTTAGTCAGTAGTTCCAGTCCTCTACTGCCTGTACCCACACAGTACCCCAAATAAATTATTCCAAACAGAGTATTACTCACCCAGCCATCCTCTGCCTCTCAGAGAACATATCTGCCGCTGGGGAGAGGCCTGGACTGGCCCTTCTCCCTGGAGTCCTTTCTGCCCCTGGAGAGAAGACAGGGGGACTGAGCTCACTCCATCCTGCTGTTGGGTATCTGGGCCGACTGCCCAGCATCCCTGGGGTATACAGGTGGGAACTGAAGCCCCATCCACTGACACCAGATCAAGCTGCAGTTGTGAGGTGATGACTGCATTCTCTCCTTGGATCCTGATCTGCAGATCGCGATAGACTGCAACCTCCTCAACTTGGGCCTCCACAATTGCTGCAGGTGTGGGGCAGAGGTCTTGGACCCTCTGTCCGGTTGCCAGCACTTCTGCTGGGGGTTTGCTAGGTGGTTCCTCCTCTACAGAAACGTCTATTAATACCCCAGTCTCTGCAATTGCTAAACGTGTGGGACAGAAGTCTTGGACCCTCTGTTCAGTTACCAGATCTTCAGCTGGAGAAGTTTGTTGTAACTCCACAGATGCTGCTGGCAGAAAATCACATGTCCCTGTCAGTGTTGTGGGAGAAAGGCCGACTACCTCTTCTCTCAAGAAGGCCAAAGCCACTGTTGGTGCTGGGCAGAACACAGTGAACTTTGGCCCTGATAGCAGCTCTTCTGCTGGAGGCTCATCAGGTTGTTCTTCCTCAGCAGAAAAGTCTATCAAATCCCCAGTCTCTGCAACTGATGTCTGGTGATAGAGGTTCACCATCTCCTGTCCGTAGAACTCAGAAGATGCCATCAGTGCTGAGCAGAGTGCAATGAAGTTTGGCGCTAATCCCAACTCTTCTGCTGGGAGCTCACCCAATGGTTCTTCCTCAGCAGAAAAGTCTATCAAATCCCCTGTCTCTGCAACTGGTGTCTGGGGATATAGATTCACCATCTCCTGTCCATGGAATCCAGAAGATGCTCTCAGTGCTGGGCAGAGGTTAGCAGAGCTCTGCCCTGTTGTCAGCACTTCAGGTTTGGGGATGGCAATCTCCAGATTTTCCACTGCAGATTCTCTGGCATTCTGCTGGACAGGCACATTCCTCCAACCAAGATCATCCCATGCAGAAACAGGATCATCAAGGTCAGTCAGCACTTGCTGCATCCGCCATAAGACCTCCGCCTCCATAGCTGTGGGGGCAGGTTGGCAAAGCACACTATTGCTTTGCCACATTGCCGACTCTTCAGCCAGGATTTCAGGGTTGTCAGCTGGTATTTCCTGATAGTCCCAGGCAAAGGGAGCGCAGCCCTGGCACTGAGCAGAGTCTATCAGCCGTCTGTAGGCGATCTCCAGCTCCCATTCCTGAACGGCCAGAAACTCCAGTGTACTTCCGAAATGTTCAGTAGCCCTTCTCTGAAATCCATGATTTCGTCCAACCGCCACTCCAAATCACTCCCAAAGTTAGAGTCCCCTTTCAGCTTCACATACAACAGTCCCAAGCCGCCGTAGCTTAAGCCTTCCGTTGGGCTGTCATCCGCTATCCAGGGACATGCTTGAGATACATGCCACCGGAGGGCTCTGTAGCTCTCATCCAGCTTTATCTCTGCCCAGACCAGCCTGCCTTATTCAGCTGTCTGCTTCTTGTGTGGTTTTTCTCCCAAAAACCGCACCCGCAGTCCGTACTGTGACCAGTACCTTTCCTCGATGGAGGGGAGAACTTTTCCCTGGTGTCGTTGCTCACGGGCTAGCGCTTCCTTCCAGAGTTTGCAGCGAATAGAATCACACCATCCCAGCAGGACCTGCTCTGATACTGGTCCTCTGTGCTGTATCTGCATCTCTCGCAACCTCCTTCTGAATTCCTCATCCATGGCGGCTGGTATCTGTACCTCTCCAACGGCCTCTGTCCCGGCTGGTCCCCTTAGACTCGCTGAGGTGCTATGGGCTTTGGATCTTCCCCTGAGCTAGTACTAATACAAGCACCCCCAGGAGGAACCCAACCTGACCGACCCAGCAGCTCCAGTAGCCCATTCCTTAAGTTCTTCAGACCTTATGGGAATGGTCCCCATCAGCAGCCTCACCCAGCACAGGCTTCCTTTACAGAAGACTTTCCCATCTTGAGATCAGAAGAAGGAAGAGTCCAGACAGCTTCAGCCTTTGTACTCCTTTCTGATGGTGAGAGCACATGGAGAGATAGAGAACAGCGGAGATGAGAGCTGAGCCGAGGGGCAGCCCATAGAATTAGGGGTTTTGTCAGAGTCCTGCATATCATGACAAAGAAGAAAGATGTGAGAAGTGCCAACAGTCCTGCACCTCCCCCTCCTTCCTTCCTAATAGGAAGCTTCCGGAAGCTAGATCCGAAAAATTTTCACCGCTTCCCATAACCAATCAGCCCCAAGGGAACTATTTATCCTGGGCCCTCTGCTCAAGATCCCCCATACTGGCAGGTGCAGGGATTGCACCAACTCACTATCAGTGGTGAACCCCACTCGCTACTCTAGTGGCTACCAAGGCCCCTACACTGCCCACTCCTCACTACAGGGTTCCCATCCCAAACTATGGCCATATCTGAGGGCCAGTATGGGGAACTACACCGGACACCTCTGTACCCCCACCCTACATGAGGAACCGCAAAGCAGTATATGGAAACAATGTAATGAAGGAGTAATATCGGTATAGGAGATGAGAGAGGAGTAATATTATAGGAGAGGAGTAGGAGATGAGAGAGGAGTAAGATTATAGGAGAGGAGAAAGGAGAAATAGATGACTTGGAATCTTTAATGATGGATGGGAGGTGAGGAGTATTTGGTTTAGTGATGGCATCTTGTGTCAGTAATCGATCGGGGAGTAATGGTGTGTTATTGATGAGTAAGGATAAATGATCGATCAATGATTGATTTGAGGTCTTTTGATGGACACGGTGAAAAAGATATGAGTTTGGTTCGGCTGGATGAGATTTTGTTTCAGATTTTGATGATCAATCAATTATTGGTTATTGATTGGAGGGCACACAGAGCCGCGGTCGCGGAGGATCCAGTCCTTCCACCATCATTAGATAGGAGGATGATATGGGGGCGGTGTGATGATTAGTGATGTGTGTGGGTAGGGAGTGATTGCTGAGCCTCGGCGCTGTCACCGGATCAGTAATATCTTCTCTTCTCTCCCCTCCAGCTGTAATTGTAATTCTCAGATGCCGCCGGTGGTGAAGGTCCTGGTTGCTGGTGATCAGAGTTATCTCAGCGTTATTCTTCGGTTCTTTGTGGAGCAGCTGGCTGGGAAGACTCCGGATTGGCTGAACTATCTGCGTTTCCTCATCTTACCCCTGGGTGAGAGCGACCAACAAGACCAACACACCGACCACCATGTACATGGGGGGGATCATATATAACATACACCCTACTTATAGATGAGGGGATATACACCCATCCGTCTTCTCACCTCCCCCTGTACTTCCTCCCACCTCCACCTGTCCGTCTTCTTACCTCCACCTGTCTGTCCTTTCACCTCCCTCCATCCATCCTCTCACCTCCACTGTTTAATCTTCTCACCTCCTTCTGCCTGTCTTCTTACCTCCACCTGTCTGTCTTCTTACCTCCACCTGTCTGTCTTCTTACCTCCACCTGTCTGTCTTCTCTTCTCCACCTTTTTCTCCTCCCACCTCCACCTGTTTATCCGCTTACTTCCAGCTATCTGTCTTCTCACCTCCACCCGTCCGTCCTCTCATCTTCTCCCGTCCGTCCTCTCATTTTCCCTCGTCCATCCTCTCATTTTCCCTCGTCCATCCTCTCATCTCCACCTGTTGATCTTCTCACCTCCACCTATTCGTCTTCACACCTCCACCTATCCGTCTTCACACCTCCACCTAACCGTCCCCTCGCCTCCACCTGTTAATCTTCTCAGCTCTACCTGTTTGTCCGCTCACTTCCACCTATCTGTCTTCTCACCTTCACCTGTCTGTCCTCTCATGTTCCCCCATCCGTCCTCACACCTCCACCCTTTGGTTTTCTCATATCCGCTTGTTGGTCTTCTCACCTCCCACCTGTTGGTCTTCTCACCTCCACCTGTTGGTCTTCTCACCTCCACCTGTTGGTCTTCTCACCTCCACCTATCCGTCTTCTCACATCCACCTATCCGTCTTCACACCTTCACCTATCCGTCTTCTCACCTCCACCTATCCGTCTTCACACCTCCACCTATCCGTCTTCACACCTTCACCTATCCATCTTCACACCTCCACCTATCCGTCTTCTCACCTCCACCTATCCGTCTTCTCACCTCCACCTATCCATCTTCTCACCTTCACCTATCCGTCTTCACACCTCCACCTATCCGTCTTCACACCTCCACCTATCCGTCTTCACACCTCCACCTATCCGTCTTCACACCTCCACCTATCCGTCTTCACACCTCCACCTATCCGTCTTCACACCTCCACCTATCCGTCTTCACACCTCCACCTATCCGTCTTCACACCTCCACCTATCCGTCTTCACACCTCCACCTATCCGTCTTAACACCTTCACCTATCCGTCTTCTCACCTCCACCTATCCGTCTTCACACCTCCACCTATCCGTCTTCACACCTCCACCTATCCGTCTTCACACCTCCACCTATCCGTCTTCACACCTCCACCTATCCTTCTTCACACCTTCACCTATCCGTCTTCACACCTTCACCTATCCGTCTTCACACCTTCACCTATCCGTCTTCACACCTTCACCTATCCGTCTTCATACCTTCACCTATCCGTCTTCTCACCTTCACCTATCCGTCTTCACACCTTCACCTATCCGTCTTCTCACCTTCACCTATCCGTCTTCTCACCTCCACCTATCCGTCTTCTCACCTCCACCTATCCGTCTTCTCACCTCCACCTATCCGTCTTCTCACCTCCACCGATCTGTCTTCACACCTCCACCTATCCGTCTTCACACCTCCACCTATCCGTCTTCACACCTCCACCTATCCGTCTTCACACCTTCACCTATCCGTCTTCACACCTCCACCTATCCGTCTTCACACCTTCACCTATCCGTCCTCACACCTTCACCTATCCGTCTTCACACCTTCACCTATCCGTCTTCTCACCTTCACCTATCCGTCTTCACACCTTCACCTATCCGTCTTCTCACCTCCACCTATCCGTCTTCACACCTCCACCTAACTGTCTTCTCACCTCCACCTATCCGTCTTCACACCTCCACCTATCCGTCTTCACACCTCCACCTATCCGTCTTCACACCTCCACCTATCTGTCTTCACACCTCCACCTATCCGTCCTCTCACTGCCACCTGTTGGTCTTCTCACCGCCGCCTATCCGACTTTTCAACTCCACCTGTTTATCCACTCACCTCCACCTGTCCCTCCACTTACACCCACCTGTCCCTCCACTTACACCCACCTGTCCCTCCACTTACCTCCACCTGTCCATCCACTTACCTCCACCTGTCCATCCACTTACCTCCACCTGTCCGTCCACTTACCTCCACCTGTCCGTCCACTTACCTCCACCTGTCCGTCCTCTCACCTCCACCTGTCCGTCTTTTCACCTCCACCTGTCCGTCTTTTCACCTCCACCTGTCCGTCTTTTCACCTCCACCTGTCCGTCTTTTCACCTCCACCTGTCCGTCTTTTCACCTCCACCTGTCCGTCTTTTCACCTCCACCTGTCCGTCTTTTCACCTCCACCTGTCCGTCTTTTCACCTCCACCTGTCCGTCTTTTCACCTCCACCTGTCCGTCTTTTCACCTCCACCTGTCCGTCTTTTCACCTCCACCTGTCTGTCCTCTCACCTCCACCTGTCCGTCCTCTCACCTCCACCTGTCTGTCCTCTCACCTCCACCTGTCTGTCCTCTCACCTCCACCTGTCCGTCCTCTCACCTCCACCTGTCTGTCCTCTCACCTCCACCTGTCCGTCCTCTCACCTCCACCTCCACCTATCTGTCTTTTCACCTCCACCTGTCACCAGGTGTTCTGCTCATCCAAGCACTACATATGGATATGATATTTGTACAGGAAATCCACAATATCTGCTTACTGTGTGATGCCGTTTGTACTTTGCTTTGTCTATGGATTGGTCTATATATAAAGCCTACTTGGTGTGCTGAATTCTATTTCTTACAACCCCCTATGTACTGGCAGGATGGTCTTAATACATAGAGATGGATCTTCATATGGGGTAGTTGTGGGGTTCCTCAGCCCTCTATATACTGGCAGGATGGGCCCAATACATAGAGATGGATCTTCATATGGGGTAGTTGTGGAGTTTCTCAGCCCCCTATATACTGACAGGATGGTCTTAATACATAGAGATGGATCTTCATATGGGGTAGTTGTGAGGTTTCTCAGCCCCCTATGTACTGGCAGGATGGTCTTAATACATAGAGATGGATCTTCATATGGGGTAGTTGTGAGGTTTCTCAGCCCCCTATGTACTGGCAGGATGGTCTTAATACATAGAGATGGATCTTCATATGGGGTAGTTGGGGGATTTCTCAGCCCCCTATGTACTGGCAGGATGGACCCAATACATAAAGATGGATCTTCATATGGGGTAGTTGTGGAGTTTCTCAGCCCCCTATGTACTGGCAGGATGGTCTTAATACATCGAGATGGATCTTCATATGGGGTAGTTGTGGGGTTCCTCAGCCCTCTATATACTGGCAGAATGGGCCCAATACATAGAGATGGATCTTCATATGGGGTAGTTGTGGGGTTCCTCAGCCCCCTATGTACTGGCAGGATGGGCCCAATACATAGAGATGGATCTTCATATGGGGTAGTTGTGGGGTTTCTCAGCCCCCTATATACTGGCAGGATGGACCCAATACATAGAGATGGATCTTCATATGGGGTAGTTGTTGGGTTTCTCAGCCCCCTATATACTGACAGGATGGGCCCAATACATAAAGATGGATCTTCATATGGGGTAGTTGTGGGGTTCCTCAGCCCCCTATATACTGGCAGGATGGACCCAATACATAGAGATGGATCTTCATATGGGGTAGTTGTTGGGTTTCTCAGCCCCCTATATACTGACAGGATGGGCCCAACAAATAGAGATGAATCTTCATATGGGGTAGTTGTGGAGTTTCTCAGCCCCCTATGTACTGGCAGGATGGTCTTAATACATAGAGATGGATCTTCATATGGGGTAGTTGTGGGGTTCCTCAGCCCCCTATGTACTGGCAGGATGGACCCAATACATAGAGATGGATCTTCATATGGGGTAGTTGTGAGGTTTCTCAGCGCCCTATATACTGGCAGGATGGTCTTAATACATAGAGATGAACCTTCATATGGAGTAGTTGTTGGGTTTCTCAGCCCCTTATGTACTGGCAGGATGGGCCCAATACATAGAGATGGATCTTTATATGGGGTAGTTGTGGGATTTTTCAGCCCCCTATGTACTGGCAGGATGGACCCAATACATAGAGATGGCTCTTTATATGGGGTAGTTGTGGGATTTCTCAGCCCCCTATGTACTGGCAGGATGGTCTTAATACATAGAGATGGATCTTCGTATGGGGTAGTTGTGGGGTTTATCAGCCCCCTATGTACTGGCAGGATGGGCCCAATACATAGAGATGGCTCTTTATATGGGGTAGTTGTGGGATTTTTCAGCCCCCTATGTACTGGCAGGATGGACCCAATACACAGAGATAGATCTTCATATGGGGTAGTTGTGGGGGTCCTCTTGTAATATCTCGGTGTCTATGTTGCAGGGCCGCACCCGGTGGCATCCTTTCTGGCGTCTGTGGATAGTAAATACAGCTCTCTCTTTATGGATGCGGTCTGGAGAGATGTCTTCAGTCAGTCAGAACCCCCAGGGTCAGGTGAGCTGCATCTCCTTCTGGTCAGGCTGACCTGTGGTCTCTGCTACCTCTGTGGTAGGGGAAGAGTTCAGCCTCATAGTTAGAGAAAATTGAGTACTGTCTGTGATACTTTTTTTATTTGCACTAACATATCATTTTTCATGGACGAGCTTTAGGGGCGTGTCCCCTTCTTCAAGGTCCAAGCAGTACTCACTCACACCCCGAAAGCTCGTCCATGAAAAATGATATGTTAGTGCAAATAAAAAAAGTATCACGGACAGTGCTCGGTTTCCTCTGTCACGATTGCACTAATACGGCTACAATCACTTCAAGTATTTGGCAAGACTAGCAAATGTTTTCCATTCACCAATAGGCTCAAATACGCGGAGTGGTGATTTACGACACCCCAGTGTGCATTGCTGTCCAATCAGGGTATATTTTAGCCATGCAGAGTATTTGGTCAGGTGGGTCCTGTTTGTGGCATGGTTGGGGAGGGGTTATATGATACCATGATGTGGTAGGTTGGGGAGGTGAGTAGAAGAGGCAGAGTATGAGCTGAGTGGAGCTTGGGTGGGGGAAGAAGCAAAATTGACTGAGAGAGAGAGAGGTGGAGCTGGAGTTGATCATTAGGGAAGGGGTAAAGGAAGCTGCATGGTTGGGGGGCATGGTGTGGGGGTAGAAGGATCAAGTCTGAAGCTGACCATGGTTTGTTTTGGTGGTGGAGGCAGAGATCATGGTGTGAGGGTAGAAGGGGCAGAACTGGAGCAGATCTTGTGGTGGGTGGGGGGGCAGAGCTGGAGCTGACCATGGCTTGGTTTGGTGGTGGAGGCAGAGGTCATGGTGTGGGGGTAGAGCTGGAGCAGATCTTGTGGTGGTGGGGGGGGGCAGAGCTGGAGCTGATGATGGTGTGGTTGGGGAAGAAGAGAAGATGAATGATGCTGACCCGGCTTGGTTGTTTGGGTGGAGGGAGATTTGATATGGAGCAAATTAGTAGGGGAGAAGCTTTAGGGGGGGGGGTCAAAGGGGGCCTGAGAGGAGTGTATCATCCATCTTGGATTTTTTATCCCCCGCAGATCGCCTTGATGTGGCAGGGAGGGTGGCACAATACATCACAGGGGCCTCCCAGTCACACCAGCTCTATATTTCTGAAGCCATGCTGACCTACAGACAGCGGAGGTAAGGCTGAGTACAGCAAATATCTCTGTAAAAGTGTTTTCCCATTACTGTCTTATTGGACTTCATTGTGCAATGTTCGGGGGGGTGGGGGGGGGGCTGGGGTGGCGATTGTGTAGACAGATGGAGTACAGAGGGGTGCAAAGAACAGCTAATGAGAGTAGAGGAGGAGGGACTGTAGATGATGGGAGTTGTGTAGGAGATAAGGGGTGGAGGATGAGGATGCAGGTCTGGGGAGTGGAGCATGGTGGGTGAGTGGAGGGTGGTAGAAAAGGGAAATATTACCTCTGCAGATAAGGGGGAGTCGAGGATGAGAGATTTGGACAAGGTATAATAGATAGAGTGCCAGGCAGAGGAGAGGATGAAGGTTAGCGATATGTGGAGGATGGGGTGGTAAGGATTGGGTTCGGAGGGTGGAGTTTGGGGACGTGTGGAGGATGGGGTGGCATGGATGGGGTTCGGAGGGTGGAGGTTGGGGATGTGTGGAGGATGGGGTGGTAAGGATTGGGTTCGGAGGGTGGAGGTTGGGGATATGTGGCGGATGGGGTGGTATGGATAGGGTTCGGAGGGTGGAGGTTGGGGATATGTGGAGGATGGGGTTTGGAGGGCGGAGGTTGGGGATATGTGGAGGATGGGGTGGTATGGATAGGGTTCGGAGGGTGGAGGTTGGGGATATGTGGCGGATGGGGTGGTATGGATGGGGTTTGGAGGGCGGAGGTTGGGGATATGTGGAGGATGGGGTGGTATGGATAGGGTTCGGAGGGTGGAGGTTGGGGATATGTGGCGGATGGGGTGGTATGGATGGGGTTTGGAGGGCGGAGGTTGGGGATATGTGGAGGATGGGGTGGTATGGATAGGGTTCGGAGGGTGGAGGTTGGGGATATGTGGCGGATGGGGTGGTATGGATGGGGTTCGGAGGGCAGAGGTTGGGGATATGTGGAGGATGGGGTGGTAAGGATGGAGTTCGGAGGGCAGAGGTTGAGGATGTGTGGAGGATGGGGTGGTAAGGATGGGGTTCGGAGGGTGGAGCTTGGGGATATGTGAAGGATGGGGTGGTAAGGATGGGTTCGGAGGTTGGTGATATGTGGAGGATGGGGTTCGGAGGGCGGAGGTTGGGGATATGTAGAGGATGGGGTGGTGAGGATGGCTTCGGAGGTTGGGGATATGTGGAGGATGGGGTGGTAAGGATTGGGTTCGGAGGGCGGAGGTTCGGAAAATGTGGAGGATGGGGGGGTGAGGATGGGGTTCGGAGGGTGGAGGTTGGGGGTATGTGGAGGATGGGGTGGTAAGGATGGGTTCGGAGGGCGGAGGTTCGGAAAATGTGGAGGATGGGGTTCGGAGGGCAGAGGTTGGAGTGGGGGGGGGTGGGTTTGAAGGGTGTAGGTTGGGGTGGTGAGGATGGAGGGCAGAGGTTGGGGTGGGGGGATGGGTTAGAAAGGTGGAGGTTGGGGTGGTGAGGGTCAGGGGTATGGGTTCAAAGGGTGGAGGTTAGAGTGGTGAGGATGGGGGGCGGAGGTTGGGGTGGGGGGGATGGGTTAGAAGGGTGGAGGTTGGGGTGGTGAGGATGGAGGGCAGAGGTTGGGGTGGGGGTATGGGTTCGAAGGGTGGAGGTTGGGGTGGTGAGCATGGAGGGCGGAGGTTGGGGTGGGGGGGATGGGTTCGAAGGGTGGAGGTTGGGGT
Organism: Lithobates clamitans; assembly: GCA_037952925.1. Classification (NCBI taxonomy): domain Eukaryota; kingdom Metazoa; phylum Chordata; class Amphibia; order Anura; family Ranidae; genus Lithobates; species Lithobates clamitans. Next base: position 110,604 of record JBBGZY010002629.1, read on the forward strand.
GGTGAGGATGGAGGGCGGAGGTGGGGTGGGGGGAGATGGGTTTGAAGGGTGGAGGTTGGGGTGGTGAGGATGGAGGGCAGAGGTTAAGGGTGGGGGGATGGGTTAGAAGGGTGGAGGTTGGGGTGGTGAGGATGGAGGGCGGAGGTTGGGGTGGGGGGATGGGTTCGAAGGGTGGAGGTTGGGGTGGTGAGGATGGAGGGCGGAGGTTGGGGTGGGGGGGATGGGTTTGAAGGGTGGAGGTTGGGGTGGTGAGGCTGGAGGGCGGAGGTTGGGGTGGGGGGGGGATGGGTTTGAAGGGTGGAGGTTGGGGTGGGGGGGGTGGGGTGGTGAGGATGGAGGGCAGAGGTTGGGGTGGGGGGGATGGGTTCGAAGGGTGGAGGTTGGGGTGGTGAGGATGGAGGGCGGAGGTTGTAGTGGGGGGGATGGGTTTGAAAGGTGGAGGTTGGGGTGGTGAGGATGGAGGGCGGAGGTTGGGGTGGGGGGATGGAGGGCGGAGGTTGGATTTGTGGATGAGATTTTACAGGATTACAATTCTTTGTGATGTGGCTGTAGGAGGCTGAGGTGAGGTTTGAGGTCACTGTTACCTAGGAGACCGTCCAGTATACAGACTCTGTGGGGCTCAATGGCCGTACTGGGCCAGTATCATAGTCACTTCCTCCTGGTTGTCACCTCTCCCTGGTCCAGTCATGTATAAAGTTCTCATACAGAGATGATCACGTGTTGTGCCCCTACTATGTATGACCAGTGCGCTCAGATCTGAGGATGAGGGTTTCCTGGCTCTGCAGGGGCTCTGCAGGGGCGGGGCGGGGCGGGGCGGGGCGGGGCGTGTCACATCAATGCTGGAGGGAAGCATTTCCATTGGAGATAGCCAGTGTACCCAGGCAGGGAAGGTGAAAGGTCAGCTCTGGCTCCAGTGCCATCAGTAGGGCATCTCTCTTGTTCCATGACTGTCATCCTCATCCTTCACCCCCTCATGGCTCGCTGAGCAAGTATGAAAGAAAGCAGTTCCAGGTCAGTGGATGACGGCAGGCTCAGAAAGAAGTGGAGTGCCATCTCCTTGTGCCCGCTTATATACCGAGTCTCAGAGGTGGGAGGACAGCCTGCAGGCCTATGGGTGGAGAAACCCTCACATTGTGTTCAATATATATACAGTATCTGACAAAATTAAGTACACCCCTCGGTCACATGTGTGTAAATCTTTTCTTCTATCTTTTCATGTGACAACACTGAAGAAATGACACTTGTCTACAATGTAAAGTAGTGAGTGTACAGCTTGTATAACAGTGTAAATTTGCTGTCCCCTCAAAATAACTCAACACACAGCCATTAATGTCTAAACCGCTGGCAACAAAAGTCAGTACACCCCTAAGTGAAAATCTCCAAATTGGGCCCAAAGTGTCAATATTTTGTGTGGCCACCATTATTTTCCAGCACTGCCTTAACCCTCTTGGGCATGGAGGTCACCAGAGCTTCACAGGTTGTCACTGGAGTCCTCTTCCACTCCCCCATGATGACATCACGGAGCTGGTGGATGGTAGAGACCTTGCGCTCCTCCACCTTCCGTTTGAGGATGTCCCACAGATGATCAATAGGGTTTAGGTCTGGAGACATGCTTGGCCAGTCCATCACCTTTACCCTCAGCTTCTTTAGCAAGGCAGTGGTGGTCTTGGAAGTGTGTTTGGGGTGGTTATCATGTTGGAATACTGCCCTGCGGTCCAGTCTCTGAAGGGAGGGGATCATGCTCTGCTTCAGTAGGTCACAGTACATGTTGGCATTCATGGTTCCCTCAATGATCTGTAGCCCCCCAGTGCCGGCAGCACTCATGCAGCCCCAGACCATGACACTCCCACCACCATGCTTGACTGTAGACAAGACACACTTGTCTTTGTCCTCCTCACCTGGTTGCCCCCACACACGCTTGTCACCATCTGAACCAAATACGTTTATCTTGGTCTCATCAGACCACAGGACATGGTTCCAGTAATCCATGTCCTTAGTCTGCTTGTCTTCAGCAAACTGTTTGCGGACTTTCTTATACATCATCTTTAGAAGAGGCTTCCTTCTGGGATGACAGCCATGCAGACCAATTTGATGCAGAGTGAGGCGTATGGTCTGAGCACTGACAGGCTGACCCCCCACCCCTACAACCTCTGCAGCAATGCTGGCAGCACTCATACGTCTATTTCCCAAAGACAACCTCTGGATATGACGCTGATCACGTGACCTCAACTTCTTTGGTGGACCATGGCGAGGCCTGTTCTGAGGGGAACTTGTCCTGTTATACCGCTGTATGGTCTTGGCCACCGTGCTGCAGATCAGTTTCAGGGTCTTGGCAATCTTCTTATAGCCTAGGCCATCTTTATGTAGAGAAACAATTCTTTACTTCAGATCTTTAGAGAGTTCTTTGCCATGAGGTGCCATGTTGTACTTCCAGTGACCAGTATGAGAGAGTGAGAGCGATAACACCAAATTTAACACACCTGCTCCCCATTCACACCTGAGACCTTGTAACACTAACGAGTCACATGACACCGGGGAGGGAAATTGGCTAATTGGGCCCAATTTGGAGATTTTCACTTAGGGGTGTACTGACTTTTGTTGCCAGCGGTTTAGACATTAATGGCTGTGTGTTGAGTTATTTTGAGGGGACAGCAAATTTACACTGTTATACAAGCTGTACACTCACTACTTTACATTGTAGACAAGTGTCATTTCTTCAGTGTTGTCACATGAAAAGTTAGAAGAAAAGATTTACACAAATGTCACTGAGGGGTGTACTTACTTTTGTCAGATACTGTGTATAATATACAGATACCTCATACCCAGTGGGGGAGCAGAAAGTCACTGACCCACTCTCATAGCATATCCTCAGAACAATGGAAGCTTCTATATAGAGTCTCTATAAAGTCTAGAAGAATGTATAATGGAGATCACATCTAAGAGGGACCCTCTTTATATCATCTGATGTGCGGAAGGTTCTTCTCACCATGGAAGGTGGCTGGTTATACACATAATAGGCTTGTAGTATGGAGCTGGAGCTCTCCCCACCCCGCAGGTTCATTGGTATGGTTTATTAATAGGGGTCATATAAGACTGGATCAACAAGCCGTACTGGTGAACCTGCTGGCAAGAGAAAGCTCATGCTCCATACTACAAGCCTAATATTTGCATAACCAGCCACCTTCCAAGGTGAGGATGACCTTCTACACATTGAGTGTTTTCTACACATTGAGATGGTTCCACTGCCGTATACTTCCTTCATGATGATGTGTTCAGTCATTGATTTCTCAGGAATCATCCTACTGCTCACGCGGAGACTTTGCCTCCCATCCCGACAACATTGGTACTCACTCCCGGGATTTTCAGGTGGCTGTCCGGGCCCAGAGCTACGGAAAATATCAGATAGATGGAGACATTTATTTATCTGCTTCTTTCCTCTGTAAACTAAAATGTGACTTTATCTAGTGAGTGGTGTCGAGTTTGGGGTAAAACATGAAAGAGTGTGAGGAATTCAAGAGTAAGAGATGTGGAGGAACTCCACAAGGGGAGAAGTGACTGACATTTAGAAACAGCCAATCATGGATTGAGGTCATTAGATAGAAATGAGGTAACAATAGCACAAAGAGGAAATTTGGACTTTCATCTTCCTCTGGGTGTGGAAGGGTTCTCTACCGTAAGATCTCTAGGTGTAGGAGAAGATCTGTAGTCTTCTAGAAGAGCCGATGTTGGTAATTCACCTAAATGGTGAATGGTTTCAGGCTTTCAGGTGCATTTCTATTTGCATTTGAGATCACTTTTAGAAGCTTCTGTGATCCATCCGGTGACAGGTGCACTTGACCTCCTTCAACCTGCTTTTGCACTCCCATTGACTTGTATTGGGAATGAAGCAGCTTTGATGTGACTAATGGTCATCCATAGAAGCCCAAATGCAGAGCGCAGCACTAACAACGACATGGGCCCTAATCTGGGCTACACGTCTCCATCCTCTTCTCTCCATCTCTTGACAATTTCCATGATGCCATGAGCTGTGTTCTCTCCCTATTGGGTGGTGAGCAGAAGAGCCTTTATTGTAGAGCCATCTGAGTTACAATACTGGCTGGTACAAAGTTATGGTAGTATAGACTTAAAGGAAAGGTATCCTGGGTGTGGACATTTTCTGACTTTTTTAGTCAGGTAAACCTAGAGCATTCCATACCAGTATTATGGATTCTTTATTGAAGCCAACAAATCCAGCCTAATGATTCTTCTCAGATGTTTCCATCCTCCTTTTTGGACCTCTGGTAATAAGATAAGATGGCTCAGTCTGAGCTTTCAGCCAGCCAATGGAGCCTCAAACAAGATATGTACATGAACATTTATGAACACATAGACTTTAAAATAAATTATTATAGTTCATTATTAAAGGTGGATGAAGGCCCAAGAGAAAGATCAGCATTGCAGGTGATATCCAACCATCGTCAGATCTGTCTTTCCCAAGTTTGCACATAAACATGAGCGCTCAGATTGCCCCATTATACTGTCTGTGCGGGAAGGAGCGATGGTGGCCACACACCGCCAGTGTTGTTTCATCTTCATAAAACAGTAGAGATCAGACCGGGTTTTCAGGGACTTTGTTTTTTCTGAGATCACTTCCCTGAGGATGTGATATTGTTGCCTGATCCTGCTAAATCTGGCTGGGCTGCTTCACAGTCCTCTTTCCTTGATGGGTTTTCATTGATTGACAAGAAATGAATTCAGTATAAGAATTGGGGTCACACGTATGGATGGGGTTTGGGGGATGTCATAGATTTTCTTGCGTGTATCCCAGAATCTTGTTACTCAGGTGTTAAATTTACTTTCATGGGTGTAATATTCACATTGGATAAGATTTTGGGGGGATTTGGTATTTGTTTTGTGTTAATATCATCACTATTACCATGACCCATATAGCCATGGCCAGCATAGTGTGATGCGTTTATTATGCTGCCAATGGCAGATCTTGGTAAGAGTTGATGTCTGATGAGTTCTGTCTCTTCCCATGTTTCGGTGTCTGTGCTTGTCTCTGGAATTTTGACTTATCACACAGCGGTTTTTGTATAATGCTCCTTTTATGTTTTCTGGCTGTCCAGGAAAAGAAGTCTGTACTTTGATTTTTATACCAGGTACCCTGGTTTTGTTTCTTCTATGTTTCTTATCGGAACTTCACGTCTAACCTTTTGTGTCTGTGAACTTCTAACCCTAAATGTCAATTTCCCTCTACATCAAAAGCATGCAATGGTCTTGGCCTTCCCATGGATCTTTCTAGGAAAGGCAATATTTCAGCCCTGGCAGCGTCTACTCCATTATATCCTTGAGGTAGAGGAGGAGACCCTGAGCCAGCACAGCCCTTCAAGACTCCTGGAACACATTCCCATAAACATACAGATAGGACACCTATAGAGTTCACTATGAGAAGATTCAATCTGAAGAGCTAATTGAAAAAAAAGGTATTAAAAATTAAGAGTGTTCCATAGAGTGGGGAAAACACAGATCACACTGATATCCCAGCACTGAAGTCATTGAGCTAAGCAAAAGTCAACCATTTCCAAGTCTGAACATTGGGGGGGGTCATTGCTGCCCCTCAAAAAGAAACGCAAAGAAGAGGGTTGTAGAAGCCGCCAGAACAAAAAGGGCAGATGATGGGTTGTAGGGGCTGCCAAAATGTAAAGGGCAGATGATGGGTTGTAGAAGCAACTGGAATGAAAAGGGCAGATGATAAGTTTTAGGAGCGTCCAGAATGAAAAGGGCAGATGATGGGTTGTAGGAGCCGCCAAAATGTAAAGGACAGATTATGGGTTGCAGGAGCCGCCAGAAACACTTGTGGAGGTTTGCTGAATTCAGTCCAACAGATATAAACTCAGATTAAATCCCAGCCTCAGCCATGTTTTTGATTTATTTTGCCTCAGGCATGTTTTTGATTTATTTTGCCTCAGGCATGTTTTTGATTTATTTTGCCTCAGGCATGTTTTTGATTTATTTTGCCTCAGCCATGTTTTTGATTTATTTTGCCTCAGCCATGTTTTTGATTTATTTTGCCTAAGCCATGTTTTTGATTTATTTTGCCTCAGGCATGTTTTTGATTTCTTTTGAATGGAGGGGGTAAAGGTGTGGACCTCTGTCAAGGACCCCATTGGGAGATTTATTCTCCCCTGACGGGGACAGTGATCTCAAAAAGAGGTAGACACGGGCACCAACAAAAATCCTTTCCAACTCCATTCAGAAAAGATGCCGTCTATCCTTCCTTTCTAGAGAATTCCCCTACTTTTTTTGTACTGAGACCCTCTGTCGTGAGAACTATAAGTAAAGGGAAATGTCTTTAGCAACAAAAACTTGATAAGGTTTATCATCCTTCCTGGCTTTATCCTGTTTTGGTTTTGAATTTTCTACCTTTAAGCTTATATGTGTTTTTTCAGGGATGGTGTCATTCTATCACTGATTGGTCTTGTTTGCTGTTTTCTTGATTATTAGGGCCAGTTTTTTTACTCCTTTTTTTTTTTGGACCTTGGAAGCCTTCCCCTTTGATTCATAGGTTGTCACAGCCTTCTTATACCAGTCTGGTGTCCCTTTCTTCTGCATACTGGTGACCTCTTTGTCTTCTGTCTGAGAAGTTCTGATGTATAGAGTCAATGTTCTCCACTATAGCAAAAAATGCCGGCAACTCGATTGCTTCTTCTTAAATCTTTATTGAGCACTAACAGCAGTGTGGCATCTAAAATGCTAATATGTTTCGGCCGGAGCTATGAGGAAGGCTCTGGCTGAAACATGTTAGCGTTTTAGATGTCGCACTGATGTTAGTGCTCAATAAAGATTTAAGAAGAAGCAATCGAGTTGCCGGCATCTTTTACTATTCTGATGTTTATGGGACACAACAAGCCTGAGCACCGTTATTCAGCTCATCATTCTACTGGGGATGAGAGCCGGGTGGACCAGGAACAGGGGGAATCCGATGCGCGCGTTCCACAGTGTAGAAGGGGGAGAACTGCGCAGCTGGGAGCAGCGTTCTCAGCATCTCCTCCACAAAAACCGTGGGATTCTTTCCCTCAGCCCCCTCTGGCAGGCCTACGATCCGAAGATTGTTTCTTCTGTTTCGGTTCTCGGAGTCATCCACCTTATATTCCAGGGCGCGGACTTTAGTCTGCAGTGTGCGGATAGATGCAGCATGGTCTGCAACCGCATCCTCCGCAAGGCCCACTCGCTCCTCCACTTCAGTCACCCTCGATCGGAGTTTGTCCTGGTCCTGCCGAATCAGGCTAACATCCAGCTGCACAGACTCGATCTTGCTGGTCAGGGCAGCCTGGCAGGAAGCAATCGCAGCCATTACCTCCGGGAAACCAATCTGTGCTGTCTCGGCCTGGTCCGCGGCCTCGGTCTGCGACGCCATATTGGATAACCGCCGGGAAGAGTCAGCCACGCGGTGTTTCACAATTGGGGCTGTAGCGGCCAGGTTCTGCGGGAAACGTAGCTTTTGGGCCCGCTGCCGTGTTCTGTGTGACATTCAGAGTATTTGTGGTGAATCTCTTCCCCAAACAAGAGCCAGGAATCAGGATCTTAGGGAGTCTTCCAGCAGAGCTCTGGAACACACGTCCTCCTAGGTTGCCATCTTGGCCACGCCCCCCAGCTCATCATTCTACAATCATGCGGTAGAGCTTGGGTGAGTTTTTGTCTACATTACAATGTTCTCCACTTTCAGCATCCTTCATCCCCCTGCCAACGCTACCCCTTTCCAACCATCCGCATCACTCTGTCTCCTATCAGTGAGTTATCTGTAGATCTTCCAGAAGTAGCTATCATCAATGAAATCCTCCATTTATACAAGATAGACTGATTTAGATAATTTCCATTGATAACCTTCTAAATGTGGTAGACCAGCTCTTTGCCATGAATGAAGTGAGTCATTACGAACCTTCAAAGACTAAAAAATGGGTTTCCACACACTGCTTAAATCCACCCAGGAATCCCGCAGATACTCCAATACAGGATAATGAAGTAATCCTACCGCTAGGTGATGGAAAACAAGGTAGGAATATTTCCAGTTCATAATCTTTGACCAGTGATGAGGACCAGTTGAGGATTTGCCCCACTTTACATGATTCAGTCACCTTCTAGGTTTTCTATCGGTGATCTTTCTCGATGTACTTTCTGTGCCTGTGGTCACTAATTGATTGGGATCTTATAGTTTCTCTCTATTCCTTTTCTGTGCTGGATGTCTCCCGGTCCTTCTATTTGTGGTCTCACTTTGGTTATAATGCTGGGAACTTCTGGCTGGTTTGTTCTGTGATAGTAATGTAGATATGACTTTCCTCTTGTGATAAATATCAAACTTTAGTTACTTTATGGCAAGAAGATTTATTATAGTGTCTCTGTTACCTATCTCTTCTTGGATCTTCACAAGATCCTTGTGTGTAATTGGAGAAAATCTTCTGTAGATCCATGTGCATGACTAGAGGAGAGCTTCTAAAGATCCATGTGTCCGATTAGAAGAGATCTTGTGTAGGTAATTTTATCTGAATGGATTAGATCATGGAGATTATTGAGTGTGACTGTTGAAAATCTTCTAACGATCCTTATGTCTGAGTGGAAGAGATCTTAGGAGATCCTTGAATCTGAATAGAAGCGATCTTGGAGATCCTTGTGTCTAAATGGCAGAGATCTTAGGCGATCCTTGAATCTGAATAGAAGCGATCTTGGAGATACTTGTGTCTAAATGGCAGAGATCTTAGGCAATCCTTGAATCTGTATAGAAGAGATCTTGGAGATCCTTGAGTCTAATTGCAGAAGATCTTGTTCCTAAGTCCATATTCTCTAGTGTATCACTTTTGCACATTTTGTTAATCAGCATTTTTGTCAAGCTTCTTCCATCTAGTAGCTCCTGATTTTGTAGATTGAATTAGAAGGACTCCTGGACTTGGCTTCATATTTTTGTCAGGGAATATATCTCTATATGAGAGCAAATTGCACCATTTCAGTAAATATTGAATTTATATGATTTTGGGATGCTGGTTTTGGAAAGAGGGGAAAAGCTCCAATGAATGTATTACCAGAGCCAGGGCAGAGGTAGATAAGACGGAGAAAAAGAAGGACACAAACCTTGTGAAATAAAAGTAAAATTTAATAGCAAAGTCAAATTTATCAAATGCTCATTGCAGGCAATACAGGGATACAGCAGCAGTACAAAGCCCAGCAGTCCCTAGCCATTGGTGAGGCTTGGAGATGGAAGTGGTAGCCAACAAAAGTATCCACAGAATGGTGCCTGCTAAGAGATGGAAATGTGCACCGTCTATGGATTTCCCAGACTGCTTTTAATGAGCGTTTGATGAATCAGTTTACTGTACGTGGTTTTTGGCAATTTGCTATTAAAATCCACTTTTAATGCATTGGGTTTGCATCCTTCTCTCTCAGCGCTGGACCTTCCCTGATCTCCAGGACCTGCCAGACCAAGTGGATTTCCCATCCTCTTCATCACTTCTGGATCCCATGTGGGCTCTGATGGGTTAACCATTCATTAATTTCATTTATTGTCAGAGGCATAGATGAGAAGGTTGGGATCCAGACAGCTAGTAATGCTTGAATGTAGTCTGGTGGAAGGAGGGACTTCCATATGTATATTCTGTACATATTGTATTATGTAGATGAAAGATAATCATGAACTCTATAGAGGAGAATCCTGAGGCTCCTCCTGATGTTCTGCACTGAAACATGAATGTGAAAATTTCAAGCACTCAATATATTCCGAACACAATCACGTGTAAGTGCGAATAATTCATCATTAAAGAGTACAGCAAGTAAGATGTCTGTAACGTCTGATAAGAAATCCACACGACCAACATTGGCATCATGACAAGCCAGGACTCCACAAAGGATAGATGAATATTGGGTGACTGTGTCCTCCACAAAGGATAGATGAATATTGGGTGACTGTGTCCTCCACAAAGGATAGATGAATATTGGGTGACTGTGTCCTCCACAAAGGATAGATGAATATTGGGTGACTGTGTCCTCCACAAAGGATAGATGAATATTGGGTGACTGTGTCCTCCACAAAGGATAGATGAATATTGGGTGACTGTGTTATCTACGAGTAGATGTATATTTGGTGTCCCAGCTCTCATTCGTATAATGTTTCGCTGGGATGATTAATGTGCCATAATTCCATTGTTACCATTTCATCTGAAACGTTCCCCACTGGTGGAAGTCATGAACAAAACACACCAAACTGGAAAGAGGCATGCATTGTGTGAGGATGTAACAGAATTGTTAGAGTTGGGCGTTTTGTATATTGAATAAGAGAATAACTTTATAGCTGAATGAATAAACACACTAAAAGAAATCACATCACATTACAGCTCCCCCTTCATATCAGAGCCCCCCTTCACAAACTTCAGAGGTCCCCTCTTCACATTAGATCCCGCTATCCCATCAGTGTCCTCAGTCCCCCTGTCCTTCCATACAATCTCCATGAGAGTGTTGGTGTGATACATGGTGGGAGTTGGGACAGATCTGGGTAGGGGGCTGGAGGTGAAATAGGTCCTTCCTCTTCTGAATGCTGGTGTGATCCCGGATGCCGCCGACCTGGATCAGCGTTATGCATTTCCATGGTGTGGTCAAGCTGGTCATCAGCTCTGTAGCGATGCACCAGTTTTAGTAAATCTCTCCTCACTTGTACTAGGTAAGCCTAAGAATTGAATATTACTGTAAAGAAACCCATTGCTTTAAAAGAAAAAGATCATGTGAATGTTCCTCGGCAATGCTGGAGCAACATTGTCTGTTATGATGACACAAACATACATTACATATATGCATACAATAAATGTATGTAATTATATATATATATGTAAATATATAGTGAGGGTATTATGTTCACAAAAATAAAAACCTCACCACAGCCATGAAGTATAGTGGGGGAGGGTAATGGTGCTTCAAGGCAGCATGATTGATAGGCCAATTAATTTAGAGTAGTAACAAGATATTCTATAATGTTAGGACATCTGAAGTCTAGAACTGTAGAGCAGTTGGGTCATTCATCATGATAACCATCCCAGGAGTAAATAAGCAACCCAGAGGGGATGGTTTATGGTTATGTAGATAAAGACTAGGTGACATTTTAATGCATTGTGTGCGGAAGTGTTGAAAAATCCAAAGAATTCACTAAACCTTAGTCCTCTGCTGCGCACATATTCCTAGTTTGGCCCTTTATCTCCATCATGGATTGATTGCCATCTGAATGACAGAAAAACATTTTCACCAGAGGACCCCGACTCTTCCATTAGCAATGTTTCTGCTACTTGTACTATGCTTGCTTGCTTGTTTGCTTGAGAATTCCTCATAAAGTGTTTATACATTCTTCTAATAGTTACTATACTATTTTCTTTTATTGTCTTCTTCAATTTCTTATTCTCCTTCAGTTTCTCTTCTGCCACCTCTCCTGTTATTATTCATAATCTCCTCTTCTGCCTCCTCTTCTCCCATTACTCCTGCAATTATGTATCCCACCTCTCATCTAATCCATATGTCCTCCTCCAGCTCTTCTCCCATCTCTCATCTAATACATGTGTCCTTCTCCATGTCTTCTTCTTCCACCTCTCATCTAATCCATGTGTCCTCTTCCATCGCTTCTCCTGGTAATTAGGTGTGCTCCTCAATCTCCTCTTCCCCCATCTCTCTTCCTACTATCCATGTGGTGTTCTCCATTATCCATCTGTTCTCCTCCTCTTCCTACTATTATTCAAGTGTCCTTCTCCATCCCCTCTTCTTCCACCATTTCTGCTACTCCCACATCTACTTTATCACCTGTTTCCCATCTCTCCTTTGCTGTTTTCTCTGCTATTTCGTCCCTGCTTGTTTTATGTGTCCTTCTCCATCTCTTCTTCTCCCACCTCTCATCTATTTCATGTGTCGGCCTCCATCTCTTCTTCTCCCACCTCTTATCTAATCCATGTGTACTCCTCCATCTCTTCTTCAGTTCTGTTATTCATAGGTCCTCATTAATCTTCTCCCACCACTCATCCTATTATCAATGTGTCCTTCTCCATATACTTTTCTTTCTAGTCTTCTCCTGTCATTTATGTGCCCTCCTCCACTTGCTATTCTCCCATCTCTACTTCTGTTTTCATGAGGCCTCCTTCATCACGTTTTCCTCCATCTCCTCTCCTTGTATTATTAATGTGTCCTTGTCCATTTCAGCTTCTGCCAACTCTACTTCTGTTATCCATTTGTCATCCTTTATCTCCTCTGTTCTCACCTCCCCTTCCGTTTACTTATTTGCCTTCCTTCATCTCCTCTGTTCCCACCTCTCCTTTCATTTCCTCAATTGCCCTCCTCCATCACCTCTGTTCCCACCTCTCCTTCTGTTTCCTCATTTGTCTTCCATGTCCTCTGTTCCCACCTATCGTTCCACTTTCTCAATTGCCCTCCTCCATCTCCTCTGTTCCCACCTCTCATGTTTCCTCATTTGTCATCCATCTTCTCTGTTCCCACCTCTCCTTCTGTTTCCTCATTGGTCCTCCTCCTTATCCTCTGTTCATACCTCTCCTTCTGTTCCTACCTCTGCCTCTATTTCCTCATTGGTCCTCCTCTTTCTCCTTTGTTCCCACCTCTCCTTCTGTTTTCTCCTCTGTTTCCACTTCTGTTTCTCCATTGGTCCTCATTCGTCTCCTCTGTTCCCACCTCTCCTTTTGTTTCCTCATTGGTCTTCCTCCATCTCCTCTGTTCCCACCTCTCCTCCAATTTCCTCATTGGTCTTCCTCCATCTCCTCTGTTCCCACCTTTCCTTCAATCTCCTCATTGGTCTTCCTCCATCTCCTCCGTTCCCAGCTCTCCTTCTGTTTCCTCATTGGTCCTCCTTCATCTCCTCACTTATTTTTTATGTGTTCTTCTCAATGTCGTCCTATTCCTCAGCTGAGCTTTATTTTTTTGTGTTATTCTATTATTTATTTTCACATCTCTACTTTACTTCTTAAATTTTCTATTTCGGTGTCTTTTCTTCTCCTCTTCCCCTTTTCTCAGTGCTGAAGAAGATTCTTGCCAGAAGTTTGTTCCTTTTATTGGGGTGAGTCCTCTTTACACAGAAACAAACATTTGATGTTTAGCCAACAAATTTTAATTATGATTAAAATGTATTATTCTATAATTATATATTATTTAAAAAAAATCTTTTATGGTGACAATCTTCTTATCCATTTGAGTTGCAAAATTCCCATCACATATACAATGTGTTCTTCTCTAATCCTATAGACTGGCTGAGATTATCTCTGGTCCACACTCTGGTCTTCTAGAAATTGAGGGGGTTTGAGCGATCAGATGACATACAGTGCATCCGGAAAGTATTCACAGGGCTTCACTTGTTCCATATTTTGTTTTGTTACAGCCTTATTACTTAATGGATCATACAGCACACAGGAACAGATCTGAGGCTGTCAATCACAGGCTGTGTGATGGAGTTCCCTCCCCCATCACATTTTTATCTCTTGGTATCAGGAAATCTTGTCAGAAGGGACTCATCATGCAGATATCAGAGGAAGGAGGCAGCAGACAGAAATGACACTCAGTGCTCTGGACTGAGACAAGTACATACTATAGAGGGAAATGCTTTGTTCATATTTTGTCTGAGGATTACAGTCGCTTTTAGATAAAAATTATTTTCCTCAAAATTCTACAAACAATTCCCCATAATGACAACGTGAAAGAAGCTCAATACTTTGGTGAAGCACCTTTGGCACCAAATACAGATTCAAGTCTTTTTGAGTATGACACTACAAGCTTGGCACACCTATTTTTGGGCAGTTTCTCCCATTCTTCTTTGCAGGACCTCTCAAGCTCCATCAGATTGGATGGGGAGCGTCGGTGCTCAGCCATTTTCAGATGTCTCCAGAGATGTTCAATCGGGTTCAAGTCTGGGCTCTGGCTGGGCCCCTCAAGGACATTCACAGAGTTGTCCCGTAGCCACTCCTTTGTTATCTTGGCTGTGTGCTTAGGGTGGTTGTCCTGTTGGAAGATGACCCCAGTCTGAGGTCCAGAGAGCTCTGGAGAAGGTTTTCATCAAGGATGTCTCTGTACATTGCTACATTCATCTTTCACTCCATCCTGGCTAGTCCCTCAGTTCCTGCCACTGAAAAACATCCCCACAGCATAATGCTGCCAGGTGATGAGCGGTGCCTGGTCTCCTCCAGACCTGACGCTTGCCATTCAGACCAATAAGTTCAGTCTTTGTTTCATCAGACCAGAGAATTTTGTTTCTCATGGTCTGAGTCCTTCAGGTGCCTTTTGGCAAACTCCAGGCTGTCATGTGCCTTTTACTGAGGAGTGTCTTCCGTCTGGTCACTCTACCATACAGGCCTGATTGGTGGAGTGCTGCAGAGATGGTTGTTCTTCTGGAAGGTTCTCCTCTCCCCACAGAGAAATGCTGGAGCTCTGTCAGAGTGACCATCGGGTTCTTGGTCACCTCCCTGACTAAGGCCCTTCTCCCCCGATCGCTCAGTTTGGCTGGGCGGCCCGCTCTAGGAAGAGTCCTGGCGGTTTCAAACCTCTTCCATTTACGGATGATGGAGGCCACTGTGCTCATTGGGACCTTCAATGCTGCGGAAATGTTTCTGTACCCTTCCCCCGATCTGTGTCTCCATACAATCCTGTCTCCAAGGTCTACAGACAATTCCTTGGACTTCATGGCTTGGTTTGTGCTCTGACATGCACTGTTACCTGTGGGACTTTCTATAGACAGGTGTGTGCCTTTCCAAATCATGTCCAATCAACCAAATTTACCACAGGAGGACTCCAATAAAGTTGTAGAAACATCTCAAGGATGATCAGTGGAAACAGGAGGCACCTGAGCGCAATTCTGAGTGTCATGGGAGGAGCCTGTGATACTTATGTACATGGGCGGAGTCTGTGATACTTGTGTACATGGGAGGAGTCTGTGATACTTGTGGACATGGGAGGAGTCTGTGATACTTGTATACAGGGGAGGAGCCTGTGATACTTGTGTACATGGGAGGAGCCTGTGATACTTGTATACAGGGGAGGAGCCTGTGATACTTGTATATAGGGGAGGAGCCTGTGATACTTGTATATAGGGGAGGAGCCTGTGATACTTGTATACAGGGGAGGAGCCTGTGATACTTGTGTACATGGGCGGAGCCTGTGATACTTGTGTACATGGGAGGAGCCTGTGATACTTGTATACAGGGGAGGAGCCTGTGATACTTGTATATAGGGGAGGAGCCTGTGATACTTGTATATAGGGGAGGAGCCTGTGATACTTGTATACAGGGGAGGAGCCTGTGATACTTGTGTACATGGGCGGAGTCTGTGATACTTGTGTACATGGGAGGAGTCTGTGATACTTGTGTACATGGGAGGAGTCTGTGATACTTGTATACAGGGGAGGAGCCTGTGATACTTGTGTACATGGGAGGAGCCTGTGATACTTGTGTACATGGGAGGAGCCTGTGATACTTATGTACATGGGAGGAGTCTGTGGTACTTGTATACAGGGGAGGAGCCTGTGATACTTGTGTACATGGGAGGAGCCTGAGATACTTGTGTACATGGGAGGAGCCTGTGATATTTATGTACATGGGAGGAGTCTGTCAGACTTCTCTTCTCTCACGTTGTCATTATGGGGGATGTTTGTAGAATTTTGAGGAAAATAATTAATTAAATCCATTTTGGAATAAGGCTGTAACATAACAAAATGTGGAAAAAGTGAAGTGCTGTGAATATTTTCCAGATGCATTGTATATTCTGAGTTTACCAAAAAGGGAGAGGTAGGGTCTAAATAATTGTACATTGATACATTCTGAGTGAAGGTGGTGCTCTCTTATATGACTGTTAGCTCTGTGGCGGGTTGGTGTCCATAAAGAGAAATTTTGTCACGTGGTCACAAATACATCAGGGGCAAAAAAACAACCTTAAAGTGGGTGTAAAACCAGAGATAAAACCAATCCACCTACATAAGTTGTACCTGTTAATCTGCTGCCATCTTTCCCCTTCATTCATTCAAAGTGCAGCATTTACACAGGATCCCTCAGCTATGAAAAGCAGGGGGCGGGTTGCTGAAGTTATCTCTTGGTGTCAGGAAAACTTGTCAGAAGTGACTCATCATGCAGATATCAGAGGAAGGAGGCAGCAGACAGAAATGACACTCGGTGCTCTGGACTGAGACAAGTACACACTATATATGATATGCTTTGTTCATATTTTTCTGAGGATTACATTCACTTTTAGATAAAAAGAACGGAGCACACAATCTTTAGTGCTGGCTAATTGCTGCTTAGAAAATCAAAGTAGGAAACTTCCTAAATAATCCCATTGGTCCCTGCCTGACCTCAATGGGAAAACCCTCAGATCCTGGCACACCCCATGATGCCGCCTCTTCTGGGCGATGATGGAGCATTTACAATTGGAAAGCCACACCAATGAAAAGTTCTTGTCTAAAGGTCGATCACTTCGTCATTGAATTCTGTGGCCTTCATTACCAGGAACAAGTCATTTAGCCTGAGTCCATATAACCAAATACTCCTCCGCTGCAGATAATGTGCCTGTGCACTCCCAGTCCCAGGACAGGGTGTTGGCTCCCCAAGCAGTCCATCCTCTGCCCAGACATTATAGAAAAAAAAGGGAGGGGGTGCCACACTCCAGAATAAAAGCCGAAGTTTACATTTTCTTCTTACATCTGGAATAAAAGGCAAGATCACCCAAGCCTTGGCCTGACTCTACAATCAAGCTTGTTGCCAAACGAAATGCGTCAGTGGCAGAGGTTTGGGCGACCTGGTCTTCTACAACAAATAGATTCATAAATGTACACACTGACTTTCACTTTGGAGCGGTTCACCCCATCCCCCCCACACACTTATGTACAAATCAGCTACCATCTAGACTTGAGCTGGACTTTGTAACCATGATTGACAAGCTCTACCCCAGTTACCAGCCATGTTTAGCCAAATAATCTTTTTTTTACAGTAAGCTCTGACTAATTAAAATGAATACTCTGAATCTCAATAAACATATAGTAATATAATGACAACAGTCTTCTCTCCATCAGAATTCTTGTTCCTTTCATTCATCTCTCACCTCGTTCTGCCTGACCCCCATCGATCTGTCCTCCTCCTCCTTCATGATGTCTTGAGCTCATCTGAGGGTGTCCACATGGACGATGTTTGGGGGTCATCACATTATACTGAAGTGACCACGTTTCATATCTAGATTAGACTGGGTAGGCTCTTAAGGAATATTGTCCCTGTAATGGCTTTTCATTTGTGTCCTTAATGTTCTACATGGATGAGACCAGAAATATCCACCAAACTTAAAGGCAACTGTAACGACACCCCAAGTGTAAAAGGGGTTAAAGCCGTTTAGGACATTCCATTTCCGAACACAAAGGCAGCTACCGAACACTGCAATCAGCCAAACAAGAAACCCATATGAATGATTCTTCCCCCCAAGTACGAGACGAGGCTCTGTACGGAGGGTCAAACAGGAATCAGACTCTTATTATTAGAACCAGAATACAGTCTTATATACAGTAGAAGAGGAGGTCCCCCCTCCTGTTCATATTACTCTTAACAATACACCTGTAACCAGAAACAGAATTAACATGAACTCATTAACTAACCCTTTAAAGCAAGCGATGTGACTCTGTGCCCTCCTGGGCATTGTATGATTAATCAGGATTTCACTACAGGTCAGACTTGTTGTCACCGATCCTCACACATTAGTATAAACACAGGACTCCTTCTCACAATAGCAGGAGCTAATTACAATTAACAATACAAACAGTGATCTCCCCCCTCCTCAGCCTAGTAGGCAACAAACTATAGTAAGAGTAGACTGTCCGCCTCCTACCCAGTTCTAGAGGACAATGTGATCAGTTCTCCCAACCAACATGATGAGTTCAGAATCAAACAAACCAAGAATAGTCTTTACATATATCCTGGGAGATATTGTGTATAAATATTACTGTCCCATTTTAAGTAATCCACGATATATTTTCTCAGTCACCCTGTGCCCAAAAGTGACTCCCGTCACAGCAACCTGATTTGTTCTAATAAAATTATTGATTTTGAGAAGTGACCAGATAAAGATAGCAGTACCAGAGTATATTGAGTCGGTGCCGCTATTCCTTACACAGCACAGATTCACTAGTACACTCCAGGCTTCACTATAGATGCATTCTCACTCTTACATTGAATGATGGTCCTGATGGTGTCTTGGTCTCACTGTACTGTTGTACTCCATCCATCCCTAAGTCACTGTGCTGTTTCCTCTCTATATTCTTCTGTGTCCTAAATATGAATATATGCTTGTCTTATATTGTCACAGATTGTGAAGGTTGGAATTGTGGAGCAACCACTGCCAGCTTCTGGTGAGTTTACAGACCACACAGGGTAAGGAATAGGTATAGCCCTGCCATCCAATGTATGCATACCTGAGGGTTCCATGATCATATGGAGGTATTGGGCCACAGGTGAGGGTTCTGTAATGACTCCACTGTCCAGAAGGCCTATACTATCTCACTATTCATATGTGCTCAAACCTTCACTGGTGCTTCTGCTTTCCATAATGGAACGCTTGACTCAACTGACCTCACTACATACCTTCACAATATGGTGCCCATTACATGTTTATTGTATGATTGTACACTGAAGGAGAACTATCGTGGGAATTATTATTCTATCCCCATAGAGAAGAATTGGGGAAAGAAGACATCATTTGATTCTGCAGAGAGAATTCTCCATGTAAGTTACTTTGGTCTACAGATGAAGACTTTTCATGGTGTGAATGAGTTTGTGTTCTTCTCTCTACAGTGGATTCGGATGAGGCTTCTGTCTGCAGTCCATCACTCCTGAGTTCCTCTTCTTCTCCTGGAGCCAACACTTCTGTCACTAAAGAAGCCACCGGCACCCCTCCTCCATCACCCTCAGTCAGTAGTGGCCTGTCTAATGCCGGGTGAGATGCTCTAAATTATGAGTAATGTGTCGTGCAGCACTGAGCTCTTCTGTCCGGGTTCTCTCTTCCCCAACACTGTCCTGGTTACTTGTCCTAGGGACATATACTGAATGGGACATATATCGCCACTAGAAAGACACACGGGTCCCCAAAAAAAAGGTTTATATATATGATGAAAAATAACATTTTCCAAACTGACATCACCTCCTTCCACAATTCTGCAACGTGACTGGTGACATAATGTACATGACCATGGAGGCCTCCATATACTAATCTGCTTTTCTCTGTCTCTCTCTCCCCCTTCCCCAATATTTCCCTGCCCCTCTCCTCTCTTCCATTGCTGTTGTTTCCTCCCACCTCCATCGTTCCCTCTGTTGTTGGTGGTCTCAGGGCTTTGTCTTCAGGCCTAGAGGTGATGGGGCTCCAGGTGGATTATTGGCAGTGGCAGGGGGCGGACCGCAGGAAAGATGGAGACAGGAGAGACACAGCCACTAAAAACACAATAAAGGGGAATTTCCGTTCACTGCAAGTCAGTCGTCTCCCCCCACCCGGAGAAAACAACTTGCCACTCGGTATGGCCATGACCATTGTCACCCAGGAGAAGAACAAGAAAGGTGAGTGCTGGAAGATGTCCCTGTACCTTGTGTGCAGTCATTTCCTGTGTCCCACCATGTGAAGCTCATCATGTCCTCCCACGATCATCAATCAGATCTACGCTGGTGATAAAGTTGTCCATACAGACGGAGGGGTCTATGAAATACTATAGGAAGGATTCGGGAGGGATCTATGAAATACTGTGGGAGGGGGTCTATGAAATACTATGGGAAAGAGGTGGGAGGGGTCTATGTCAGTCCATCTATGGCCAGCTTTAGTAATTCAGAGTTCAGCAGCTTGTAGAGTTCAGTAATAAGTCACCCAGAATTCAAGGGTCAATATTAAATAACGCAGAGTTCAGAGAACATGAGTAAGTAATGCAGGGGTGAAGAGTACCATAAAGTGTACCAGGCAGCTCAGAGCTGTCACTGTGGCCCTTGGAAAGCACAGGGGCCCCACACACTTCTCATTGAACCCCCCTCCCAAGTCACTTTCATCATGGAGGAAAACCACCAGCCAATGAGAGGAGAATCCTGGTGGGGAACAGATAAATAGGAGAACCTGTACCGGGTACCATTCAAAGCCGTCTCTTTTGATAAAGATTTTCTGAAAGGATCCAGGAGGGATTAGAAGAGAACTCAGGCCAACCCAAAAGACCCTCATCCCCCACCACCAAGTGCCATTCAGAGTCCTCTCCCCAAAGAATCCCCCCATTCTTTAATCCAGATATCACACACCTAGAATGTTCTCTTCCCTTACCCAGAATTCTCGTTTACCAACAATCCCTTCCCTCTGCTACCTTACCCAGAATTCTCTGCCCTATTACCTTATTTTGAATCATCTCCCTTACTGAGAATCACCCCTCCCGTTCCCCTTATCTACAATCCTTTTTCTTTGTTCTCCTTACCCAAAATCCTCTGTCCCAATCTTCTCCCCTTGTTACCTTACCCACAGTCCTGGCTCCCAGAATCCTCTCCTCCCACATTCAGTCTATCTGTCCTGTTTGATCCCCACGTTTCATGCAATAAAAATGTTGTCTCTCCTCTCCTAGTCATGTTCCTCAGTAAGAAGCCCAAAGAGAAGGAAGCTGAATCTCGCAGTCAGGTCATTGAGGGGATCAGCCGCCTCATTTGTACAGCCAAGAACCAGAACACCATGCTGCGAGGTGAGTGGCCGATACTGATGTGGCTTCATGTCAGTGTCATTGGTGATCTGATCTCATTATTGTTCTTTGCAGTCACCATAGACGGGGTGGAGTGGAACGATGTCAAGTTTTTCCAGCTGGCTGCTCAGTGGCCCACTCATGTCAAGCAGTTCCCTGTGGGCGTATTTGGCCATGTGAAGATGTGATGTCATCATCGGAGAGGAAGATCAATCACTGTGTTTTCCCTTCCTGAGTCAGTGACTTCAAGTAGGGAGTTGTGTAGTTTTTATGGTCACTTTTCCTACAAAATGAAGATATTTTTGAAATATGTGTGTAAAAAAGACCGTGCCGTCTTCGTGAACGTATTACTACTAGAACCCCACATAGCGCTTCGTTTTCACAATATCCTGAAAAGCAGCGAATTCTCCTCAGTGATCTTCCCTTTTCCAAAAACTAGAAGGGAGCGTCGTCCATTCCTCCATCTGGTTCTAGAAGGGAGGCTCATTCGTTCCCCCGTCTGGTTCCAGAAGGAAGCGTCATCCTTTTTCCCATCTGGTTGTAGAAGGGAGCCACATCCGTCCCCCCGTCTAGTTCCAGAAGGAAACGTCGTCCGCTTTCCCATCTGGTTCCAAAAGGGAGCGTCATCCATTCACCCGGCTGGTTCTAGAATGGAGCGTCTTCCATTCCTTCGTCTGGTTCTAGAAGGGAGAATTGTCTGTTCCCCTGTCTGGTTCTAGAAGGGAGCATCGTCCATTTCCTCCGCCTAGTTCTAGAAGGGAGTGTTGTCCGTTCTCCCGTCTGGTTCTAGAAGGGAGCGTCGTCCATTCCCCGGCTGGTTCTAGAAGGGAGCGTCGTCCATTCCCCGGCTGGTTCTAGAAGGGAGTGTCGTCTGTTCCCCCATCTGGTTCTAGAAGTGAACGTCATTCATTTATCTTCTACATATCTCTGGAAAAACATTCATTGCACTGCTGGCGGGGAGATTCTCTCATTTCCCACCATTACAATTCAGGAAAAATTTATAAATGAGGAAGAGGCGGGGATTTACCTCTTCCACTTAAGCAATTATTCCAATAAACATGTCTGTCTGTTCCTGATTTGGTAACTTAATGTTAATGACACTGATAGGGGGCTTTGGGGTTCCATCACTTCTTAGAGTCTAAATTTTGCACCATTCATGAAGCTCTCCATGTGAGGAAAAGAGAAGATGGGAGACCCCCCAAATAGAGCTGTATAGAATAGGGAAGGCGGGAGACCCCAGAATAGAGCCGTATGGAATAGGTGGGAGACCTCAGAATAGAGCTGTATGGAATAGAGAAGGCTGAAGACCTCAGAATAGAGCCATATGGAATAGGTGGGAGACCTCAGAATAGAGCTGTGTGGAATAGAGAAGGTGGGAGACCTCAGAATAGAGCATTATAGAATAGAGAAGGTGGGAGACCTCAGAATGGAGCTGTATGGAATAGAGAACGTGGGAGACCTCAGAATAGAGCATTATAGAATAGAGAAGGTGGGAGACCTCAGAATAGAGCCGTATGGAATAGAGAAGGCGGGAGACCTCAGAATAGAGCCGTATGGAATAGAGAGGGTGGGAGACCTCAGAGTAGAGCCGTATGGAATAGAGAAGGTGGGAGACCCTGGAATAGAGAAGGCGGGAGACCTCAGAATAGAGAAGGCGGGAGACCTCAGAATAGAGCCGTATGGAAAAGAGAAGGCGGGAGACGTCAGAATAGAGCCGTATGGAATAGAGAAGGTGGGTGACCCCGGAATAGAGAAGGCGGGAGACCTCAGAATAGAGCCATATGGAATAGAGAAGGCGGGAGACCTCAGAATAGAGCCGTATGAAATAGAGAAGGCGGGAGACCTCAGAATAGAGCCGTATGGAATAGAGAAGGCGGGAGACCTCAGAATAGAGCCGTATGGAATAGAGAAGGCGGGAGACCTCAGAATAGAGCCGTATGGAATAGAGAAGGCGGAAGACCTCAGAATAGAGCCGTATGGAATAGAGAAGGTGGGAGACCCCAGAATAGAGCCGTATGGAATAGAGAAGGTGGGAAGCCTCAGAATAGAGCCGTATGGAATAGAGAAAGTGGGGGGCCTCGGAATAGAGCTGTATGGAATAGAGAATGTGGGAGGCCTCAGAATAGAGCCGTATGGAATAGAGAAGGTGGGAGACCTCACAACAGAGGCGTATGGAATAGAGAAGGTGGGAGACCTCAGAATAGAGAAGGCGGGAGACCTCACAATAGAGACGTATGGAATAGAGAAGGTGGGAAACCTCAGAATAGAGCCGTATGGAATAGAGAAGTTGGGAAACCTCAGAATAGAGCCGTATGGGGGGGGCTCATCTTCTCTGTAAACTTTCTGTAAAATGTGATGTCATTTATTGTCGATGGGAATCTGATACTTTGACAAATAAACTGAGGTGTAGTAAGGAGAGTGTCGTTATTTTGTGATCTTTGCTACACTTCCCCTAGTTGGGAATATCGTAATTTTATTGTAAATGAATATTTTTGGAGCCGATGACCTAAAGGCCGGGTCACACCTATGTGAATTAGATGAGGCTTTCCCCGCATCCAATTCGCATAGCAGGAGAATGTGACCGGCTTCCCTATGGAGCCAGTTCACATATCTCCATTGCGGAGCGCACTGCACAGAAACGCTGTGCGTCTTTGGCTCCATTTCAGGGCCGAATTCAGGCATAGATTCGTCCCTGAGATGGGGAACAGGGATGCACAGCGCTCCTGTGCGGTCCGCGGCCGGTTCCAGTGTGAACCCGGCCTAAAGGAGTTGTAAAGGCAGAAGGTGCCTTCTGTGCATTAAGATAAAAAGCCTGTGTGCAGCAGCCTTCCTCATCCCCCTAATACTTACCTGAGCCCCCCTTTCTATCCAGTGATGTCCACGAGTGCCTCAGCCGTCCAAGGCTCTCCCTCCTGATTGGCCGGAGCAGTGTCATTGGCTCCGGCTGCTGTCAATTAGGAGAGAGAGGGGGCTGGGCCATGGCTCAGTGTCTGAATGGACAAAGGGAGCTGTGACTCGGCTCGGCTGCCCCAATAGCAAGCTGCTTGTGTTGTGGGCACTCAACAGGAAGGAGGAGCCAGGAGACCCAAAGAGGGACCCTAGAAGAGGAGGATCGGGCTGCTCTGTGCAAAATCATTATAGAGCCGGGAAGTATAACATGTTTATTATTTTTATAGAAAAAAAAACAAGACTTTACAATCACTTTAACAATGGATCAGAAACATCATCAACTATACCCCCAGCAGCCACGCCGCATGTGACATGTCCATGTCTGTTTTCCTGCTGGGACAAGTTGGGGGACATCATTGGCACATCAAATAAGCAGACCAGTACACACCGATCTCTGCCCATCATCTGAGGAACCTGAATTCAGGTCTGTAGAATGGAAATCTGTTCGTGAAGGAATTCATGATCTAGTCCAGCCACTCTCAACTGGGGGTCCTCTAGAAGTTGCCGAGGGTTCCTCCACTATAGGTTGTTAGGGATTCCCCCCCAGAGCAGGCCCGTCTTTAAGGCAGGGCAAAAGGGGCAGCTGCCCTGGGCCCTGTCATTGTTGTGGGGCCCAAAGCAGCTGCCTCATACTTGCCAACTAACCTGGTTTAAATTCCCTTGTCCTTGAAGTTTTTGTCCTGTGCTGTGTCCCGATATCTCAGTGTGAAGTGCTGCTACCAATGCTGGATGACTCAGCTGCAGACCTTGTGTTTACATGTAAATAACCAATATTCATATTTAAATAGCATCAGCATTCATATGTAAATAGCGGTGTCCGGCAGCATTGATATGTAAATAAAGGTGGCATTCATATGTATATCATGTCCTCTCATATACACCATCACCTATACTGAATGCTGCCCACTGGGGAGGGGCATGCTTGAATGTCCTGCCTGCATCTGTGGTTATTAAGCCTAACATCAGCCTGTTCTGCAAAGGTAAGCAAATTAGTGGGGGGAGGGTAGTGTGGGGTGTGCAGAGGTTGGCAGAGAAGGAATTACAGTTTGGTGGGCACAGGTGAGCAAGGAGGGGATGTATGGAGGTAAGGAAGGTGGGTGCAAAAATGAGCAGAGGAGGCAGGTAGAGTTAAAGGGGGGGAGGGTTGGAGTGGAGAGGATGGGGGAGGTTTGGGGTGCAGAGGTTAGCAAGAGTTTTAGGATGCAAATGTGTACTGACAAGGTGGATAAAGATGGAGGTCATGTGTAGGGCAGCCCAATTATTTCAATGGGGCTTCTCTATGTGCTAGAAATGCGGAAGAAAGTCCCAAACCCTTTTCCAAAATCACACGGTGCCAAGGCACATCTCAGCTGATGGGTGAGAGTGTCATTAACGATTTATGACACTTCTGTGTATCTGCTAAAGAGCAGCACATTTCTGTGGTGTCGGGAAAGTGATTTTGTGTGTATTCCCAACACACACAGTGTAAATCTTCTCATTACATTGGTGGTCAGTGTAAATCTTCTCATTACATTGGTGGTCAGTGTAAATCTTCTCATTACATTGGTGGTCAGTGTAAATCTTCTCATTACATTGGTGGTCAGTGTAAATCTTCTCATTACATTGGTGGTCAGTGTAAATCTTCTCATTACATTGGTGGTCAGTGTAAATCTTCTCATTACATTGGTGGTCAGTGTAAATCTTCTCATTATATTGGTGGTCAGTGTAAATCTTCTCATTACATTGGTGGTCAGTGTAAATCTTCTCATTACATTGGTGGTCAGTGTAAATCTTCTCATTATATTGGGGCTTGGTGTACAATCCTTTCATTCACACTAGTTGCCAGTGTGAAGGTCCCCCTTACATTGGTGGTCAGTGTAAATCCTTCCTTACATTGGTGGTTACTGTGAATGCTTCTATTACATTAGTGTTCAGTATAAATCCCCATTACATTGATGGCCAGTGTTGAAACTCCTCTTTATATTGGTAGTAGGTAAAAAAATGTGCATTGCCATTGATCACACCTTCCCCTCCCCCCAGCACTGCCACTGATCCCAAGAGTTCTAGGATCCCTAGGAGTTTTCGGTCTATTGATGGGTCCCCTCACCTCCCAAGTCCATGGTGTGCAGGCAGTGAGGAGATGATGTGCTGTAACCTCTAGCAACCAATCAGTGAGCAGTATTACTGTATAGTAATCTTTAGCAACCAATCAACAAGTAGAAATCATGTGCTGTAACCTCTAGTAACTAGTCAGTGAGCCGTAATGTGTGCTGTAAACTCTTAACAACCAGTCAGTGAGCCGTAATGATATGCTGTAACCAATCGCAAGCGCTGCCTGATCTGATACCGTAAACTGATTTTGAGTCTAGCTGATATTTATTGTATGTCTCAGAGCAGGTGGAGAGCGAAATTGCATTGGGGGGGGGGGGGCAGGAAAAATTTTGCCCAGGGTCCAATCAATATTAAAGACGGCCCTGCCCCAGAGGTTGCTGGGGGTTCTTCTAGAGCAGGGGTAGTGAATTATATTTCAAGGGGGTCCAGTAACTAAAAAAATTTCTGCCCAAGGTCTGTGCCATGAAAGATTGTACGCATCTGCTTTCGGCACAAGCTGCGCTCTGTGGCGATTTTCTTACCATTTCCTCCACACACTCTGATAATACTCTAAATATCCCCAATAATGTTCCCCGTTACGTCAGGTGCTCCTACCAGAGTAGATCATTACATTGGGTGCCCCCACCGTACTACCCCCATAAATCAGTTGCCACCGTCAGAGTACCCCCTTATATCAGGTGTCTCTCATCAGAAGGCCCCCTTACAGTATGTGCTGTCATCAGAGTGCCCCCTTAACATAATATGTACCCATCAGCATGACCCTTATTTTATGTTATGGGTGCACGCTAATGGGCACATTTTGTTGTGCCCATCAGAGATAACAAGCAGCAGGGGCGGGCACATGATGTCACGTCTTACCTTGCAGCCCGGCCGGGAGCCGCGAGATAGTAAGCAGCAGGGAGCAGGATGCCCATGGTCCAAGCAACCAATGACTGCTGAGCAGAGGAGGGAGGATGTGGCACTGTACATTGACAGCCTGGACAGGAGCGTTGCTTGGTCCACAGGACATTTAATGACGGCTGCTCTACTGTAGAGGTTCCTCAGAAATCCCCCCGGGGGTTCTTAGGAGATCCCTGAGCTATAACTGATTGATCTCCCATCTCCTGCATAGTTCCAGAGCTCTACCCCACCTTCTAGAGCCAGAAGTATGGCAGCAGAGGAGATGTCTAAGGGCGACGTTCTTCCAAATGATCTTCAATGTAAGGAACATTTTCCAGCTCACCACCAATGACTTGGTCTTAGCTGGGGTTTCCTGAAAACTGGAAATCATATCATGGTGCCACACCGAGGAGGGGTAAAAAGGGTTAGAAAGACAATTCTAATATTTCTATTAAACTTTAATGTGGAGCCAGAATAATCACCCCACTGAGGGATCCATTTATATGTCACTGAAGAGAACTCCGACCACATCCAACAAATCTTTCTGTAAACCTGCTCATCGCACATGTCGCAGTTAGATACTGACAGTCACATTGCTGCACACAGAATTCCACCGCTAAGTTATGAAAACAAAAACTGCGTCTTGTGAAAAAAAAAAAAACACAAAAATAAATAAATAAATAGCATCACTAAAAGCAACAAATTCCACAAATTGTAAATAAAACGGTGACCGTGCTCTGCCTACTATATATAATAATACACAACAGATCTAATCATTATTCATCCATCCATCCATCCAACCCTCCATCACATCCCTATCCACTCAACCAATTCTCCCTCCATGTATGTCTCCGTCCATCCACATCTCCCTCTATCCATCCATGTCTTCATCCAACCAGCCCTCCCTCCATCCATCTGTCGCCATCCACATTTCTATCCACTCAACCAATCCTCCATCCATGTATGTCTCCGTCCATCCACATGTCCATCTATCCCTCACTCCATCCATCCATCAACCAACCTCCCTCTATCCATCCCATTCCCCAATCCATCCCTCCCTTCCTCCACGTCTCTGTCCATCCATCTCACCATCCAGCCAACCAACCCTCCATCCAACCCTCCCTCCATCCCTCCATTTATCCATGTCTGCATCCATCCATCCAACCAACCTCCCTTTATCCATCCATGTCTCCACCTATCCAACCCTCCATCTCACCATCCAGCCAGCCCTCCATCCATTCAACCAACCCTCCATCCATCCTACATCCCTCCATCCACCTCTCCAGCCATCCAACCAACCCTTCCTCACTCCATCCATCTATCCAACCATCCATGTCTCCATCCAGCTAACCAACCCTCCATCCACATCTCTATCCAACCAACCTCTCTTTATCCATCCATTCCCCTATCCATGTCTCCATCCATCCACGTCTCTGTCCATCTATCCATGTCTCCATCAAACCAACCATCCATGTCTCCATCCAACCAATCACCCATCCATCAAACCCTCCCTCTATGTCACCAAACCTTCCTCCATCCAACCAACCCTCCATCCATCCAACCCACCTTCCATGTCTCCACCCACCCCTCCATTCTTCCGTTTATCCATGTCTGCATCCATCCAACCAACCTCCCTCTATCCATCCATGTCTCCACCTATCCATCCATGTATGTCTCCATCCATCCAACCAACCCTCCATCCATCTAGCCATGTCTCCATCCATCCAACCTCCCTCTATCCATCCATGTCTCCAACTATCCATCCATCAACCCTCCATCCTTCCTTCCGTTTATCCATGTCTGTATCCATCCAACCAACCTCCCTCTATCCATCCGTGTCTCCACCTATCCATCCAGCCAACCCTCCATCCATCCAACCCTCCCTCCGACTCTCCAGCCATCCATCCAACCCTCCCTCACTTTATCCTTCTCCATCCATGTCTCCATGCATCCAACCAACCCTCCATCCATCTAGCCATGTCTCCATCCATCCAACCTCCCTCTATCCATCCATGTCTCCAACTATCCATCCATCAACCCTCCATCCTTCCTTCCGTTTATCCATGTCTGCATCCATCCAACCAACCTCCCTCTATCCATCCGTGTCTCCACCTATCCATCCAGCCCACCCTCCATCCAT
This sequence comes from Lithobates clamitans, assembly GCA_037952925.1. Lineage (NCBI taxonomy): Eukaryota > Metazoa > Chordata > Amphibia > Anura > Ranidae > Lithobates > Lithobates clamitans. Next base: position 139,376 of record JBBGZY010002629.1, read on the forward strand.
CCAACCCTCCCTCCGACTCTCCAGCCATCCATCCAACCCTCCCTCACTTTATCCTTCTCCATCCATCCATGTCTCCATGCATCCAACCAACCTCTCTCTATCCATCCATGTCTCCAACTATCTATCCATCTATCCAAGACTCCATCCATTCAACCAACCCTCCACGTCTCCGTCCATTCATCCCACATCCCTCCATCCACCTCGCCAGCCATCCATCCATCTAACCAACCCACCCTCCATCCCTCCATGTCACCAACCCTTCCTCCATCCATCCCTCCATGTCACCAACCCTTCCTCCATTCATACAGGTCTCCATCCACCCATGATGATGGGAGGATGAGGAATACAAATGGCTGATGTTGATTGAGGAAGTGAAGTTCCACTTTCACTACAGACATTAACTTTTCTCCATATGACCAATGCAAATCTTCTCCAGCCCACTCTCCCCTCCTCCATTCTCTATCACCCTCACATTCAGGGTGGTGGGAAGGTGAGGTGCGATGTTTTGCAAGATGTCCTGGATTCAGGAATGGGGGGAGATCTCTCAGGACACTTTATCTGAATTTCTCTTCTGAGTTTTGCACATTATGATTGTCTATTATATATATTACTACACACAAAATCCAGAGTGCAGTCACCATTCTATTTCAGAACTCCACACTAACGCATTTCGCCTGCAGAATGGGCACAGAACTCTTTTAGAGAGACGCGTCAGTGGAGTTACATTTGGAGGGGGAGGACACATCTCAGTGATCTGGTTTAATAAGAAAAGAAGAGCGCAGTGTGCAGCCAGGGTTGTCATGTCCTGGATGGGAAGGAGGCGGATCTCGGAAGGGGCGGAGCTCCTGTGACCTGTGTAGTCACCTGGAGTCATGTGGTTGGATTGGTGGATATATCACAATGTGTTCATTTGCGATAACCGGGAAGTCACGCCGGGATCTCCGATCGATATGTTGTGACGTTACCGGGAGTTCCAAGCTACTCCGGATATCGGAATGTTCGGAACATCGGCCTCTCCTCCGACGCAGCTCCGATGTTGTTGGTTATTTTGCGGACGCTGCAGAACTCTGACACCTGTGGGGGGATGGGCATCACAGGCTCGTCATGTGACAGCAGCGGGCTCAGTGGGGGAGGGGATGGAGGAGACTCCTCTTTACAGCCAAGGATTAGCGGATTGTCCGTCTTCCTGTAGATGGTGCCCTCCCTGAGCCGGCACATTATACAGGACAGCACATCGGTGGCACAAGGAAGAGGGGGCGTGTCCGTCGGTTTCCGGGAAGCACCAATCACCTGAATGGGAGGAGACAAAATAAGACAAGTCATGACCCATCAATGACCCCACAGAGGGGCGGAGCGGTGACTGAACTGTCCTATTCTGGGTGGAGGAAAGCCACAATTTCATCATCAGGGTGTAATAATGAGACCGCCCCCAGTGTATGAGATCCCCCCCCGGTACACATCCCATAATACTGCTCTATAACAATGCTACTTATGTGCTCAGCAGGAAAAAGCAAACAAGAGGGTGCTAGCTGACAATTTCCCACTAGGCCAGTGCCCCCCCCTGCTTTCCAGCAGAGATCCGGTGCAATAGAAGAAACCTTCACAGCCAGCCAATCATCTCTAAACAGGATTGATAGTGAGTATTCCAGGGCCGCGGAGTCACCCTGACCGGGCCGCGGCGTCACCCTGACCGGGCCGCGGCGTCACCCTGACCGGGCCGCGGCGTCACATGCTCCTCCCCTGGAGACTACAAGCGGTTATGGCGACACCCATCACTCGGGCCGCTCTGCAGAGCAATGACAGGAAGTTCTGTTTTCTTCATATATAGAGATTTGTAGACTGGCCATTAGAGGAGCTCCCAGTGGCTCAGTGCGATTACTCTAGCCACTATAATGGAAAAGTCATGCCGTACCTTCACCACCAGTGCGTCTATATGGACAGAGCGCTCTTCCCTCATGACTTGGTCCACCAGCTCCAGTATGAGGCGCCTCTTCTCCTCCAGACTGGAGATATCGGGGGCCCCCTTCCCCCATGTAGGGATCAGAGTGAGAACTGTCCCCTCCCCCTCACCACACAACACCGATGTGTCCAAATACAAAGACCCTGCAAGACACAACATGCAGAGGGATGTCTGGGGGGCGGTGTCAGTGTGGGGGGGGGGGCGATGTCAGCGTGGGGGGTTGTGTGTTGAGTGTATTGGTTATGCAGTGTGGGGGAGGTGCGTATTGGTTAGGCAGTGTGGGGGAGGTGCATATTGGTTAAGCAGTGTGGGGGAGGGGCATATTGGTTAAGTAGTGTGGGGGAGGAGTGTATTGGTTAGGCAGTGTGGGGGAGGGGCGTATTGGTTAAGCAGTGTGGGGGAGGGGTGTATTGGTTATGCAGTGTGGGGGAGGTGCGTATTGGTTAGGCAGTGTGGGGGAGGGGCGTATTGGTTAGGCAGTGTGGGGGAGGTGCATATTGATTAAGCAGTGTGGGGGAGGGGCATATTGGTTAAGCAGTGTGGGGAGGTGCGTATTGGTTAAGCAGTGTGGGGGGGGGGTTATTGGTTAAGCAGTGCGGGGGAGAGGTGTGTGGCCACGTACCGGTCTCCTCCCGTATTGCCAGGATTCCGCTCTTCGCCGTCAGCGGCTCCAGGGAATCCCTCAGCACTCCTCCAGACACTCGGCTCCGATTCCGGATCTCCTCCTGGGAAATTTCCTGCAGAGGAGGGAAGGATCAGATTGGACCCGGCTCTGCGGGGGAAGCTCTGGAACACTCAGACCCCGCCCATGCGGTGGAACTTCGGAACATTTTGGTGACAATCTATTTACATGGACAGCAAGAAACGTCTTGGCTGGAAACATCCGGAACATTCCATGGGATGCTCTGCAGATCCCGTCACTAAATGACCAATTCTGCGCAGCCCAACCCAGGAACATCCTGAAGGGGGGGGGATAAAAGGACAGGGGGGGTAGAGGACATCCTGTGGGGAGGGGGGGCAGGACAATCTGGGGAGGAGGGGGGGGCAGGACAGTCTGGGGAGGAGGGGGGGTCAAAGGATATTCTGTGGAGGGGGGCAGAGGACATCCTCTGGAGGGGGGGCAGAGGACATCCTGTGGAGGGGGGGGCAGGACATCCTGTGGAGGGGGGGGCAGGACATCCTGTGGAGGGGGGGCAGGACATCCTGTGGAGGGGGGGGCAGGACATCCTGTGGAGGGGGGGGGGGCAGGACATCCTGTGGAGGGGGGGGGGGCAGGACATCCTGTGGAGGAGGGGGGCAGGACAGTCTGGGGAGGAGGGGGGGGCAGGACAGTCTGGGGAGGAGGGGGGGTCAAAGGATATTCTGTGGAGGGGGGCAGAGGACATCCTCTGGAGGGGGGGCAGAGGACATCCTGTGGAGGGGGGGGCAGGACATCCTGTGGAGGGGGGGGCAGGACATCCTGTGGAGGGGGGGGGGGCAGGACATCCTGTGGAGGGGGGGGCAGGACATCCTGTGGAGGGGGGGGGCAGGACATCCTGTGGAGGGGGGGGGCAGGACATCCTGTGGAGGGGGGGCAGGACATCCTGTGGAGGAGGGGGGCAGGACATCCTGTGGAGGAGGGGGGCAGGACATTCTGTGGAGGAGGGGGGCAGGACATTCTGTGGAGGTGGGGCAGAGGACATCCTGTGGAGGGGGGCAGAGGACATCCTGTGGAGGGGGGCAGAGGACATCCTGTGGAGGGGGGGGCAGGGGACATCCTGTGGAGGGGGGGGCCAGAGGACATCCTGTGGAGGGGGGCAGAGGACATCCTGTGGAGGGGGGGCAGGACATTCTGTGGAGGGGGGGGCAGAGGACATCCTGTGGAGGGGGGGGGCAGAGGACATCCTGTGGAGGCAGGGCATTCTGTGGAGGGGGGGCAGAGGACATCCTGTGGAGGGGGGGGCAGAGGACACCCTGTGGAGGGGGGGGGGCAGAGGACATCCTGTGGAGGGGGGGGGCAGAGGACATCCTGTGGAGGGGGGGCAGAGGACATCCTGTGGAGGGGGGGCAGAGGACATTCTGTGGAGGGGGGGGCAGGACATCCTGTGGAGGGGGGGGCAGAGGACATCCTGTGGAGGGGGGGGCAGAGGACATCCTGTGGAGGGGGGGGGCAGAGGACATCCTGTGGAGGGGGGGGGCAGAGGACATCCTGTGGAGGGGGGGGGCAGAGGACATCCTGTGGAGGGGGGGGCAGAGGACATCCTGTGGAGGGGGGGGCAGAGGACATCCTGTGGAGGGGGGGGGCAGAGGACATCCTGTGGAGGGGGGGGCAGAGGACATCCTGTGGAGGGGGGGGCAGAGGACATCCTGTGGAGGGGGGGCAGAGGACATCCTGTGGAGGGGGGGCAGAGGACATCCTGTGGAGGGGGGGGCAGAGGACATCCTGTGGAGGGGGGGGCAGAGGACATCCTGTGGAGGGGGGGCAGAGGACATCCTGTGGAGGGGGGGCAGGACATATTGTGGAGGGGGGGGGCAGAGGACATTCTGTGGAGGGGGGGGCAGAGGACATCCTGTGGAGGGGGGGGCAGAGGACATCCTGTGGAGGGGGGGGGCAGAGGACATTCTGTGGAGGGGGGGGCAGAGGACATCCTGTGGAGGGGGGGCAGGACATATTGTGGAGGGGGGGGGCAGAGGACATTCTGTGGAGGGGGGGGGCAGAGGACATCCTGTGGAGGGGGGGGCAGAGGACATCCTGTGGAGGGGGGGGGCAGAGGACATCCTGTGGAGGGGGGGGGCAGAGGACATCCTGTGGAGGGGGGGGCAGAGGACATTCTGTGGAGGGGGGGGCAGAGGACATCCTGTGGAGGGGGGGACAGAGGACATTCTGTGGAGGGGGGGGCAGGACATCCTGTGGAGGGGGGGCAGGACATCCTGTGGAGGGGGGGGCAGAGGACATCCTGTGGAGGGGGGGGCAGGACATCCTGTGGAGGGGGGGGCAGAGGACATCCTGTGGAGGGGGGGGCAGAGGACATCCTGTGGAGGGGGGGCAGAGGACATTCTGTGGAGGGGGGCAGGGACCCTCCTATATACACTGAGTTCTGCTTACAATAGGAACGGTTTCTTGCCGAAAAAGTTCCCCCGGCGAATAATGACCCCCATGTACTGCGCAGTATGAAGCACTACCGAGCCGAAAATAGCCGAACATACACAGCTGAGCATCAGCTGTACACCGCGCCTGCGCACATTTAACACCACATTCTACCACACGCCCCCGATGCTCCCGATACTCTGCAAGGGGCGGATAATAAACATATTATCACAGTAATACACCCGCCCCTGGCAGAGTATCGGGAACGTGCGGCATTGTCTGGTAGCATCGGGCACAATGTCCTGCTCATTGCGCAGGCGCGGTGTACAGCTCACTCACAGCTGTTCAGCGTCGGATATTTTCAGCGGCTCCCTTGTTGTTCACGCTGCGCCTGCGCAGTACAGGGGGGTCATTATCCACCGAGGGGAACTTTCTCAGCAGAACACCGGCATTGTGCGGCTCACTATGACAAGTTCACCTCCAGGAAGGACCAATCAGAGCCTCTCTAAGGAAATTTGTGTTCCCTCTTTGGGTCGCCCCCCAGAAATGACAGTCGGATGCGGATTGGTTCCTAGATTTCTTATTGTACTTTTCACCCATTGGTCTGCTTATCTGAGGGTGGAGCTAAACTGATTACTAATTAATGACTGTGGGGGGGAGGGGAACCCTTGACCGTGGTAACCAACAACATGCCACAGATAAACCCCAATTGGTTGTCTCCAGTTTTCATATGTGAACCATAAACCGCCCCACCCCCTCCCCCTCCCCCGCCCCCGATCACCTCCTGCTGGTTGAAGTGCAGCAATATGAACATCTGGAGGGTGGAGACCCGGAGGGTGAGACCACCATACCGCACCTCCGCATTCCCCAACCACGTCCACTGCAGCCGCTGTGACTGGCCAATAGGAGAGGAGCTTTGAAGAGCCGGACCTGCAGAACACAGAACCCGCCATTATTACAGACTAAGGAAGGAGATCTGCCCCTCCCGTGGTGCCCACATACCACGCCTTCATAAATGGACCCATAAAACTGAACTCAATACACAAATATATTTGACCTACCAAAGCATTTGTACCTCTGTCCATCCAGTCCTGAGATTTACACAGCTCTGTCACACAGTATAGCCCTGTCAGGTTGGACAACACACCAGATTTGGTTTTCTGCGGCAGTTTCATTTTCACTTACAGGTCTTCTCCTCACTTTGTTTAGGGACAAGAAGCAAACGGATTAGCTCATCCCTTTGCTCTCTCACCTTATTGGCTCCTTGTGCTGCTTCACCACACCCCTTTCTGAGCCCTGCTGTACAGGGACAGTAAGAGCCCGGTGCCAGGTCACATTCAGGGACTCACACCGCTTGGATTTAATAATAAGATTTCTGAATGACAGTAAAATCCCTTTTTTTGAAGAACAGAAAGCAACATAAGGAGGAGAAGTTCCAGTTCAGAGGGTTATGCTGCCACCTAAAGGAGAATCGGACACCAGCAACAGCAGTAAAACACCTTCCACTCCCATCATGCAGTAATGGGGCAACCAGAAGATACAGAGAGGGCGCCGTTGTCACCTAATTTACTCCAGGAGATGGATTTTAGAGGTGAACTAAAAATCCATACTTCTTAATCGCACATTACAGGACCCAGAGGAGGTCATGGCTACCTGAGACGTCCCAAAGCACGGAACATGAAGGGTGCCAACAATGCCAACATGCCCAAAATCAGAATAGGGGACCGTAGTACAAAGCCGCCTGCAGGGCCTTTCACCCCAAAGTGTCTCCTCATCAGTATGATCATCTACCAGGTAGAACTTGGTGTGATGAGAAGAAGACCAGGCAGCAGAAATCTCATCAACTCAAACCAAAGCTTGATGCTGAGGAGACCAGGAGGTACCGAGCAGTCCTGGTGGAAGGAGCCCTGGCTGGGAAAGGAGGAGCCTTGTCCCTAATATCATAATCCTGAGAATCCACTGAAAAATAGTGGATTGAGAAGCAGAACCCTCCTGAGACCCTTCAGATAGAATAAGGAGGGAAATCAGACTGTAGAAGGAAAGCCATAGACTTCAGATAAACTCTCACAGCTCAACATCCATAGAGACAAGCACATTCTATTTAGGATTAGGGCCAACAGAAAAAAAAATAAAAAAAAGGAAGGACAAAAATCTTCAATATACCTCATTCTGGTGAAGAATCGGAAAGGGTTCTTTACAGGAAAGCACAGACAACTCAGACTCTGAGCCGAAATAATGGCAAAAAAAGACAACCTTTCACAAGAAGCAACAATAGAATGTCTTGGATTGGCTCAAATGGAAAAGTCTGTAAAACAGACAAGAACAAATTAAGTTACTGCATAGGCAAACAATCTGCATGACACCCTCCACAAATGCCTTTATCACAGAAGGACGCAATAGGTCTATGAAACAGAATGGCCAAAACTGAGATCTGCCCCATGACGGTACTAAAGGCCAGAGACATCTCCACACCACACTGGAGAAGGGTCAAAAGGCGCCCCTCAGCATACCATCAGGGATGAAACTTTCGAGCATCACACCAGCAAAACAGGCCTTCCATGTACAATGGTAGACCTTCCTGGAGGCCAATTTACAATATCCCTGATCCTCACCACAAGGGCTTCAACAGTCAAGCCAAAAATGCCTGCAGCCACAAAGCAGGATGGTAGACCGGACGCTGAGATCTGGAAGATCCCATGGCTCATCTGCCAAGAGATTTACTGTGTCCACATACCACATTCTTCTTGGCCAAGCCGGTGTGATCGGATTCACCAGAATATCCTCCACCTTTATCCAGGACATCAGTAGATGAAGAAGCTGAAGTGGCAAAGAGGCTCAGATCAGGACATGACAGAACGCACTGATGCCAGGAATCCCCCGATGAAACCAAGCAATCACAGCATGAATTACATCAAGGTTTGTGCAGACCATCCACATCGTGAGGGTTGTCTGCACAAACCTTGATGTAATCCATGTGGTTTTACCTGTTGTTTTCTATGACGTTTTTTAATAAATCTTTTTGACCTACTTCACCTTGGGAATATTTTATATTATTTTCCCAATCTATGGCATTAACGGTCTTTATTACCTTATCCCGCACTGAGGGTTCTACAACCAAGTCCATCCAAGTTACAGTATTCCCAGCTACACAGCATTCGGAATAAGCCGCGATTCCATCTGGCATTTCCTATACAAGTGCGTTTGACTCCTATAGTGGGAGTCACTACTTTCTGGTGAGTAGACTGTGTGACCGGTGATGGTGGTGGAAGTTTAACCATCTAATGATCGCTGAATAGGAGGATTGCATCCAGAAGTTTTCCAGATTTTGCTTATTATTGAACACTTTTTGTTTTTAATTTTGTGCTTTTTGTACACTTATCACTTATGGTGGTGTTTTCACGATTGGACTTTTGTTGTGAATGTATTAATATCAGCATTTATTAGTTTGTGTGTCAAGCATTTAACCAATTTTGCACTTTCACTTTTTATTAGAGCGCGGTTCTGATTAACTTCTTAATTATTATTTCCATTTAATTTTTATACAATGTGCTGCTCTTATATCATTTTATATATTATTGTTCCATTTGCGCGGGTTGGTGGTATTTCCATCTTATTCTGTGTTTCTTTTCCTTTCTGAATTGCTCCACCCACGGGAACTGGTTCAGACACTTGAGGTCCAGAATTAGCTGGATGTCTCCAACAGGTTTGGGAACCATAAGCAGTTCACAGTTGAAGCCATGAGACCTTTCCTCCTCAGGGATGGGTGTGAAGACCCCCAGAGATGGCAGCCTTTCCAAAGGAAACCAATTTTGCAGCTACAAAGAGACCCTTAGTGTATAAATCATGGAGGCAGAAAGCAGCGAAGCTCCAGCTTGTAGTCTCCGGAAATCACACTGCAAACTTAGTTGTGATTCCCGAGTCCAGGAGGCCACAAAGGCCAATATCTACACGAAGGCCAATAGCTACACAAAGGCCAATATCTACACAAAGGCCAATATCTACACAAAGGCCAAATAGCTACACAAAGGCCAATAGCTACACAAAGGCCAATAGCTACACAAAGGCCAATAGCTACACAAAGGCCAATAGCTACACAAAGGCCAATATCTACACAAAGGCCAATATCTACACAAAGGCCAAATAGCTACACAAAGGCCAATATCTACACAAAGGCCAATAGCTACACAAAGGCCAATAGCTACACAAAGGCCAATAGCTACACAAAGGCCAATAGCTACACAAAGGCCAATAGCTACACAAAGGCCAAATAGCTACACAAAGGCCAAATAGCTACACAAAGGCCAAATAGCTACACAAAGGCCAATAGCTACACAAAGGCCAATATCTACACAAAGGCCAATATCTACACAAAGGCCAAATAGCTACACAAAGGCCAATATCTACACAAAGGCCAATAGCTACACAAAGGCCAATAGCTACACAAAGGCCAATAGCTACACAAAGGCCAATAGCTACACAAAGGCCAAATAGCTACACAAAGGCCAAATAGCTACACAAAGGCCAATAGCTACACAAAGGCCAATAGCTACACAAAGGCCAATAGCTACACAAGGGCCAAAAGCTACACAAGGGCCAATAGCTACACAAAGGCCAATATCTACACAAAGGCCAATAGCTACACAAAGGCCAATAGCTACACAAAGGCCAATATCTACACAAAGGCCAATAGCTACACAAAGGCCAATAGCTACACAAAGGCCAATAGCTACACAAAGGCCAATAGCTACACAAAGGCCAAATAGCTACACAAAGGCCAAATAGCTACACAAAGGCCAAATAGCTACACAAAGGCCAATAGCTACACAAAGGCCAATAGCTACACAAGGGCCAAAAGCTACACAAGGGCCAATAGCTACACAAAGGCCAATATCTACACAAAGGCCAATAGCTACACAAAGGCCAATAGCTACACAAAGGCCAATATCTACACAAAGGCCAAATAGCTACACAAAGGCCAATAGCTACACAAAGGCCAATATCTACACAAAGGCCAATATCTACACAAAGGCCAAATAGCTACACAAAGGCCAATATCTACACAAAGGCCAATAGCTACACAAAGGCCAATAGCTACACAAAGGCCAATAGCTACACAAAGGCCAATAGCTACACAAAGGCCAAATAGCTACACAAAGGCCAAATAGCTACACAAAGGCCAATAGCTACACAAAGGCCAATAGCTACACAAGGGCCAAAAGCTACACAAGGGCCAATAGCTACACAAAGGCCAATATCTACACAAAGGCCAATAGCTACACAAAGGCCAATAGCTACACAAAGGCCAATATCTACACAAAGGCCAATAGCTACACAAAGGCCAATAGCTACACAAAGGCCAATAGCTACACAAAGGCCAATAGCTACACAAAGGCCAAATAGCTACACAAAGGCCAAATAGCTACACAAAGGCCAATAGCTACACAAAGGCCAATAGCTACACAAGGGCCAAAAGCTACACAAGGGCCAATAGCTACACAAAGGCCAATAGCTACACAAAGGCCAAAAACTACACAAAGCCCAAAAGCTACACAAGGGCCAATAGCTACACAAAGGCCAATAGCTACACAAAGGCCAATAGCTACACAAAGGCCAATAGCTATCCCCCTGTCTGCACAAATATGAGGGGGCCCTTCACCGTGAGGAGGATTTGCCTCCAGATCTGGAGGACTGGGATGTGGGCTTCTGCTTAACCACTTCCTGCCCAGGCCATTTTTTGTGATTGGGCACTGCGTCGCTTTAACTGACAATTGCGCGGTCGTGCGACGTTGTACCCAAACAAAATTAACGTAATTTTCTTTTGGTGGTATTTGATCATCTCCGCGTTTTTTAAATTTTTTGCGCTATAAACAAAAAAAGAGCAACAATTTTGAAAAAAAACACAATATTTTTTACTTTTTGCTATAATAAATATCCACATTTAAAAAAAAAAATATTCACGACTTTAGGCCAATATATATTCTACATATTTTTGGTAAAAAAAAAAAAACAACATTGCAAAAGGTGTATATTGATTGGTTTGCGCAAAAGTTATAGCATCTACAATTTAGGTTATTGATTTATAGCATTTATATTATTTTTTTTTTTATTAGTAATGGCGGTGATCAGCGATTTTTAGGGGGACTGCGACATTGCGGCGGACAGATCGGACACTTTTTTGAAACCATTGACATTAATACAGCAATCAGAGCTATAAATAGCCATTGATTACTGTATGTGTTCTAACTGGGGGGGGGGGGGGGGACTGACTGGGGGAGGAGACCGATCAGTGTTCCTATACACTAGGAACACACAATCTGTCTCCTCTCCCCTGACAAGACGTGGATCTCCACACACACACACACACACACACAAATCCCGTTCCTGCTTTGTCACGAGCGATCGCAGGTGCCCGGTGAACATCGCGGCCACCGGGAACGCACATCAGTTCCTCAGTGACGCGGTGTGTGTGCCTCCGGTGGCGTGTGCGCCCCCTATACCGGCATTAAGCTGAGGATGTCATTTGACTATACCTGGGATGTGAAGTGGTTAAAGCCCAAGGCTGCGGACCCAGTTAAATGTGACTTCCTGTGTCCCAGGGGGTCATGGAGATCAATAGACATCCCCCACATGCCCGTCTTCACTGGGAAAAGGACTTGCCTCCAGACCTGGGGGGGGTGTTTGGGGATCCACTTCTTTTACAGAACTGGGAAGTACGTTTCTGCTTGGATTCTGAAGGCGTTGGTTTCTAGAGTAAGAGTACCTTCTGGATGAAGGCAACCGAGTTACTCAAAGGAGGGCAGCCTCTAACGTTGCTTTCTGCTGAGATGTTGCATTGTTCTGCACATGAGCCATAGCATCCTCCTCATATAAACCAACTTATTGCCCATCCTGCACAGCTGCCATATCAAGTCTTCCAAGGCGTCTACCGTGACACTTGGGATCTGATTCTCTGGAAAGAAGAATATATGCTTTTCCCAAACTTTGAGGAGACCAGAGAGAAGGATCACATATATAACCATATAGCCTCCATATATACCAGACCACAGTCCCCTCCATATACAACACACCACATGTTGCTCAGAAATTAAATGGAATAACCACATGCACTCCGCCCATAATAACCGATTGTCAGCGTCCTCCTACCACTTACACTTCCTGAAGAAGGTGGTGAACCTCAGTAGAGGGAGAGCCAAGGAACTGGAAAAATACTTCTGTGGGTCGTCCATAAAGAAGTGAGCAGAGAACGGCCAACACTGAGCTGAGAGGAGAGAAACCTCAACATCGGACCCGTCCTCCATCCCACCGCCATCCTCCAACGTCACCTGAGAAGAACCAAATTCCAGAAGAACTAGAGGGAGAGCAACACCCAGCCCAACCCTACACTTCATTCCAAACCCATCCTTCCCAACTATTCCCATAACAGCCCCTACCCATCCAATCCCGTCCCACCATCCCCCATCCAATCCCGTCCCACCATCCCGTCCCACCATCCCCCATCCAATCCTGTCCCACCATCCCCCATCCAATCCCGTCCTCCATCCCACCGCCATCCTCCAACGTCACCTGAGAAGAACCAAATTCCAGAAGAACTAGAGGGAGAGCAACACCCAGCCCAACCCTACACTTCATTCCAAACCCATCCTTCCCAACTATTCCCATAACAGCCCCTACCCATCCAATCCCGTCCCACCATACCCCATCCAATCTCGTCCCACCATCCCGTCCCACCATACCCCATCCAATCCCATCCCACCATCCCCCATCGAATCCCGTCCCACCATCCCCCATCCAATCCTGTCCCACCATCCCCCATCCAATCCCGTCCTCCATCCCACCGCCATCCTCCAACGTCACCTGAGAAGAACCAAATTCCAGAAGAACTAGAGGGAGAGCAACACCCAGCCCAACCCTACACTTCATTCCAAACCCATCCTTCCCAACTATTCCCATAACAGCCCCTACCCATCCAATCCCGTCCCACTATCCCCCATCCAATTCCGTCCCACCATCCCCCATCCAATCCCGTCCCACCACCCCCCACCCTCCAGAATACACTTCTACCCCATCCATTCCCTTCTCACCATCCCCCCCTCCTCCTCCTCTGCTAGGAGTTCAGTGTCCACCTCCTTCAGCCAGTATAGATGTTCTTCTCTCTGAAGATCTTTCGCCTCCTGCAGATTTTTTAACATTTGCTGAGGAAACCGGTTTGGAAAACAAATTCCAATCTGATCGACCACAAAATTCTCCAACCAGCAAAGTCCAAATGTCAGCAGACGCTCAGCCAGGTAATGCCTGCAATGCATCATGGGAAAGAGAAATTCAACGTCAAATGGCAACAAATCTTCAAAACAACCAATCATCGCACCCCCCCTCTATATACACCCATCACCCCCCCCATCTATATACACCCACCACACCCCCCATCTATATACACCCATCACACCCCCCATCTATATACACCCATCACCCCCCATCTATATACACCCATCACCCCCCCCATCTATATACACCCATCACACCCCCCATCTATATACACCCATCACACCTCCCATCTATATACACCCATCACCCCCCATCTATATACACGCATCGCATCCCCCCCCGCTATATATACACCCATCACCCCCCATCTATATACACCCATCACACCCCCCATCTGTATACACCCATCACACCTCCCATCTATATACACCCATCGCACCCCCCATCTATATACACGCATCGCATCCCCCCCGCTATATATACACCCATCACCCCCATCTATATACACCCATCACCCCCCCATCTATATACACCCATCGCACCCCCCCTACTATATACACCCATCGCACCCCCCCGCTATATATACACCCATCACCCCCCCATCTATATACACCCATCGCACCCCCCCGCTATATATACACCCATCGCATCCCCCCCTCTATATATACACCCATCACCCCCCCATCTATATACACCCATCGCACCCCCCCTCTATATTCACCCATCGCACCCCCCCCTCTATATACACCCATCGCACCCCCCCGCTATATATACACCCATGCATCACCCCCCCATCTATATACACCCATCACCCCCCCTCTATATACACCCATCGCACCCCCCCCTCTATATACCCCCCTCTATATACACCCATCGCACCCCCCCTCTATATACACCCATCGCACCCCCCCCTCTATATACACCCATCGCACCCCCCCCTCTATATACACCCATCACACCTGATGTATACATTATTATATACAAGTCATGTGATCATTGGTTGGACTGACCTGTAGAAATGTTCGAAGGAATTACACAGTTCCAGATCTGATAGGAAAAGGACAAATTCCAGGAACTGCTGAAGCTTCTCCATTGTCTGGAAATCTGAGGAATCTGATCGAATAGCAATAATCTGCCGATCAATGTACCGAGCAAACCGCTCCATCACCTGTGATGCAAAGATATCAATGTGCAACCTGTTGTACACAGATACAAGGGGTGCTGTACCATATACAGACACAGGGGGGTGCTGTACCATATACAGACACAGGGGGGTGCTGTACCATATACAGACACAGGGGGGTGCTGTACCATATACAGACACAGGGGGGTGCTGCACCATATACAGACACAGGGGGGTGCTGCACCATATACAGACACAGGGGGGTGCTGCACCATATACAGACACAGGGGGGTGCTGCACCATATACAGACACAGGGGGGTGCTGTACCATATACAGACACAGGGGGGTGCTGCACCATATACAGACACAGGGGGGTGCTGTACCATATACAGACACAGGGGGTTGCTGTACCATATACAGACACAGGGGGGTGCTGTACCATATACAGACACAGCGGGGTGCTGTACCATATACAGACACGGGGGGGGGAGGCTGCACCATATACAGACACAGGGGGGGTGCTGCACCATATACAGACACAGGGGGGAGCTGCACCATATACAGATACAAGGGGTGCTGTACCATATACAGACACAGGGGGGAGCTGTACTATATACAGACACAGGGGGGTGCTGTACCATATACAGACACAGGGGGGTGCTGTACCATATACAGACACAGGGGGGTGCTGTACCATATACAGACACAGGGGGGTGCTGTACTATATACAGACACAGGGGGGAGCTGTACCATATACAGACACGGGGGGGAGCTGTACCATATACAGACACGGGGGGGAGCTGCACCATATACAGACACAGGGGGGTGCTGTACCATATACAGACACAGGGGGGTGCTGTACTATATACAGACACAGGGGGGAGCTGTACCATATACAGACACGGGGGGGAGCTGCACCATATACAGACATGGGGGGGGGGGAGAGCTGTACCATATACAGACACAGGGGGGGAGCTGCACCATATACAGATACAAGGGGTGCTGCACCATATACAGACACAGGGGGGAGCTGCACCATATACAGACACAGGGGGGAGCTGCACCATATACAGACACAGGGGGGAGCTGCACCATATACAGACACAGGGGGTGCTGTACCATATACAGACATGGGGGGGTGCTGCACCATATACAGACACAGGGGGGGAGCTGCACCATATACAGACACGGGGGGAGCTGCACCATATACAGACACAGGGGGGAGCTGCACCATATACAGACACAGGGGGGAGCTGCACCATATACAGACACAGGGGGGAGCTGTACCATATACAGACACAGGGGGGTGCTGTACCATATACAGACACGGGGGGGTGCTGCACCATATACAGACATGGGGGGGAGCTGCACCATATACAGACACAGGGGGGAGCTGCACCATATACAGACACAGGGGGGAGCTGCACCATATACAGACACAGGGGGGTGCTGTACCATATACAAACACGGGGGGGTGCTGCACCATATACAGACACAGGGGGGAGCTGTACCATATACAGACATGGGGGGGAGCTGTACCATATACAGACATGGGGGGGTGGGGCTGTACCATATACAGACATGGGGGGGAGCTGTACCATATACAGACATGGGGGGGAGCTGTACCATATACAGACATGGGGGGGGAGCTGTACCATATACAGACATGGGGGGAGCTGTTCCATATACAGACATGGGGGGAGCTGTTCCATATACAGACATGGGGGGGAGCTGTACCATATACAGACATGGGGGGAGCTGTTCCATATACAGACATGGGGGGGAGCTGTACCATATACAGACATGGGGGGGAGCTGTACCATATACGGACATGGGGGGGAGCTGTACCATATACGGACATGGGGGCAGATCTGTACCATATACAGACATGGGGGTGGAGCTGTACCATATACAGACATGGGGGGAGCTGTACCATATACAGACATGGGGGGGGGAGCTGTTCCATATACAGACATGGGGGGGAGCTGTTCCATATACAGACATGGGGGGGAGCTGTACCATATACAGACATGGGGGGAGCTGTACCATATACAGACATGGGGGGAGCTGTACCATATACAGACATGGGGGGGAGCTGTACCATATACAGACATGGGGGGGGGGAGCTGTACCATATACAGACATGGGGGGGGGAGCTGTACCATATACAGACATGGGGGGGGGGAGCTGTACTATATACAGACATGGGGGGAGCTGTACCATATACAGACATGGGGGGGAGCTGTACCATATACAGACATGGGGGCAGAGCTGTAACATATACAGACATGGGGGCGGAGCTGTACCATATACAGACACGAGAGGGGGGCTGTATCATAGAAAGTGACAGGGGAGGGGTGCTGTAGTACAGGCACTCACATGTAGTGCAGTGGGGGATGGGAGGTGTGACACCCCACGGCAGAATCCTTGCTGTAAAGCGAATGAGAACGGCTCCCGCTGAGCGAACATTTCCTCCAGGGCCCCCCGGTACGCCGCATACATGGAGCAGAATTCAGGAACCGGATCCTCCTCCTTCCACCGCTTCTCCAGGAAGTGCCGCACCTGGAACACATCCAACGTTACAGCTGGACCCCAACGTCAGCCACCCCAACCCAACCCCCACCTCCAGAGAGACACTTACCTGCTGCTCAACCACCCCCTGCCAGCACTCCACCATCCCGACCATACTGCCCACCCCATAGGAGGAGGCGCCGTTCTTTCCATCTATAGGAAGACATACGGTTAGCGGGGTACATGACTGCTGCGCAGGCTCCTCCTGTTTTACATGAAAAACCCGCCCACCCCGCCACACTTCATATAAATAAAAAAAACAATATTCCCGGGACAGGCGGCCCAGAATCTTCCAGATGGCGGGTGTTGGGAGGGCCCATCTGTGGAGTCCGGGTCTCCGGGAGGACATTGGAAGATGGTAGACGGTACTTACTGGTATTATTGGGTGGTTTCAGTCCGGTGGTGCCGGGGGGGGCGGTGTCCACTTGGACCAGGAGGCGAGTCAGTCTCCGCACTCGGGAATTGAAGGCGGACAATCCTGACTGGCTGTTCTCCAGGTAACGTGTAAGGAGCCAATGAAGAGGACTCACTCCTCCGGGATCTGGAAGAGAAAAGTGTGCCGTCACCATTCCTGGAGACCCCAATCACAGGAGAACTTCCAGAATTCCCTGTACCTGAGGTGGTGATACTCTGCACCAGGGGGGAGATCAGAGCCTCCCGGCACATCCGGCCCACAGCCTGAGCGGCCTCATCATCAGGGAGAAAGCGGTCTATGAACTCCTCCTCCTGGGACAACGTCTGCTCCAACCTAAACCACAAACATCAACATGACCACCATGTCCTACAAGATTAAATCCTATTGGTGGGTGCGTAGGAGTGAGGAGGCGTGGCTCACCTGTTGAAGAGCTGCAGTAGGTTCTCCTTGTTGTCACGGATCTCCTGCCCCCAGCTGCGCCCCCTGCTGGTGTAGAATAAGAAGGCTCTTCTACAAAGCTGCTCCTTAAACACCGGCCAGAACGTTGGCTTTGGCCCCAGGATCTCCAGGCCCCGCACACGCGTGTCAATCCCGCCCTGCACAGAAGCACAGCTAGACCTCAGAAGGTGGACTCTTGGCAGCATACCCTCCTCCCCCACCCGTTACATCCCCTCACCTTCCACCCGTCACACCCCATGTGCAATCCTCCCCACCCCACCACATCCCATATGCCCTTCCCTTCCATCCGTCACACCCCATGTGCAATCCTCCCCACCCCATCCCATATGCCCCCCCTTCCATCCGTCACACCCCATGTGCAATCCTCCCCACCCATCACACCCTTTACCTGCTGACACCGCTTGATCTTGATCTGAATGATGGGCCAGAAGCGAGTGACACCATCCAGGAGCAGAACACGCCCGGCTGTGCTGGCGATGGTCACCTGGTTACAGATAAGGAAGCCGTGATTACCCCAGACACCCCCAAAGATATATTTGGATGATGGGCGGAGTATCATGCCCTCCAGATCAGATTGTAGCATGCGCTCCGGACCCCCAAATGATGTGCCCACCTGTCCCTCCATTCCTGAGACTTCCTGACCCCACCTTTACACTGCATTGCTGAAACCTTGTCCTTTGCCCTGCTCACCCGTCATCTGCCCTACTGACCTCCGTACACTGCCCTACACCCTACTGACCTCCGTACACTGCCCTACACCCTACTGACCTCTGTACACTGCCCTACACCCTACTGACCTCCGTACACTGCCCTACACCCTACTGACCTCCGTACACTGCTCTACACACTACTGACCTCCGTACACTGCTCTACATACTACTGACCTCTGTACACTGCTCTACATACTACTGATCTCTGTACACTGCCCTACACCCTACTGACCTCCGTACACTGCTCTACATACTACTGACCTCCGTACACTGCTCTACATACTACTGACCTCCGTACACTGCCCTACACCCTACTGACCTCCGTACACTGCCCTACACCCTACTGACCTCCGTACACTGCCCTACACCCTACTGACCTCTGTACACTGCTCTACATACTACTGATCTCTGTACACTGCCCTACACCCTACTGACCTCCGTACACTGCCCTACACCCTACTGACCTCCGTACACTGCCCTACACCCTACTGACCTCTGTACACTGCTCTACATACTACTGATCTCTGTACACCCCCCTACATACTACTGACCTCCGTACACTGCCCTACATACTACTGACCTCCGTACACTGCCCTACACCCTACTGACCTCCGTACACTGCCCTACACCCTACTGACCTCCGTACACTGCCCTACACCCTACTGACCTCCGTACACTGCCCTACACACTACTGACCTCTGTACACTGCTCTACATACTACTGATCTCTGTACACTGCCCTACATACTACTGATCTCTGTACACTGGCCTACATACTACTGATCTCTGTACACTGCTCTACATCCTACTGACCTCTGTACACTGCTCTACATACTACTGACCTCTGTACACTGCTCTACATCCTACTGACCTCCGTACACTGCTCTACATCCTACTGACCTCCGTACACTGCTCTAAATACTACTGACCTCCGTACACTGCCCTACATACTACTGACCTCTGTACACTGCTCTACATACTACTGACCTCTGTACACTGCCCTACATACTACTGACCTCTGTACACTGCTCTACATACTACTGATCTCTGTACACTGCCCTACATATTACTGACCTCTGTACACTGCCCTACATACTACTGACCTCTGTACACTGCTCTACATACTACTGACCTCTGTGTCCATATATCAAAAGTCAGCAGCTGCAGTATTTGTACCGGATTTGTAGCTGCTGAAATTCCCAGCCAGAACAGAACTTTTATTTTTTAGAAGTTAAAAAGCGGGGGGGGCCCCTCAGTGATCTTTGCTCCCTTGAATGTTATTATGGTAGATCTTCCCCTCCCATAGGTTGCCTGCCCCTGGTTTAAGGTCATTCTCCTCCAGAGGGCGGAATGTGTCACTTACCGCGTTCAGCTCTGTATTCATGTGTGATTGGTTCTCCCCTCCCATCACCACCACTCGGGACGGCATATAACTGGAATCTTCACTGGACACAACCATCACCAGCTGCCTGCAGGGGGCGCCAACAAACTCAGCATTCCCGGATACACAAAGTACCCCTCCCCCACAGCTCACTGGATCACCGCCCCTCCCCTCACTCACCAGATCACCACCCCCCTGGCTCAACGAATCACCGCCCCCACCCCCTCACCAGATCACCATCCCCACTAACCGGATCACCGCCCCTCCCCCCACTCACCAGATCACCGCCCCCACTAACCGGATCACCGCCCCCACTTACCGGATCACCACCCCCACTCATCGGATCACCGCCCGTCCCCCCACTCACCAGATTACCGCCCCTCCCCCCCACTCACCAGATCACTGCCCCTCCCCCACTCACCAGATCACCGCCCCTCCCCCACTCACCGGATCACTCCCCTCCTCCACTCACCGGATCACCGCCCCTCTCTGCATGTGGATAGTGATGGAATGGGACCCGAGGCTTCCACTCGACTCCCAATAAGATTTAGGGTTTCCATCGGTCAGTCTGGTCACACGATGAGGATTGGAGGAGACGTCCATCTTCTCCCAACATTTCTCCTCCTCCTGCTCCGCCCCGGTGGATGCTGATAGATAGTACAGCCAGAGGGGGAGGGGTCAGTGACCGGTCACGATATAACATGGACCCCTCCTAATTACAACTGTGCTGCCCTGGCACCTCACCAATTATTCCTCCCGGAAGATTCACAGCATATAGTATACAGCACAGTGTATAATGTACAGAGTATATAATGTACAGCACAGTGTATAATGTACAGAGTATATAATATACAGCACAGTGTATAATGTACAGAGTATATAATATACAGCACAGTGTATAATGTACAGAGTATATAATGTACAGCACAGTGTATAATGTACAGAGTATATAATGTACAGCACAGTGTATAATGTACAGAGTATATAATGTACAGCACAGTGTATAATGTACAGAGTATATAATGTACAGCACAGTGTATAATGTACAGAGTATATAATGTACAGCACAGTGTCTCTCTGTGGGGGGCGCTCACCTCCAGCCAGACTTCGCAGGAAGACGTCCAGGAGGGGGAGGGTCAGATTCTGAGGGTGGAGTCGATGTTCATCTATCTGGGTGAGGACGGTCTGCCAGGAAGAGGTATAAAGGAGAACATATTAGAGGACTGGGGGTGTCATTAGATATGGGGGTGCATTGTATTTGGGTCATTAGATATGGGGGTGCCTTGTATTTG
This sequence comes from Lithobates clamitans, assembly GCA_037952925.1. Taxonomy (NCBI): domain Eukaryota; kingdom Metazoa; phylum Chordata; class Amphibia; order Anura; family Ranidae; genus Lithobates; species Lithobates clamitans. The sequence continues at coordinate 160,616 of JBBGZY010002629.1, forward strand.
TGGGGGGTGTCATTAGATATGGGGGTGCATTGTATTGGGGTCATTAGATATGGGGGTGCCTTGTATTTGTGGGGGGTGTCATTAGATATGGGGGTGCATTGTATTGGCGTCATTAGATATGGGGGTGCCTTGTATTTGTGGGGGGGGTCATTAGATATGGGGGTGCATTGTATTGGGGTCATTAGATATGGGGGTGTATTGTATTGGTGTCATTAGATATAGGGGTGCATTGTATTGGGGGGTCATTAGAAGCCGTGTTTTCTGCCTATTTCCTGAATGGGGGAGGGGACCCGGAGAAACGCGTTGATGTCGGGGATCCCTTCAGTTCTGATGGATTGTGATGGAGAGGAGGTGAATCCACAAAGCTTTTATTGAAGGGTAGAGAGGTTGGCACACAGCCAGGTAGCATCAGGAACGTGGGGGGTGGATGCACAGCTGGGGTAACAGAGTTGCGGCTGGTAGGGGTGGTCCGTACAGTTCTGGGCACACAATGGCACAGGGTATATCCGCTCACAGGATGGCACACAGCAAGGTTGGCAGGCACAGGGAGCACAGCCTTTTTCCCCCCAGTGGGCACAGAGCGTGGGAAGAGCGGGACTGCATTGTGCCTGCGGAGACAGAAGGGGGGTTGAATTCTGCCTGCGTGGACAGAAGGGGGGCTGCGCTTTGCCTGCGGAGACAGGAGGGGGGCTGGGCTGTGCCTGCGGAGACAGGAGGGGGGCTGCGCTGTGCCTGCGGAGACAGGAGGGGGGCTGCGCTGTGCCTGCGGAGACAGGAGGGGGGCTGCGCTGTGCCTGCGGGGACATAAGGGGGGCTGCGCTGTGCCTGCGGGGACAGGAGGGGGGGTGGGTGTGGTGAATCCACATGCAGGCGCAGTGGGGAGGCAGATTTGGCAGAAGCTGGCACAGCAGGGGGCACCGGGGAAGGCAATGGGGAGAGGGGGGAATCCCATGCTGGGGATGAGGGGCGGAGCTCTGGGGGTGCATGAGACAAGGAGGGGGGAGGGGCAGAGACTGTGACATATAAAGGGGTTCATGGGGTTTCCTATGGGGCATTATATAGATATTCTGTACAGTTTGGTTACGTTTTGTGCTTTTTTCTGGTTAGAAGTCGCTGTGGCTGGAAAATCCTCTTTTCTAGAAGTAATTTTTTCCAGAATTTGTTAAGAGGAGTCTAAGACAGACACCTACCTGAGGAGATTGATCCCCCATTCAACGTGTAGATACGGCTTAAACGATCTGAGAGGAGGAGTGAAAACTGGAGGAGAGAAGGCAGAGGGATGGGAGTATACTTACCGAGGGTGTAAAGGAGATCTGGGGGTGAACACCGAGGAGACCAATGTGGGTGCCGGAAGGTGGAATCTCACCTGGGGACAGATTGCTGTGGGCGGTGCTGTGGGTGGTGCTGTGGGTGGTGCTGTGGGTGGTCTGCAGCTCCAGTCTGATGTGTACAATGGGGTTGGAAATGTCATCTGGGGAGACACAGATCTGAAGACCATGTGACTGGTGACCACTACAGAGCAGCCCACCAATGTACCCAGACCCGAGGCAATAACATGGTGGAGAAAGCAGGGCAATGAAAGCCTTACTCTGCTCCACCATGAATTCATATCACTCACCCGGGAGAATTACTACAGAGTGCCGCGGAACTCACATAGGAGTGGACAGGTATGTACCTGCATACATCCAGCCACAACGCAGGCGGCCATCTTGTGGTGTACAGCAGTGTATGTCTCACAGGTTGTCAGGAGGTCTCTGAGTTTCGATGTCAACTCATCAGAGCTCTGTTTGTCCAACGCTTTACTTAGAATATCTCCAGCTCTGAGACCACACATGACCATAGCGCAATCCTTACTGGCCACCGCCAAGCTGTGCAGGAAACGGACCACCTCCTGGAAGAGCTGAACATAAAGAGCCAAAGAGATCAGCCAACAATGATGAAACCCAACGAAGACCAATGAAGACATTCTACGAACGGGACAATGAGGGGAGAGGGAGGACACCAATACATCCCTTATCACACCCCCAACATCCTCTATGGTCAATCCAGCCTGACCTCTCTGTCCCCACCAGAAGCTTCCAGAATTCTCAGGCTCTGTGAAATGGACTTATGCCAGGGAAGGACGTCCTCTTCATACAGATGTAAGGCCTTGTTTAGGATCCTGAGGAGAGAACCAAGTCCAGACTTTTCTACAGTGTAAAAAAACAGTCACTCAAACCAAAAATATATTCTACAACTACTGCCAGTGTCATCCCTAAACTCCACCTCCTACCAGTCAGACACCTTCAGACTGCATTCATACTGGGCTGTCACCTGAATATGCAGCAACAGGAACCATTATCCTACAAGGGTCCACCCACCATCCTCACCAGTACACCAAGGACATCCCCTGTACACAAATAACATCCCCCTGTATACTAGGAACATGCCCTAGTACACCCAGCTCCTCACCTGTACACCAGAAACGTGCCCTAGTACACCCAACTCCTCACCTGTACACCAAGCATCCCCCTGTACACCAGGAATGTGTCCTAGTACACCCAACCAGGAACATGACCTAGTACACCCAACTCCTCACCTGTACACCAGCAACGTGAAAACAAAAATGTGATTTTGCGCAGTAATCTAGTAGCCTGGGAAAAAATTCCTCTAGGTATGGTATTGTTGAAAAAGTTGTGACGCAAAACTATTATATTGCATAAAAGTGCCTAAGTGCATACACAATAAATATAAAACCAAATAGTATATTCATAAATACATAGCTAATACATATAAAATAAATCAATTTAAATAACTGGTGAGTGTTCCCAGAAATGCTAGTAAAAATGTGCCAATAATAATAAATGAGTGCAATAAATGGTGAATAGTCCAAAAATGTGGAGAATGGAAAGGCTAGGTCCTTATAAATGATTGAACTGTGATAGGAAGTCCTAGATGGGGATGCAGTGCGCTTCCAATGGGTGATTTCTTAAACATGGGTAATAGTGGTTGTGATAGACCTAGCCGGGAGAGAGACTTTTGGAGGGGACTGAATGTTAGCCTCTTGCCGATCATCGTGGGCCCTGGCATTTGGGGGAACGGTGCTCTTTGTGAGCTGTATGCTTGGGAACCCTTGAGGTGGTATTACTGTGGATTCGGGTCCTGGTCCCCCAGGACACACAGACTCTGGAGACCCTGGATTTGCCATATTAGGAATAGTGGCTGATTCATAATGCTGGGACAAATACTGTTAGGAGATGCTGATGTCAATTCCAGCCACCTGTCTGTCTGTTGCCTGCTAGAATGTGTATTGTAAATAAGCCTTTAGTATGGGATCTAAGAGTCATTAGATCCCCATTGTTGTTTGTGTTAATTAACTCTGCTATTGTGATAATGTTAATTGGGTTTTCTGAGCTACAAGATGGCCAGTCTGGCCTAAAGGTCATGTCTGAGTCATCTAGGCTGTCTAAAGGGATTAGTTAATTAGCCCATGTTAATTAGGTTTCTGGTCACAGGTGTATGTTCAGAGTAATATGAGCCGGAGGTATGCACCTCCTCTTTTACTGTATAAAAGAGCCTATATTTTTCAATAAAAGAGATTCCTGGTTGAACTTACATACAGCCTGCCTGGTGTTTGTTCTGAGCTACACAACTGGATTAGAACGGCACATAGCTGTAGTTCTAATCCTGGAGCATTGGATGACCGAACAATCAGATGTTGCGATCTGCAATCTGATTCTATAGCAGCAGAGGAGTGTCGGGAAAGTGGAACCGAGCGAGCAGGGGCTCGTTACATTGGTTGGCAGCCGTGGGATTTGCTCTCCAGTTACTGGGACACTCCAAACCAGCCTGCAGGACCTGTTTCTGCATTGGATGATCTTGGATGGAGGAATGTGCCTGTCCAGCAGAATGCCAGAGAATCGGCAGTGGAAAATCTGGAGATCGCTATCCCCAAAGCTGAACTGCCGACAACGGGGCAGAGCTCTGCTAACCTCTGCCCAGCACTGATAGCATCTTCTGGGTTCCACGGAGAGGAGATGGTGAACCTTTATCCCCAGACACCAGTTGCAGAGACAGGGGATTTAATAGACTTTTGTGCTGAGGAAGAACAACCTGGTGAGCCTCCAGCAGAAGAAGAGCTGTTATTAGGGCCAAACTTCACTGTTCTCTGCCCAGCACCAACAGAAGTATCTGTGAAGTTACAAGGAACTTCCCCAGCTGAAGCGCTGGCAACTGGACAGAGGGTCCAAGATCTCTGCCCTACACCTGCAGCGGTTCCAGAGGCTCAGGGTGAGAAGGGGGTGGTCACTTCCCAGCAGCAGATCAGGATACAGGGGGAGAAGGGAGAGGAGGTGTTCGTCATCCCTCCCCAACAGTTGGCCAGGGTGGAGGAAGTGGTCTTTCCTCCCCAGCAAAGATCAGTGCACCTGGGAGACAGTACCACAGACATATCATCCCAACATCCAGATGAGGGAATGGAAAAGGAAACAGCCGGCTCCCCAATGGCAGCTACACAGTTTGGGAGTGGAGGAAGCCAGCCTCCTGCCCCAACGGTTAGCTGAAGCGGAGGATGCGGAGTCCCCAGCAGAAGTGCTGGCAACAGGGCAGAGTGCTACCAACCTCTGTCCAGCACCGGCAACAACTACAGAGTTCCAGGGAGGCGGGGCAGTCGGCCTCCCTGCCCAACAGTTAGCCGGAGCAGATGGTGTGGGGTTTCCAGCAGAAGGGCTGGCAACAGGGCCGAGTACTGCTGGACTCTGCCCTCAACTAACAGAGGATGGATTTCCTGTGAAGGTGGATGGGACTTCAGTCTCCACCTGTATACCCCAGGGATGCTGGGCAGTCGGCCCAGATCCCCAACAGCATGACGGAGTGAGCCCAGTCACCCTGTCTTCTCTCCAGCGGCAGAAAGGACTCCAGGGAGAAGGGCCAGTCCAGGCCTCTCCCCAGCGGCAGATATGTTCTCTGAGAGAGGCAGAGGTTGGCTGGGTGAGTAATGCTTTGTTTGGAACAATTTGTTTGGGGTACTGTGTGGGTACAGGCATTAGAGGACTGGAACTACTAACTTCGGAGTCGACCCGTCTGGGGTCTCCTCCTGTGTTAGTCTCCTGCCGAAAGGGGAGAAATGTGACAGACCTAGCCGGGAGAGAGACTTTTGGAGGGGACTGAATGCTAGCCTCTTGCCGATCGATCGGGGGCCCTGGCATTTGGGGGAACGGTGCTCTTTGTGAGCTGTATGCCTGGGGACCCTTGAGGTGGTATTACTGTGGATTCGGGTCCTGGTCCCCCAGGACACACAGACTCTGGGGACCCTGGATTTGCCATATTAGAAATAGTGGCTGATTCATAATGCTGGGACAAATACTGTTGGGAGGTGCTGGTGTCAATTCCAGCCACCTGTCTGTCTGTTGCCTGCTAGAATGTGTATTGTAAATAAGTCTAGAGTCATTCGATCCCCATTGTTGTTTGTGTTAATTAACTGTGCTATTGTGTGAAGAAGAGTCTGTGTTGATTTGTGATAATGTTGATTGGGTTTTCTGAGCTACAAGACGGCCAGTCTGGCCTAAAGGTCATGTCTGAGTCATCTAGGCTGTCTAAAGGGATTAGTTAATTAGCCCATGTTAATTAGGTTTCTGGTCACAGGTGTATGTTCAGAGTAATATGAGCAGGAGGTATACACCTCCTCTTTTACTGTATAAAAGAGCCTGTATTCCTTTCAATAAAAGAGATTCCTGGTTGAACTTACATACAGCCTGCCTGGTGTTTGTTCTGAGCTACACAACTGGATTAGAACGGCACATAGCTGTAGTTCTAGTCCCGGAGCATCGGATGACCAAACCATCAGATGTTGCGATCTGCAACCTGATTCTATAGCTGCAGAGGAGTGTTGGGAGAGTGGAACCGAGCGAGCAGGGGCTCGTTACAGTGGTGTTGCCCTTCAAAACTTCATGTAAACATGGTCTCCCAGAACTCTCACCTCAAGGCTGGTAAATTATAGCATCTGTGAGTTCGGGTCCGTGGAACGTTGCCACTGCGGTATGTCAGCGCGGTAGACTGTGAATCTCTCCTCCAGGATCCCCTGCTGAGGTTCCTAAAATAGCTCCGGTATAACCAGCCCAATAATAGGGGGGAGAAAGAGGAGAGAAGAGAGGGGGCTCCACTAGTGTAGTATGTTAATATAGGTATGTTTATTAAAATGCATACGGGTAGACTCTTACATTTGAACACAAGATTAAAAGCAGATAGGACAGATAATACTGGTGTGGCGCTCTCAGCGCACTCTCACTATTCCTCCTGTGTACGCCTGGCTCTGGCCACTCCCTACGCGTTACGACACCGTCACGTGTCTTCATCTGGGGAGAGATTTACAGTCTACCGCACTGACATACCGCAGTGGCAACGTCCACGGACCCGAACTCACAGGTGCTATAATTTACCAGCCTTGAGGTGAGAGTTCTGGGAGACCATATTTACATGAAGTTTTAACGGGCAACACCACTGTTACCCATGTTTAAGAAGTCACCCATTGGAAGCGCACTACATCCCCATCTAGGACTTCCTATCACAGTTCAATCATTTATGAGGACCTAGCCTTTCCATTCTCCACATTTTTGGACTATTCACCATTTATTGCACTCATTTATTATTATTGGCACATTTTTACCAGCATTTCTCGGAACACTCACCAGTTATTTAAATTGATTTATTTTATATGTATTAGCTATGTATTTATGAATATACTATTTGGTTATATATTTATTGTGTATGCACTTAGGCACTTTTATGCAATATAATAGTTTTGCGTCACAACTTTTTTAACAATACCATACCTAGAGGAAATTTTTCCCAGGCTACTAGATCACTGCGCAAAATCACATTTTTGTTTTCTGTTTTCATTCATTTGTGTCACTGTGCACATTTCAGATTTTGCTGCATTTAATTTAGTTCTTATTTTACCATACGTTATTGATAGCGCGAAGGACGCTCAACACTAGACACCAGAAACGTGACCTAGTACACCCAACCAGGAACATGCCCTAGTACACCCAACTCCTCACCTGTACACCAAGCATCCCCCTGTACACCAGGAATGTGTCCTAGTACATCCAACCAGGAATGTGCCCTAGTACACCCAACTCCTCACCTGTATACCCTTCACCCTCACCTGTACACACAAAGTTGTAGACGTTTCTCGTCCCCGAGCTGTTCCAGGCAGGAGAGGAGCTGCAGGAAGAAGTTGGGGTCGGTGAGAAGTTGTGGAACATCACAACGTAGTGAGGAGACATCATCACAAACACATCGCTCCAAGGAGGGCAGCATTTCCCGACACATCCGAATGTCCTTCAGAGCGCTCAGCAAAGTCGAGAGATCCATTTCCTGGACTGCCAGCCCTGGAGTACACCCTGCAAGAGACAGGACACAGGTGACTACACCCTGCAAGAGACAGGACACAGGTGACTACACCCTGCAGACAGAACAGAACATCTCATTGGACAGACCGTTGGTGGTATCTCCCATCCCATTGGTGAGATTCTCTGCCATCTCATTGGATATTTGTGGTCTCTCCCATCTCATTGGACAGACTATTCATGGTCTCTCCCATCTTCTCAGACAGGCTAAGAGGGTTAAAGCTCGATGATAATCTCAAAATAAAGTTTGACATCCTGATATCTATAGGGTGCAATGATTGGGGTATGTTCCAGATCTTTCACCAGGGTGTCCACCTCCAAAAAGGTCCACATTTACTTTCTGCAATGGCTGTGGCCACCCGTACTGTCGGCAACTTGGACAGTAAAAAATGTAGTGCATGGCTGCCCACACCGGCAGATTCAAGTCCCACAGGCATGAATGAGGCATGCTTGTATAAAGGCAGGAATGTCCCGTTCAAGTCTATGACACTCTGACAACAGATACGAGTCAATGACCAGGACTGAGCCTGAACTTCCTGACATCAGTGATAGAATACAGTTCTTACCAGTGATCTGCGGGCAGCAGTGGAGGAGAAGAGACAGGAGGTGGCGCTGAGGCTCATCCATAGAACTGCAGGGGTCCTCCAAGAAGCTCTGGAGGATTGAGGACAACTCCATACTGGACAGCTGCTCAGACAAACCCTTATGGTTCTCCATCAGCATCCGGAGGACCAGGAGACCATTGTAGACCGAGGAGAAACACCTGCCAGACAATAGAAGGAAGGGTCATACTGACAGAGGTGCAGGAACGAGGAAGGGTCATACTGACAGAGGTGCAGGAATGAGGAAGGGTGATACTGACAGAGGTGCAGGAATGAGGAAGTGTGATACTGACAAAGGTGTAGGAACACGGAAGGGTCATACTGACACAGGTACAGGAACGAGGAAGGGTCATACTGACACAGGTGCAGGAACGAGGAAGGGTCATACTGACACAGGTGCAAAAACGAGGAAGGGTTATACTGACACAGGTGCAAGAACGAGGAAGGGTCATACTGACACAGGTGCAGGAATGAGGAAGGGTCATACTGACACAGGTGCAAAAACGAGGAAGGGTTATACTGACACAGGTGCAAGAACGAGGAAGGGTCATACTGACACAGGTGCAGGAACGAGGAAGGGCCATACTGACACAGGTGCAGGAACGAGGAAGGGTCATACTGACACAGGTGCAGGAACGAGGAAGGGTCATACTGACACAGGTGCAGGAACGAGGAAGGGTCATACTGACACAGGTGCAGGAACGAGGAAGGGTCATACTGACACAGGTGCAAGAACGAGGAAGGGTCATACTGACACAGGTGCAGGAACGAGGAAGGGTCATACTGAATGAAGGCCATCAGTCCACATATACATATTTTGTACACACAGACAATAGATATCACCCTCACCCCTCCACACTTATCATCTTGGTAATGGCGCCGGGGATGGCCCTGAGGAGGCTGCTGGAGGAGCCGCTGGCTGCAGATCCAATGCTGGAGAAGATCTCCTTTATCACCTGAGCGTCCCCGGGACTCAGGGTGGTATGTCTCGACTGTCCCTGAGAATCAGAACCGTCTGCACCAGTCAGCACCTTCAGGACCTGCCGGGAATATTGAGGTTATCAGATGGAGACACTTGTGGTATGTAGGTTGGTCTATAGGTCCTCCACTTACCGCGAGCCCTATATGCTGAACGACGGCAGACAAACGATGTTCCTGCATACACCCCAACACGGCTCTCACGCCTCCCTCTGTGGCAAACAAGACCCGCCAGTCATACTTGGACATGACCAGGTACGTCAACTGCAGACACGTCACCACCAGCAGCTTGTCCTTCATCTGGGATGTCAGAAGTTCCACCAACATACCGACCATTTGCTCACTGGCGGAGAAAGTCTGAGTGTAAATTCTGGAAGAACCAACTACGGACTTAATCAGAGGCAAGAGGATCGTTCCCACTAAACACTATTCCTATCCCTGGAGCAACAAGCGGTCAGGATGTCCAGGAGCAGAGGACCATATGGGAGCCAATACCTTCCCAGCCTACGTACCCCACTACTACCTGGAGAACATGAGCCTAGGGGCAAACACAATCTATACCATAAGGCGGAGAACGCGTGTGAGCTTTGTTGCCTTCAACCTATATACCCCACTATTACCCGGGGAACATGAGCCTAGAGGCACACACAATCTATACCATAAGACTGAGGATGGGTGTGAGCCCTATATGCCCCAGATTGGAGTCACGCATTATTTATACCATAAAAGCAATAGGCACCTGAGGTCTGAATTTCCGGAGGCTCCTTTGGCCCCTTCCTGGACCACATTCCTGTCGGCAAATTTCCAGTCATGCTCCAAACCAACATGGCGGACACCAGGTGCCAGAACCCGACAGCTTTCAAGGGATCTCTTTATCTCAGTATCGTGGTCACTGCTCAGTCCTGCAGGAAAACCAAAATATCTCTCTGTAATAAGATCCCCTGAGAGGACATACCTGACTGGAGAGGACAGACCCCTGTACACCTCCTCCATGTCCCCAGTCTGGAGAGGACAGACCCCTGTACACCTCCTCCATGTCCCCATTCCAGAGAGGACAGACCCCTGTACACCTTCTCCATGTCCCCAGTTTGGAGAGGACAGACCCCTGTACACCTCTCCTCCATGTTCCCATTTCGGAGAGGACAGGCCCCTGTACACCTCCTCCATGTCCCCAGTCCGGAGAGGATAGACCCCCGTACACCTCTTCCATGTCCCCAGTGCGGAGAGGATAGACCCCTGTACACCTCCTCCATGTCCCCAGTCTGGAGAGGACAGATCCCTGTACACCTCTCCTCCATGTTCCCAGTCCAGAGAGGACAGACCCCTGTACACCTCCTCCATGTCCCCAGTCCGGAGAGGACAGACCCCTGTATACCTCCTCCATGTCCCTAGTCCGGAGAGGACAGACCCCTGTGCACTCCCTCCATGTCACCAGTCTGGAGAGGATAAGAGGCTCTCTCCTCATGCATCACCAGACCTCTCCTCACGCATCACCCAGTCCGGAGAGGATAGATGCCCCCGTATACCTCCTCCATGTCCCCAGTCTGGAGAGGACAGACCCCTGTACAGCACTCTGTCAAATGCTTTTGCAAAATCCAGATACACCACGTCTATGGGCCTTCCTTTATCTAGATGGCAACTCACCTCCTCGTAGAAGGTTAATAGATTGGTTTGGCAAGAACGATTCTTCATGAATCCATGCTGATTACTGCTAATGATACCGTTCTCATTACTAAAATCTTGTATATAGTCCCTTATCATCCCCTCCAAGAGTTTACATACTATTGATGTTAGGCTAACTGGTCTGTAATTCCCAGGGATGTATTTTGGGCCCCTTTTAAATATTGGTGCTTGTGACGGGAGGGCCCGTGGAACTCAGAATACATCTTATGTCTAAGTCACCCTGTGCTATCCTGGCACAGGGTGAGTGAGAAAATATATCTTGGACTACTTAAAATGGGACAGTAATATTTGTCCGCAATATCTTCCAGGATGTATGTAGAGACTATTATTGGTTTGGTTGATTCTGAACTCAACCTGTTAATTGAGTGAGCTGATCACATTAGCCTCCAGGACTGGCTAGGAGCCGAACTGTTGATGAATAGGCTGAGGAGGAGGGGAGATTGTTGTTTGTATTGTTAATTGTAATTAGCTCCAGCTATTGTGTTTATACTACTGTGTGAAGCTCGGTGCCCACAAGTCTGTCATCTGGTCTGGGTACATTTTTTAGTTAATTAGCTCATGTTAATTATGTTAATTAGGTTACAGTTGTATTGTTAGAGGAGGTTCCAATGGCATATAAAGTCTTGTAATTTTGATTCTAAATAAAACAGTTCATGGTAGCAACAAGCAAGTGTCGCCTTGTTTTGTGCTCAGTGAGGTTGGAATATCTGATATCTGTATACAGACTGGGAGGAAGTGGTATATGACGGAAGCACTCAAGCGGAGTGTGGGACGTTCCGTGACAGTGCTACATTGGCTTGTGATAAACTCACCCAGGACAGAGGCTTTTGGAGGTGACTGAATGCTAGCCTCTTGCTTACCAACTAAGGGCCCTGGCATTTGAGGGAGCTACAAGCATTTAGGAAGATATTCTGTTATGTAATGCAAAAAGACATTGTTAAGGAGGCCATGATGGTCTCTGCATGCTTGGGACTCAGTGGACAGATGTATGTGAAAGGAATGCTGATTAATGAGATCTGGAAAGCCTGGGTATTTCACCCAATAGTTTATTGTCTCATTAACACACCTTTGTCTCCTAGCAAACTATTGGGGGATGTGTTTATACTTATGTGTATTTTAAGTTGTGAGTGAGGAGACGGCAAGTCTACCCTGAAAGGTCATATCTCCGAGTAACCTAGTCTGGGTAAATGATTACATAATTAGCTCATGTTAATTAGGTTTATGGTTACAGTTTGTATTGTCATCCTGCTGTATATATTTGTGTGTCACCTCAAATAAATCAGTTCATATTCAGCAACCAAAAGAGTATTGCCTTGTTTGTTATCAGCAGTTGGAATATCTGATATCTATATTCAGACTGGGAGGAAGCGGTGTATGACAAAAGCACTCAAGCGGAGTGTGGGACGTTTCGTTACATTGGTGGCAAGCAGTGGGACGCCTTTCTGCAGTCTGGGACATTCAAACCTCCACCTGGATCCAAGGTCCGGATAGCAGGAGAGGAGGAGAGGTACAGATACCAGCCGCCATGGAAAAGGAATTCGGAAGGAGGTTGCCGGAGATGCAGATACAGCACAGAGGACCAGTATCAGAGCAGGTCCTGCTGGGATGGTTTGTTTTATCCGCTGCAAACTCTGGAAGAAAGCGCACAAGGAGCAGACAGCTGAAATAAGCAGGCCGGTCTGGGCAGAGATGCGGCTGGATGAGAGCTACAGAGCCCTCCGGTGGCATGTATCCCTAGCATGTCCCTGGATAGCGGATGATAGCCCAACAGAAGGCTTTGGCTACGGTGGCCTGGGACTGTTGTATGTGAAGCTGACGGGGGACCCTAACTTTGGGAGTGATTTGGAGTGGCGGATGGACGAAATCATGGATTTCAGAGAAGAGCTACTGAACGTCTCGGAAGTGTAGTGGGCGATATACAGTTTCTACCGTTCAGGAATGGGAGCTGGAGATTGCCTACAGAAGGCTGCTAGACTCTGCTCAGTGCCATGGCGGGGCTTCCTTTGCCTGGGACTATCAGGAAATACCAGCGGATAGCTCTGAAATCCTGGCTGAAGAGTCGGCAAGGTGGCAGAGTAACAGAATCAGCTGGTACCATTCCAGTCAGTAAAAATTAGGAACAATGGTCTGGCAATCACTTGACTGAGTTCCCCAAGTACCCTCAGGTGCAAACCATCTAGTCCCGGTGATTTATTAATGTTAAGTTTCCCAAGTCTAATTTTAATTCTGTCCTCTGTTAACCATGGAGGTGCTTCCTGTGTTGTGTCATGAGGATAAACACTGCAGTTTTGGTTACTGAAGCCCCCCGATTCCCTTGTGAAGACTGAGGAGAAGAATAAATTCAATACCTTCGCCATCTCCCCATCCTTTGCAACCAGATGTCCTTCCTCATTCTTTATGGGGCCAATATGGACTGTCCTCCCTTTTTTACTATTTACATACTTAACTACTTCAATACGGGGCACTTAAACCCCCCCCCCCCTTCCTGCCCAGGCCAATTTTCAGCGTTGTCATTGCTTAAATAATTGCGCGGTCATGCTACATTGTACCCAAACAGAATTGTTATCATTTTGCTCCCACAAATCAAGCTTTTTGGTGGTATTTGATCACATTTGCGTTTTTTATTTTTTGCTAAGCAAAAAAAAAAAAAAAACTAAAATTTTGAAAAAAAAAAAAAAGTTTCTTTTGTTTCCATTAAAAAAATTTTGTAAATAAGTAAATTTTCCCCCTTACTGATGGGCACTGATAAGGCGGCACTGACGATGTGCATTGAAAGGTGGCACTGATGGGCACTCAAAGGCTGCACTGATGGGTACTTACTGGTGGCACTGATAGATGGCATTGATGGGCATCACTGATGGCACTGGCAGGCATCGGGATGGGCACTGATTGGCAGTTGCCTGGGCATTGATTGGCATTTCCCTGGTGGTCCAGTGCGGTGGCAATCCCTGGCGGTCCTGGGTGGGCATCCGAAGGGGGGCTGCGCTGATAAACAATCAGCACAGACCCCCCCCCTTGTCAGGAGAGCAGCCAATCGGCTCTCCTCTACTCACATCTGTCAGACGTGAGTGAAGAAAAGCTGATTAATGGCTCTTCCTGTTTACATCGTGATCGGACACGGCTGATCACGTGGTTGAGATCGGTGTAGCGGTGTGTCAAACTGACACACCACCGATCGCTGCAATGCGCACCCCCACGGGCGTGCAAGAGCAGTCATTCTGGAGGGCAGAACGACACGTGCCGCCCAGCTGACATTTGGCGGCCAGGAAGTGGTTAAAGAATTTCTTGGGATTTTTTTTGCTCTCCTCTGCTATGTCTTTCATGTTCTATCTTAGCCGTCCTTATTGCACTCTTATTTTTCTTGGTACGTTCTTTATAAAGTCTGAATGCTGATCCCTCAACCTTGTATTTTTTGAAGGCCTTCTCCTTTGCTTTTATATGCATTTTTACATTGGAGTTAAGCCATCCAGTACTTTTGTTCGCTCTTTTAAATTTATTTTCCAGTGGGATACATTGGCTAATGCCCTTATTTAATATGCTCTTAAAGCAAACCCATCTCTCCTCCGTATTCTTTGTTCCTAATATTTTATCCCAATTTATGCCTTTTAGCAAGGTTTGTAGTTTAGGGAAGTTGGCTCTTTTGAAATTCAGTGTCTTTGTGTTCCTTTTTATGTTTCCTATTTGTGTGATTTATACTGAAACTAATTGACCTGTGATCGCTGTTACCTAAATTGCCCCGTATTTCCACATCCGTGATCAGGTCTGTATTGTTGGTAATCAGTAGATCCAGTAATGTTTTATTTCTAGTTGGTGCGTCTACCATCTGACCCATAAAATTGTCCTGCAAGACATTAAGGAACTGGCAAGCCTTAATTGAATGCGCGGTTCCTTCCGCCCAGTCTATGTCTGGATAATTAAAATCCCCCATTATGATAACACTTCCCATCCTTGCTGCTAATCCAAATTGCGATAGGAGATCTGTCTCCACTTCCTCCCTCAGGTTAGGGGGCCTATAGCATACTCCCAGTATTATTTTCCCCTTAGCTTCATCCCTTTGGAGCTCTACCCATAAGGATTCCACCTCCTCTCTAGCTCCCTCAGTGATGTCATCTCTCACATTCACTTGTACATTATTCTTGATATATAGTAATACCCCTCCCCCCTTTTTACCCTCTCTATCCTTGCGGTATAGGGTATACCCTTGAATGTTTGCCAGCCAATCATGAGAGCTGTTGAACCAGGTCTCTGAAATTCCCGCAAAATCCAAATCCTCCTCATACAACATTATCTCTAGTTCACCCATCTTGTCCGCCATGCTCCTGGCATTGGTGAACATGCCACGTAGTTTAGACCGGTTGCATACTATCCTCTTATTGGGTGTTCCGGGATTGCAACTAGGACTTGTTACTATACTTACCTTGGGTTTATGTTCTTTAGTCAACCTACCACTAATGCCCCCAATACTACCCTCTAGAATATGTTCCGTGCTGACTATCTCTACCTCTGGGCCCTCCCCTCCAGTCACCTAGTTTACCTCCTCCATGTCCCCAGTCTGGACAGGATAGACCCCTGTACTCCTCCTCCATGTCCCCAGTCTGGAGAGGACAGACCCCTGTATACCTCCTCCATGTCCCTAGTCCGGAGAAGACAGACCCCTGTATACCTCCTCCATGTCTCCAGTCTGGAGAGGACAGACCCCTGTATACCTCCTCCATGTCCCCAGTCTGGAGAGGACAGACCCCTGTATACCTCCTCCTCGTCCCCAGTCCGGAGAGGACAGACCCCTGTGCACTCCCTCCATGTCACCAGTCTGGAGAGGATAAGAGGCTCTCTCCTCATGCATCGCCAGACCTCTCCTCACGCATCACCAGACCTCTCCTCAGAGTCCATGGTCATCCTCACCTCCTGTCTTCTCGGACAGCTCCATCCCTTCCAGCATGAGAAGAGTGTTCAGTGTCTGCAGATCAGAGGATCCAGTGTTCACCCCCTGCCCTGTTCCCACCTGTGATATACTTGGGGTGGGGCTAGTGGGAGAGGCATTGTCAAAATCGCCGGCGGCATCATGGGACTTCACTTTTCCATAAAACTGGTTATAGACATGTGAGGTCTGCAGGTCACACAGAAGATGGCCATGACAGTTCTTCACAATGATCGCTAGCATTTCCTGCGCTACGTCCACAGACACCGACATCTGGACAGGAGGCAGCCGGCCCTGGAAGACGAAGAGGAAAAATTGATGGAAAAAGTGAAGAATACACATATATATCTGAGATCTACCAGTGAAAGCTGACCATCTCCAAGGAGCCTCCAATCATCTCCATCACCCTCCTCTGAGTCTCCTCCTCCAGCTGCTGGATAAAGAATAGAATCTCCCACCAATCCTCCCGCCTGATGATGCCGCCATTCTTATCTGGATGAGACAAGGTGCCGCCTGAGGACAACGCCGGGATCACTGAAGGAGAAGAAAACAGAATTCCTGAATTTCAGGAAATAAACCCTGATCCTCTGAATATTCCGATACCTCCAACCAACACGCATCAGTCTGCTGTCCCAACACCAGAGTTATACCGTGTCGGTTCCAAGGGCCCATTACACCACCAACAGTATAAATACCAGAGAAATACTACGGCACCCTCCAACCAGGACATAGAGAGAGATACTCCCTCCTCCAACACACATAGATACCTCCTCCCTCCCCTCCTCCAACACACACAGATACTTCCTCCCTCCCCTCCAACACAAATACTCCCTCTTCCCCCGACACACAAGATACTCTCTACCCTGAGATTATTCCTCAGTTGCCCGGATACACTCACCCGACTTGGTGATCTTATGACCAGGAACTACATTGACCTTCTCGTCTGACTCCATGATGTACCATCTACGTTTCACCACCTCCAACATTAACCATTGTACCGGCCATGTGTGCCCCAGTCTGTGCCAGTCTACCTGCAGAGAGAACGGGTCATACTGGTCAGAACATGGGCATATATACAGAGCCTTGAAAAAGTATTTATAGCCCCTGATAATTCCCACATATTGTCCTGTATTTGTCTCCATCCATCTTCCCATCAACTCTGACCAGCTTCCCTGTCCCTGCTGAAGAAAACCATCCCCACCACATGGGTGATGTGCAGTGTTAGTTTTCCCCCACATCTGACCAGATCACCTTCTTCCACATGTTTGCTGTGTCCTCCACATGGCTTCTCACAAACTACAAACAGGACTTCTTATGACTTTCTTTCACCAATGTCTTTCTTCTTGTCACTCTTCCATAAAGGGCAGATTTGTGGAGAACACGACTAATAGTTGTCCTGTGGACAGATTCTCCCACCTGAGCTGTGGATCTCTGCAGCTCCTCCAGAGTTACCATGGACCTCTTGGCTCTTCTCTGATGAATGCTCTCCTTGCCCGGCCGGTCAGTTTAGGTGGACGGCCATGTCTTGGTAGGTTTGCAGTTGTGCCATACTCTTTCCATTTTCCGATGATGGATTGAACAGAGCTCCGTGAGATGTTCAAAGCTTGGGAGATTTTTTTTATAACCTAACCCTGCTTTATACTTCTCCACAACTTTATCCCTGACCTGTCTGGTGTGTTCCTTGGCCTTCATGATGCTGTTTGTTCACTAAGGTTCTCTAACAGACCTCTGAGGGCTTCACAGTACAGCTGTATTTATACAGACATAAAATGACACACAGGTGGACTCTATTTACTAATTGGGTGACTTCTGAAGGCAATTGGTTCCTCTATATTTTAGTTAGGGGTATCAGAGTAAAGGGGGCTGAATACAAATGCCCCCCCTCCCCCACACTTTTCACATATTTATTTGTATCATTTATCATTTTCCTTCCACTTCACAATTATGTGTCACTTTGTGTTGGTCTATCACATAAAATTCAAATAAAATACATTTTTTGGTTGTAACAAAATGTGGGGAATTTCAAGGGGTATGAATACTTTTTCAAAGCACTGTATATACAGAATAGATATAGATAAAGGAAAGCTGGCCTTACACGGAGCCTATAGGCTGAAAGCCAACAGATTCCTCCATCCATGCTATAGAGTGCGGATGGAGGAATCTCCCCCGGCAGCCTCCCAGCTATAAAAATATCCAACCAGCCAACACACTGACACTCGCCCAATGATCGATTTCTCACCTGAAGGACGCCGGGCTGGAGGCGGCTCAGGAACCGGATGAAATCTGTACAGTGTATGGCCAGCTTACATGACACCGGCACACCCCACCCCCACAATCATACTCCCAAGAATAAAATGGGCTCAGCGGTGTGTCCCCACCACCACTCACAGTGTGTACGGAGCCAGTATGGAAGTTACCTCTGCAGGAGGAAGTCCATTGAGGCTTTGTAGGAAGACTCCCTCATCTCCAGCTTTCAGCGGCTCACAGTCCTCCACCATCCGCACTGACATGCCGGGCAGAAGAACCCGCTTCAGGTACTCCGTGTAATCCCCTCTGTGGGAGAAGTCTGATCGCACCTTCAATCGATGTTCTCTGTGTGAGATCCTCCGACACGGAGGGAAGACTTTCCTAGCAATGGAGGATTTACTACCATTTTCCCTCCAGCCCATCACCCGCACCAGTTCACACATCAGGCTGCCCAGGGCCATGCTGAAATCAAAGTGTCTCTGCAGCGGGGAGGTCTCACCACCATCGGGCCGGTCACTGCTCAGCTGGTCCATCATGGAGGTCACACAGAGGTATCTCTTCACCAATGAGAAGAGCTGCTTCCCCGGAATCTACCACAAAAACCACAGGGGGTCATTCTACAGACTACAAACAGGGAAAAAGGGCCCCGCCACAACCTGGCACATACCTGAGGTAGGTGAACCCCTTCAAAGGAGATACAATGTTCTTCTGAGCTGGTTGTCTCAGCAAAGAGTTGGAGCAACGTGAAGCGCGACTCGAAATCCATGTGTTCTTCTATCCCGTCCTGCTGACTGAGCGCGAGCAAAACGTGGGCCCGACTCCCTGAAAAACATGGAGCAGTTATTACCCATCATACCTCAGTACTGGACCCGCCTCTACATAACGTGATGTCATCATTACCCATCATACCTCAGTACTGGACGCGCCTACATAACATGATGTCATCATTACCCATCATACCTCAGTACTGGACCCGCCTCTACATAACATGATGTCATCATTACCCATCATACCTCAGTACTGGACCCGCCTACATAACATGATGTCATCATTACCCATCATACCTCAGTACTGGACCCGCCTCTACATAACATGATGTCATCATTACCCATCATACCTCAGTACTGGACGCGCCTACATAACATGATGTCATCATTACCCATCATACCTCAGTACTGGACCCGCCTCTACATAACATGATGTCATCATTACCCATCATACCTCAGTACTGGACCCGCCTCTACATAACATGATGTCATCATTACCCATCATACCTCAGTACTGGACCCGCCTACATAACATGATGTCATTATTACCCATCATACCTCAGTACTGGACCCGCCTCTACATAACGTGATGTCATCATTACCCATCATACCTCAGTACTGGACCCGCCTACATAACATGATGTCATCATTACCCATCATACCTCAGTACTGGACCCACCTACATAACATGATGTCATCATTACCCATCATACCTCAGTACTGGACCCGCCTACATAACATGATGTCATCATTACCCATCATACCTCAGTACTGGACCCGCCTACATAACATGATGTCATCATTACCCATCATACCTCAGTACTGGACCCGCCTCTACATAACATGATGTCATCATTACCCATCATACCTCAGTACTGGACCTGCCTCTTCATAACGTGATGTCATCATTACCCATCATACCTCAGTACTGGACCCGCCTCCATAACATGATGTCATCATTACCCATCATACCTCAGTACTGGACCCGCCTACATAACATGATGTCATCATTACCCATCATACCTCAGTACTGGACCCGCCTACATAACATGATGTCATCATTACCCATCATACCTTAGTACTGGACCCGTCTCTACATAACATGATGTCATCATTACCCATCATACCTCAGTACTGGACCCGCCTCTTCATAACGTGATGTCATCATTACCCATCATACCTCAGTACTGGACCCGCCTCCATAACATGATGTCATCATTACCCATCATACCTCAGTACTGGACCCGCCTCTACATAACATGATGTCATCATTACCCATCATACCTCAGTACTGGACCCGCCTCTACATAACATGATGTCATCATTACCCATCATACCTCAGTACTGGACCCGTCTCTACAGAACATGATGTCATCATTACCCATCATACCTCAGTACTGGACCCGCCTCTACATAACATGATGTCATCATTACCCATCATACCTCAGTACTGGACCCGCCTCTACATAACATGTCGTCATTACCCATCATACCTCAGTACTGGACCCGCCTCTATATAACATGTCATCATTACCCATCATACCTCAGTACTGGACCCGCCTACATAACATGAGGTCATCATTACCCATCATACCTCAGTACTGGACCCGAATACATAACATGATGTCATCATTACCCATCATACCTCAGTACTGGACCCACCTACATAACATGATGTCATCATTACCCATCATACCTCAGTACTGGACCCGCCTCTACATAACGTGATGTCATCATTACCCATCATACCTCAGTACTGGACCCGCCTACATAACATGATGTCATCATTACCCATCATACCTCAGTACTGGACCCGCCTACATAACATGATGTCATCATTACCCATCATACCTCAGTACTGGACCCGCCTACATAACATGATGTCATCATTACCCATCATACCTCAGTACTGGACCCGCCTACATAACATGATGTCATCATTACCCATCATACTTCAGTACTGGACCCGCCTCTACATAACATGATGTCATCATTACCCATCACACCAGAGTACTGGGCCCGCCTCTACATAACATGATGTCATCATTACCCATCATACCTCAGTACTGGACCCGCCTACATAACATGATGTCATCATTACCCATCATACCTCAGTACTGGACCCACCTACATAACATGATGTCATCATTACCCATCATACCTCAGTACTGGACCCGCCTCTACATAACATGATGTCATCATTACCCATCATACCTCAGTACTGGACCCGCCTACATAACACGATGTCATCATTACCCATCATACCTCAGTACTGGACCCGCCTCTACATAACATGATGTCATCATTACCCATCATACCTCAGTACTGGACCCGCCTCTACATAACATGGCACCGGTATTACCCAACCATTAGCAGTGATGCCAATTGGTCAGATTTTGCCTCCTTATCCCGCCCCCTGGTTGACCCTCCAATCAGTGCACTATAAGGACCTCCCACCTGTGTCATGTGATGCGAGGGCACGTAACATCTTGCAGGCGTGGTTGCGGATCTCCTTCTGGGGATTACAAAGCATCTTCATCAGAAGATCCAGAGCTCCGGTCTCTTTGAAGACCCCGGCCAGGGAGCCAATGGCGGCGTAGGCACTGAGCACATGAATGGTGTGGAGGAGGGTGGAGTCAGGGGCGGAGCTCTGGCACACCTGTCTGGAGGCTCGGTGGACCAGACTCCGCACATCCTCGCTCATCTCCTGTAGAGACTCCTCATTGGACGGACCTGAAGTCTTTTCTCCTGTGAAGCCCCGCCCCCCAGGTCTGCCCATGCCCAGCAGGGAGGGGCAGTTGGTGTGAACTTCCTTTGCGGACATCCACATCTGGATATTGGGGGTCTTGCTGTCCATCTCGGAGGGGGTCCCCTTCCCCCCGCCCACTTCCTCCACATTCTGCAACCTCCATCTGATCAGATAGTCGCTGTGCCCGTCTGGGACCCATCGCTGCCGCAACACCTCCACCGGCTGGGCCTGCAACTTCCCGTCCAGCTGTACCAACATGGCGGAAACCTGAGAGGTGGAAGAAGAGCAAAGAATTACCTTCACTAGACAGGAGGGGGGGGGAAGAAGACACAGAGGGGGCGGGGGAGAGAAGACACAGAGGGGGCGGGGGAGAGAAGACACAGAGGGGGCGGGGGAGAGAAGACACGAAAGGGGCGGGGGAGAGAAGACACGGAGGGGGCGGGGGAGAGAAGACACGGAGGGGGCGGGGGAGAGAAGACACAGAGGGGGCGGGGGAGAGAAGACACGGAGGGGGCGGGGGAGAGAAGACACGGAGGGGGCGGGGGAGAGAAGACACGGAGGGGGCGGGGGAGAGAAGACACGGAGGGGGCGGGGGAGAGAAGACACGGAGGGGGCGGGGGAGAGAAGACACGGAGGGGGCGGGGGAGAGAAGACACGGAAGGGGCGGGGGAGAGAAGACACGGAGGGGGCGGGGGAGAGAAGACACGGAGGGGGCGGGGGAGAGAAGACACGGAGGGGGCGGGGGAGAAGACATTGTTATTATCACTGTTCTCTTAAAGGGGAAGTACACCTCCTTGTACGATTTGTACCTATAGGTGGTAAAGTATATTTCCTGTATACTGCACTGGTGATGTCATCGGCACTCTGTGCCGTTTCTTCAGTAGTCAGTGGCGTGACTGGCGGCTCCTGTGCGGGAGTGACGTCATGCGGCTCCAGCCAATCACAGAGCCAGAGTCTGCGGCCCTGGAAGGAAGAGGGGTGAAGATGGGTGTGGCCTCCAGCGGGGACATGGCGGCTTCATTTGCAGGTAAGTGTCACATAATGTGCTAGTATGTGATGTATACTAGCACATGATGCCTTTACTTTGCAGGGAAGAAAAGGTCGGAGTTGACTTCCTCGCTCTCTCCCCTGATTCTTCCCCCGGGTCGTGGGCTGTTGGCCGTAATGTGGGGAAGGAATAATACGCTGCGCAGCACACATCCTGTGCGGGGAAATTATCTACAGTCATTGATCATCTCTATAGATTCCCCGAGTGATAATATAAAGTACCACCCCAAGGCGGAGTCACATGTGTGGATTGGATGATGACCTGTGATTGGCGCTCTATGGATACGGGTCACATGTGTGGATTTAGGGGCGGTTCTCATGTGCGTTCCGCTGCCATTCACACCGCATGCAAATCGCCCTCCATCTCCAATCTGTAGTGGGGAGTAAATACAAACCTAATGACACCCCAAATACATCTCGTATTCCCCACACCGGATCCCAGGAGATTCTGTGCCGTCTACAAAGTACATCATACAATACATACGGTGCGGCCTGAAATCGCACTACACTGCGCCAACAATCACCTGTAATCATCACCAACCACCGACCGTCACCGGCAACCACCGACAATCACCTGTAATCATCACCAACCACTGACCGTCACCGGCAACCACCGACAGTCACCGGCAACCACCGACAGTCACCGACAGTCACCGGCAACCACCGACAGTCACCGGCAACCACCGACAGTCACCGGCAACCACCGACAGTCACCGGCAACCACCGACAGTCACCGGCAACCACCGACAGTCACCGGCAACCTCCGACAGTCACCGGCAACCACCGACAGTCCACCGACAGTCACCGGCAACTACCGACAGTCACCGGCAACCACCGACAGTCACCGGCAACCACCGACAGTCACCGGCAACCACCGACAGTCACCGGCAACCACCGACAGTCACCGGCAACCACCGACAGTCACCGACAGTCACCGGCAACCACCGACAGTCACCGGCAACCACCGACAGTCACCGGCAACCACCGACAGTCACCGGCAACCACCGACAGTCACCGGCAACCTCCGACAGTCACCGGCAACCACCGACAGTCACCGGCAACCTCCGACAGTCAACGGCAACCTCCGACAGTCAACGGCAACCTCCGACAGTCACCGGCAACCACCGACCGTCACCGGCAACCTCCGACAGTCACCGGCAACCACCGACAGTCACCGGCAACCACCGACAGTCACCGGCAACCACCGACAGTCACCGGCAACCACCGACAGTCACCGGCAACAACCGACAGTCACCGGCAACCACCGACAGTCACCGGCAACCACCGACAGTCACCGGCAACCTCCGACAGTCACCGGCAACCTCCAACAGTCACCGGCAACCTCCAACAGTCACCGGCAACCACCGACAGTCACCGGCAACCACCGACCGTCACCGGCAACCACCGACCGTCACCGGCAACCTCCGACAGTCAACGGCAACCACCGACCGTCACCGGCAACCACCGACAGTCAACGGCAACCACCGACAGTCAACGGCAACCACCAACAGTCACCGGCAGGGACCGGGCGTACTGGTGAGACTATCAGTCACCAGCAACCACCGACAGTCAAATATTAGCACCATGAGGGTGCACCGACCTGGAGCATTACCAAAGATACATTTTATTCCAGATAAAAAGCAGCGATGGTTGTAATACAGACACATCACAGCAGAGGCAATCCGTCTCCCTCAGGTCTGTGGTGAAGAAGCAGTGATGATGCTGGAAGGTCGGTGGGATTCCGATTGGCTGACACGTTTTGAGGGAGGACCCTCCTCCTCCTCAGAGACTAAGTGATGAATGACTAACCTCTCCTTACTAGTTATAGACACGCCCACTAGATGGCATGTCACAGTGTACCCACCCTCATTGACTAGGGGGAGGAGACTATAGGGGGGAGGAGACTATTGGGGGGAGGAGGAGACTGTGGCACACATCATAGGTTCACCAATCCAAGAAATGATAGATAAAGGTAGAATGATCCCTCCCTGTGTGGGTTCAGATATAGAAAACAATGGTAATAATCGGTGTGGGGGGTTTATATCCTCCGGTGTGGGGGGGGGGGGTAATAGATTTCTTGGATGAGCCTCGGGCGTCTTCATACCACAAAACATGGAGGTCTGGCTGGATATCATATAAGTAGGTGGAGCCGCCATCCATCAGAATATGTAACGGAAGTGACGATCCATCGCCGCCATCTTGGTACACCCCACACTCCTCTATAGTAAGGGGGCAAGTGGACATCTTTGTACACCCACCAGAGTCGGGCATTTCACACTTCTTCTTAGCAGTATTCTGATCTTATTCGGTGATATTCAGGATTTAGATGTTGAATGTCTTCTGATCTGACAGGTTTGATGATCTGACAGAAGAGCGCTGAGTTTATAAATCCTCCATATCACCATATAAGGTCAGATTACTGGTAAGAAGTATGGAATGCCGGACTCTGGTAGGTGTACAAAGATGTCCGCTTGCCCCCTTACTATAGAGGAGTGCGGGGTGTACCAAGATGGCGGAGAGGGAACGTCACTTCCCTTACTAAATCTGACAAAACAGAGGCAAG
Organism: Lithobates clamitans; assembly: GCA_037952925.1. Classification (NCBI taxonomy): domain Eukaryota; kingdom Metazoa; phylum Chordata; class Amphibia; order Anura; family Ranidae; genus Lithobates; species Lithobates clamitans. The sequence goes on from JBBGZY010002629.1 coordinate 185,558, forward strand.
CGAGGAACACACAACTCCTCCCCCTCCGATCATAGACCGGGTGTCAGGCCCCTCCTACCCACTTCCATCGAATATTGTATAATGTACAGACGTGTCTTCCCATCGTACATCCCCCAACCTGACCAATCACAGCGCCCCTCCCCAACACACCTTCCATTGGTCAGGTCCTCATGAGAGGGCAACCAGAAACGCCTCCCCCATACATCATGAAATAAGGGGGAGGGGCTCTGTATGGGGGGGGTTGTCATTCTATGGAGGAGGAGCTGTGTGTGAGGGTGTGGTCATTCTATGGAGGAGGAGCTGTGTGTGTGGGTGTGGCCATTCTATTGGGGGGGGTGCGTCATTTTATGGGGGTTGTCATTCTATGGGGGTAGGAGCTGTGTGTGGGGGTGTGGTTACTCTATGGGGGGAGGAGCTGTGTGTGGTGTGGTCATTCTATGGGGGAGGAGCTCTGTGTGGGGGTGTGGTCATTCTATGGGGGAGGAGCTGTGTGTGGGGGTGTGGTCATTCTATGGGGGGAGGAGCTGTGTGTGGGGGTGTGGTCATTCTATGGGGGGAGGAGCTGTGTGTGGTGTGGTCATTCTATGGGGGAGGAGCTCTGTGTGGGGGTGTGGTCATTCTATGGGGGAGGAGCTGTGTGTGGGGGGTGTGGTCATTCTATGGGGGGAGGAGCTGTGTGTGGGGGTGTGGTCATTCGATGGGGGGGGGGCTGTGTGTGGGGGTGTGGTCATTCGATGGGGGGGAGGAGCTGTGTGTGGGGATGTGGTCATTCTATGGGGCGAGGAGCTGTGTGTGGGGGTGTGGTCATTCTATGGGGGGAGGAGCTGTGTGTGGGGGTGTGGTCATTCTATGGGGGAGGAGCAGTGTGTAGTCATTCTATGGGGGGGAGGAGCTGTGTGTAGGGGTGTGGTCATTCTATGGGGGGAGGAGCTGTGTGTGGGGGTGGTCATTCTATGGGGGAGGAGCTGTATGTGGGGGTGTGGTCATTCTATGGGGGAGGAGCTGTGTGAGGGGGTGTGGTCATTCTATGAGGGAGGAGCTGTGTGAGGGGGTGTGGTCATTCTATGGGGGGAGAAGCTGTGTGTAGGGGTGTGGTCATTCTATGGGGGAGGAGCTGTGTGGGGGTGTGGTCATTCTATGGGGGGAGGAGCTGTGTGTGAAGGTGTGGTCATTCTATGGGGGGAGGAGCTGTGTGTAGGGGTGTGGTCATTCTATGGGGGAGGAGCTGTATGTGGGGGTGTGGTCATTCTATGGGGGGAGGAGCTGTGTGTAGGGGTGTGGTCATTCTATGGGGGGAGGAGCTGTGTGTAGGGGTGTGGTCATTCTATGGGGGAGGAGCTGTATGTGGGGGTGTGGTCATTCTATGAGGGAGGAGCTGTGTGAGGGGGTGTGGTCATTCTATGAGGGGAGGAGCTGTGTGTGGGGGTGTGGTCATTCTATGAGGGAGGAGCTGTGTGAGGGGGTGTGGTCATTCTATGAGGGAGGAGCTGTGTGGGGGTGTAGTCATTCTATGGGGGTGTGGTCACGCTCCAGGGGCGGGTCAGGACGTTCGGTGTAGCCCCTCCTCCCCCGGCCGGTCTCACATACGGAGCCGATCCTCTCGGTCGGAGATCCGGACACCGATGACGTCACATTCCATAGACTCGCCGATCTCCGGGCGCCCCCTGCTGTCCTCACCTTACTGCGCTTCCGGGTGACGTCACTTCCGCCCCGCTCATGTGACCGGATACTCAGTGCCGGGGCGGGCTCGTAAATAGGTGGGAGGAGTAGGAGGCGGGGTCTACAGAAATCTCAGATTACAGGCGGTGGTTGGTTCGGGGAAGAGATGAGATGGATGCAGCAAATCCGGGACCTTCCGACCAATCCGGTGTGAGGAAAGAGATCCAAAACCTTCCTCCTCTCTCCTCATTGGTCCCTCATGTTGTCTGATCTCTATACTTGTATATAAAATGCACTTTTTATCTGTCAAAAAGTGTCTCCCGGTGATAAACCTTCATCTGATCTCTAAATTGCTGCATTTCTACATTTCAAAGGACGATATAAAGAAAAAACTTCATTGTTTACAATTCACCTTTAAGGGGGCGTGTCCTATGTCTGCATACAGCTGCTGATAAGTCCCTCCCCCATTTCAGACAGTTGGGAGGAGAATCCTTCATATTACTCCTCCCTTCAAATGATCCTCCCCCTCCTCACTCACCCCTCCTCACTCATCACTCCTCACTCACCCCTCCCCCTCCTCACCATCACTCCTCACTCACCCCTCCCCCTCCTCACTCCCCCCTCCTCACACACCCCTCCCCCTCCCCCCTCACTCATCACTCACCCCTCCTCACTCATCACTCACCCCTCCCCCTCCTCACTCACCCCTCCCCCTCCTCACACACCCCCTCCTCACTCATCACTCACCCCTCCTCACTCACCCCTCCCCCTCCTCACACACCCCCTCCTCATTCACCCCCTCCTCACTCATCACTCACCCCTCCTCACTCACCCCTCCCCCTCCTCACACACCCCTCCCCCTCCTCACTCACCCCTCCCCCTCCTCACTCACCCCTCCCCCTCCTCACTCCCCCCCTCCTCACTCATCACCACCCCTCCTTACTCCCCCTCCTCACTCACCCCTCCCCCTCCTCACTCACCCCCTCCTCACTCATCACTCCCCCCTCCTCACTCCCCCCTCCTCACTCACCCCTCCCCCTCCTCACTCCCCCCCTCCTCACTCATCACTCACCCCTCCTCACTCACCCCTCCTCACTCACCCCTCTCACTCACCCCTCCCCTCCTCACTCACCCCCTCCTCACTCATCACTCGCCCCTCACCCCTCCCCCTCTTCACACACCCCCTCCTCACTCATCACTCCCCCTCCTCACTCACTCACTCCCCCCTCCTCACTCACCCCCTCATCACTCGCCCCTCCTCACTCGCCCCTCCTCACTCCCCCCTCCTCACTCACCCCTCCCCCTCTTCACACACCGCCTCCTCACTCATCACTCCCCTCCTCACTCACCCCCTCCTCTCCCCTCCCCACTCCCCCCCTCCTCATTCATCCCTCCTCACTGACCCCCTCATCTCTCCCCCCTCCTCACTTTCCCCCTCCTCACTCACCCCTTCCCCCTCCTCACTCACCCCCCCCCTCCCTCACCTACCCCCTCCTCACTCACCCCTCCCCCTCCTCACTCCCCCCTCCTCACTCCCCCCTCCTCACACACCCCCTTCTCACTCACCCCTCCCCCTCCTCACTCACCCCCCTCCTCATTCACCCCTCCCCCCCTCCTCACTCACCCCCTCCTCTCTCCCCCCTCCTCACTCACCCCTTCCCCCTCCTCACTCACCCCTCCCCCCTCCTCACTTACCCCCTCCTCACTCACCCCTCCCCCTCCTCACTCCCCCCCTCCTCACTCCCCCCTCCTCACTCTCCTCTCCCCCCTCCTCACTCACCCCTCCCCCTCCTCACTCCCCCCCTCCTCACTCCCCCCTCCTCACTCTCCTCTCCCCCCTCCTCACTCACCCCTCCCCCCTCCTCACTTACCCCTTCCCCCTCCTCACTCACCCCTCCCCCCTCCTTACTTACCCCCTTACTCCCCCTATGTCTCTGGTGTGGTACTGATCTACAGGAAGGTGAGATGTGAAGATATGAAGGGTCGTGTCTCTGGTGTGGTACTGATCTACAGGAAGGTGAGGAGATGTGAAGATATGAAGGGTCGTGTCTCTGGTGTGGTACTGATCTACAGGAAGGTGAGATGTGAAGATATGAAGGGTCATGTCTCTGGTGTGGTACTGATCTACAGGAAGGTGAGATGTGAAGATATGAAGGGTCATGTCTCTGGCCTGGTACTGATCTATAGGAAGGTGAGATGTGAAGATATGAAGGGTCGTGTCTCTGGCGTGGTACTGATCTACAGGAAGGTGAGATGTGAAGATATGAAGGGTCATGTCTCTGGCCTGGTACTGATCTATAGGAAGGTGAGATGTGAAGATATGAAGGGTCATGTCTCTGGCCTGGTACTGATCTACAGGAAGGTGAGGAGATGTGAAGATATGAAGGGTCATGTCTCTGGCCTGGTACTGATCTACAGGAAGGTGAGATGTGAAGATATGAATCATGTCTCTGGCCTGGTACTGATCTATAGGAAGGTGAGATGTGAAGATATGAAGGGTCATGCTCTGGCCTGGTACTGATCTACAGGAAGGTGAGATGTGAAGATATGAAGGGTCATGTCTCTGGCCTGGTACTGATCTACAGGAAGGTGAGATGTGAAGATATGAAGGGTCATGTCTCTGGTGTGGTACTGATCTACAGGAAGGTGAGATGTGAAGATATGAAGGGTCATGTCTCTGGCCTGGTACTGATCTATAGGAAGGTGAGATGTGAAGATATGAAGGGTCATGTCTCTGGCCTGGTACTGATCTATAGGAAGGTGAGATGTGAAGATATGAAGGGTCCATGTCTCTGGCCTGGTACTGATCTACAGGGAAGGTGAGATGTGAAGATATGAAGGGTCATGTCTCTGGCATGGTACTGATCTACAGGAAGGTGAGGAGATGTGAAGATATGAAGGGTCATGTCTCTGCCTGGTACTGATCTATAGGAAGGGAAGATGTGAAGATATGAAGGGTCATGTCTCTGGCGTGGTACTGATCTACAGGAAGGTGAGGAGATGTGAAGATATGAAGGGACGTGTCTCTGGCCTGGTACTGATCTATAGGAAGGTGAGATGTGATGATATGAAGGGTCGTGTCTCTGGGCGTGGTACTGATCTATAGGGAAGGTGAGATGTGAAGATATGAAGGGTCGTGTCTCTGGCGTGGTACTGATCTATAGGAAGGTGAGATGTGAAGATATGAAGGGTCGTGTCTCTGGGCGTGGTACTGATCTATAGGAAGGTGAGATGTGATGATATGAAGGGTCGTGTCTCTGGCGTGGTACTGATCTATAGGAAGGTGAGATGTGAAGATATGAAGGGTCGTGTCTCTGGCGTGGTACTGATCTATAGGAAGGTGAGATGTGAAGATATGAAGGGTCATGTCTCTGGCGTGGTACTGATCTACAGGAAGGTGAGATGTGAAGATATGAAGGGTCATGTCTCTGGCGTGGTACTGATCTATAGGAAGGTGAGATGTGAAGATATGAAGGGTCGTGTCTCTGGCGTGGTACTGATCTACAGGAAGGTGAGGAGATGTGAAGATATGAAGGGTCATGTCTCTGGCCTGGTACTGATCTACAGGAAGGTGAGATGTGAAGATATGAAGGGTCATGTCTCTGGCGTGGTACTGATCTACAGGAAGGTGAGATGTGAAGATATGAAGGGTCATGTCTCTTGCCTGGTACTGATCTACAGGAAGGTGAGATGTGAAGATATGAAGGGTCATGTCTCTGGTGTGGTACTGATCTATAGGAAGGTGAGATGTGAAGATATGAAGGGTCATGTCTCTGGCATGGTACTGATCTACAGGAAGGTGAGATGTGAAGATATGAAGGGTCATGTCTCTGGCGTGGTACTGATCTATAGGAAGGTGAGATGTGAAGATATGAAGGGTCGTGTCTCTGGCGTGGTACTGATCTACAGGAAGGTGAGGAGATGTGAAGATATGAAGGTCATGTCTCTGGCCTGGTACTGATCTACAGGAAGGTGAGATGTGAAGATATGAAGGGTCATGTCTCTGGCGTGGTACTGATCTACAGGAAGGTGAGATGTGAAGATATGAAGGGTCATGTCTCTTGCCTGGTACTGATCTACAGGAAGGTGAGATGTGAAGATATGAAGGGTCATGTCTCTGGCGTGGTACTGATCTACAGGAAGGTGAGATGTGAAGATATGAAGGGTCATGTCTCTGGTGTGGTACTGATCTATAGGAAGGTGAGATGTGAAGATATGAAGGGTCATGTCTCTTGCCTGGTACTGATCTATAGGAAGGTGAGATGTGAAGATATGAAGGGTCGTGTCTCTGGCCTGGTACTGATCTACAGGAAGGTGAGGAGATGTGAAGATATGAAGGGTCATGTCTCTGGCCTGGTACTGATCTACAGGAAGGTGAGATGTGAAGATATGAAGGGTCGTGTCTCTGGCGTGGTACTGATCTACAGGAAGGTGAGGAGAATGTGAAGATATGAAGGTCATGTCTCTGGCGTGGTACTGATCTACAGGAAGGTGAGATGTGAAGATATGAAGGGTCATGTCTCTGGCTGGTACTGATCTACAGGAAGGTGAGATGTGAAGATATGAAGGGTCATGTCTCTGGCCTGGTACTGATCTACAGGAAGGTGAGATGTGAAGATATGAAGGGTCATGTCTCTGGCCTGGTACTGATCTACAGGAAGGTGAGATGTGAAGATATGAAGGGTCATGTCTCTGGCGTGGTACTGATCTACAGGAAGGTGAGATGTGAAGATATGAAGGGTCATGTCTCTGGCCTGGTACTGATCTACAGGAAGGTGAGATGTGATGATATGAAGGGTCATGTCTCTGGCCTGGTACTGATCTAACAGGAAGGTGAGATGTGAAGATATGAAGGGTCATGTCTCTGGCCTGGTACTGATCTACAGGAAGGTGAGATGTGAAGATATGAAGGGACGTGTCTCTGGCGTGGTACTGATCTACAGGAAGGTGAGATGTGAAGATATGAAGGGTCATGTCTCTGGTGTGGTACTGATCTACAGGAAGCTGAGATGTGAAGATATGAAGGGTCATGTCTCTGGCCTGGTACTGATCTATAGGAAGGTGAGATGTGAAGATATGAAGGGTCATGTCTCTGGCGTGGTACTGATCTACAGAAGGTGAGGAGATGTGAAGATATGAAGGGTCGTGTCTCTGGTGTGGTACTGATCTACAGGAAGGTGAGATGTGAAGATATGAAGGGTCATGTCTCTGGTGTGGTACTGATCTACAGGAAGGTGAGATGTGAAGATATGAAGGGTCGTGTCTCTGGTGTGGTACTGATCTACAGGAAGGTGAGATGTGAAGATATGAAGGGTCATGTCTCTGGCGTGGTACTGATCTATAGGAAGGTGAGATGTGAAGATATGAAGGGTCATGTCTCTGGCCTGGTACTGATCTACAGGAAGGTGAGATGTGAAGATATGAAGGGTCATGTCTCTGGCGTGGTACTGATCTACAGGAAGGTGAGATGTGAAGATATGAAGGGTCATGTCTCTGTCCTGGTACTGATCTACAGGAAGGTGAGATGTGAAGATATGAAGGGTCATGTCTCTGGCGTGGTACTGATCTACAGGAAGGTGAGATGTGATGATATGAAGGACGTGTCTCTGGCCTGGTACTGATCTATAGGAAGGTGAGATGTGAAGATATGAAGGGTCATGTCTCTGGCGTGGTACTGATCTACAGGAAGGTGAGATGTGAAGATATGAAGGGTCGTGTCTCTGGCCTGGTACTGATCTATAGGAAGGTGAGATGTGAAGATATGAAGGGTCATGTCTCTGGCCTGGTACTGATCTACAGGAAGGTGAGATGTGAAGATATGAAGGGTCATGTCTCTGGCCTGGTACTGATCTACAGGAAGGTGAGATGTGAAGATATGAAGGGTCAGGGTCATGTCTCTGGCCTGGTACTGATCTACAGGAAGGTGAGATGTGAAGGTATGAAGGGACGTGTCTCTGGCCTGGTACTGATCTACAGGAAGGTGAGATGTGAAGATATGAAGGGTCATGTCTCTGGTGTGGTACTGATCTACAGGAAGGTGAGGAGATGTGAAGATATGGAGGGTCATGTCTCTGGCGTGGTACTGATCTACAGGAAGGTGAGATGTGAAGATATGAAGGGTCATGTCTCTGGCGTGGTACTGATCTACAGGAAGGTGAGATGTGAAGATATGAAGGGACGTGTCTCTGGCGTGGTACTGATCTACAGGAAGGTGAGATGTGAAAATATGAAGAGTCATGTCTCTGGCGTGGTACTGATCTACAGGAAGGTGAGATGTGAAGATATGAAGGGTAGTGGCTCTGAACTGGTACTGATCTACAGGAAGGTGAGGAGATGTGAAGATATGAAGGGTCATGTCTCTGGCGTGGTACTGATCTACAGGAAGGTGAGATGTGAAGATATGAAGGGTCATGTCTCTGGCGTGGTACTGATCTACAGGAAGGTGAGATGTGAAGATATGAAGGGTCATGTCTCTGGCGTGGTACTGATCTACAGGAAGGTGAGATGTGAAGATATGAAGGGTCATGTCTCTGTCCTGGTACTGATCTACAGGAAGGTGAGATGTGCAGATATGAAGGGTCATGTCTCTGGCGTGGTACTGATCTACAGGAAGGTGAGATGTGAAGATATGAAGGGTCATGTCTCTGGCCTGGTACTGATCTACAGGAAGGTGAGATGTGAAGATATGAAGGGTCATGTCTCTGGCGTGGTACTGATCTACAGGAAGGTGAGATGTGAAGATATGAAGGGACGTGTCTCTGGCGTGGTACTGATCTACAGGAAGGTGAGATGTGAAGAAATGAAGGGTAGTGGCTCTGAACTGGTACTGATCTACAGGAAGGTGAGGAGATGTGAAGATATGAAGGGTCATGTCTCTGGCGTGGTACTGATCTACAGGAAGGTGAGATGTGATGATATGAAGGGTCATGTCTCTGGCGTGGTACTGATCTACAGGAAGGTGAGATGTGAAGATATGAAGGGTCATGTCTCTGGCGTGGTACTGATCTACAGGAAGGTGAGATGTGAAGATATGAAGGGTCATGTCTCTGGTGTGGTACTGATCTACAGGAAGGTGAGATGTGAAGATATGGAGGGTCATGTCTCTGGCGTGGTACTGATCTACAGGAAGGTGAGGAGATGTTAAGATATGAAGGGTCATGTCTCTGGCGTGGTACTGATCTATAGGAAGGTGAGATGTGAAGATATGAAGGGTCATGTCTCTGGCGTGGTACTGATCTATAGGAAGGTGAGATGTGAAGATATGAAGGGTCGTGGCTCTGGCGTGGTACTGATCTACAGGAAGGTGAGGAGATGTGAAGATATGAAGGGTCGTGTCTCTGACGTGGTACTGATCTACAGGAAGGTGAGATGTGAAGATATGAAGGGTCATGTCTCTGGCCTGGTACTGATCTACAGGAAGGTGAGGCGATGTGATGATATGAATGGACGTGTCTCTGGCCTGGTACTGATCTACAGGAAGGTGAGATGTGAAGATATGAAGGGTCATGTCTCTGGCCTGGTACTGATCTACAGGAAGGTGAGATGTGAAGATATGAAGGGTCATGTCTCTGGCGTGGTACTGATCTACAGGAAGGTGAGATGTGATGATATGAAGGGTCATGTCTCTGGCGTGGTACTGATCTACAGGAAGGTGAGATGTGAAGATATGAAGGGTCGTTTCTCTTGCCTGGTACTGATCTATAGGAAGGTGAGATGTGAAGATATGAAGGGTCATGTCTCTGGCGTGGTACTGATCTACAGGAAGGTGAGGAGATGTGAAGATATGAAGGGTCGTGTCTCTGGCGTGGTACTGATCTACAGGAAGGTGAGATGTGAAGATATGAAGGGTCATGTCTCTGGCGTGGTACTGATCTACAGGAAGGTGAGCTGTGAAGATATGAAGGGTCATGTCTCTGGCGTGGTACTGATCTACAGGAAGGTGAGATGTGAAGATATGAAGGGTCATGTCTCTGGCCTGGTACTGATCTACAGGAAGGTGAGCTGTGAAGATATGAAGGGTCATGTCTCTGGTGTGGTACTGATCTATAGGAAGGTGAGGAGATGTGAAGATATGAAGGGTCATGTCTCTGGCGTGGTACTGATCTACAGGAAGGTGAGCTGTGAAGATATGAAGGGTCATGTCTCTGGCGTGGTACTGATCTACAGGAAGGTGAGATGTGAAGATATGAAGGGTCATGTCTCTGGCCTGGTACTGATCTACAGGAAGGTGAGCTGTGAAGATATAAAGGGTCATGTCTCTGGTGTGGTACTGATCTACAGGAAGGTGAGATGTGAAGATATGAAGGGTCATGTCTCTGGTGTGGTACTGATCTACAGGAAGGTGAGATGTGAAGATATAAAGGGTCATGTCTCTGGTGTGGTACTGATCTACAGGAAGGTGAGATGTGAAGATATGAAGGGTCATGTCTCTGGCGTGGTACTGATCTATAGGAAGGTGAGATGTGAAGATATGAAGGGTCATGTCTCTGGCCTGGTACTGATCTACAGGGTGAGATGTGAAGATATGAAGGGTCATGTCTCTGGCCTGGTACAGATCTACAGGAAGGTGAGGAGATATGAAGGGTCATGTCTCTGGCCTGGTACTGATCTACAGGAAGGTGAGATGTGAAGATATGAAGGGTCGTGTCTCTGGCCTGGTACTGATCTACAGGAAGGTGAGATGTGAAGATATGAAGGGTCATGTCTCTGGTGTGGTACTGATCTACAGGGTGAGATGTGAAGATATGAAGGGTCATGTCTCTGGCCTGGTACTGATCTACAGGAAGGTGAGGAGATGTGATGACATGAAGGGTCATGTCTCTGGCCTGGTACTGATCTACAGGAAGGTGAGGAGATGTGATGACATGAAGGGTCATGTCTCTGGCCTGGTACTGATCTACAGGGTGAGATGTGAAGATATGAAGGGTCATGTCTCTGGCCTGGTACTGATCTACAGGGTGAGATGTGAAGATATGAAGGGTCATGTCTCTGGCCTGGTACTGATCTACAGGAAGGTGAGGAGATGTGATGACATGAAGGGTCATGTCTCTGGCCTGGTACTGATCTACAGGGTGAGATGTGAAGATATGAAGGGTCATGTTGTCTCTGGCCTGGTACTGATCTACAGGAAGGTGAGGAGATGTGATGATATGAAGGGTCATGTTGTCTCTGGCCTGGTACTGATCTACAGGAAGGTGAGCTGTGAAGGGTCATGGCTCCGGCATGGTACTGATCTACAGGAAGGTGAGGAGATATGAAGGGTGGTGTCTCTGATATATAGGAAGGTGACCTGGCAGTGATATTTGTTTAATGATGTTGAGACTCAGCTTTTACGAAGAGACACATTCATTGGTTAATTGTATTTTTACTTTGAGATTTATTTTCTCCAAACTGGATGGAATTTTCCATCTTCTGACCCCCACCCCCAGGGAATGTCTCATTGCGATTAACGTGTACATAAATCCAAAACATTTTCTGGCAGATTTGGGAAAGAGGAAGAACATGTATGAAGCCCAGGCAGATATGGATGCTGTCCATCATGGGAGGGACTCACTCTCTCAGTTTGTCTTGGTGACCATTTCCAGGTGTCACCAGAGGGACAGCTGTTTTGGTGACATCTAAGTGGGGATTTTCCTTACTTTGCTGAGATCTTCATTTGTTGTGTGTCCCCAGGGGACACACAAAAGCAAAAACAAATCAACTGTTTTGGACCGTAGTTTTTACCATTCCGTATCCACAGAAGCGCCCCAGAGCTGTGAGAAAAAAAAAAATCACTGGAATACGGACTGTCCTCCTCCTGAATTCATGTTGGGAAGGTGGGAGCCTAAACCCGCAGGGCAGGGCTGGCACCTGGTAATTTCACATAACTCTTTATTGGAGGCAGAGGTTTGATCTTCCTTCCTGCCCAGCCTCCCTTTCTTTTCCAGAGTCCACTAGAAGGTCGAATTCCCAGCCAGCGGTTCCGCCCCGCCTTTCCAATGATTCTCTTATTATGATCCACATTAGACACCCGTCCCACCGTCGCCACACAGGTCTCCAACACCTTTAGGAAGAGAAGAGGCATGAGAGAAGAGGAAGAGGAAAAAAAAAGGATTGACAAAAGAGGAAGGGAAAGGATGTGAGAAGGGAGAAAGGAGGTGTGCGAAATGGATAGGAAAAGAGGCGGGCATAGGAGGAAGGAGAGGAGAGAACCGGGGCTCGGGAGGGAGAAAGGAGAGGAGAGAGGCTGCGCATAGGAGGAAGGAGAAGAGAGAGGCGGGCATAAGAGGAGAGAGGCGGGCATAGGAGGAAGGAGAGGAGAGAGGCGGGCATAGGAGGAGAGAGGCGGGCATAGGAGGAAGGAGAAGAGAGAGGCGGGCATAGGAGGAAGGAGAAGAGAGAGGCGGGCATAGGAGGAAGGAGAGGAGAGAGGCGGGCATAGGAGGAAGGAGAAGAGAGAGGCGGGCATAGGAGGAAGGAGAAGAGAGAGGCGGGCATAGGAGGAAGGAGAAGAGAGAGGCGGGCATAGGAGGAAGGAGAAGAGAGAGGCGGGCATAGGAGGAAGGAGAAGAGAGAGGCGGGCATAGGAGGAAGGAGAAGAGAGAGGCGGGCATAGGAGGAAGGAGAGGAGATAGGTGGGCATAGGAGGAAGGAGAAGAGAGAGGCGGGGCATAGGAGGAAGGAGAGGAGAGAGGCGGGCATAGGAGGAAGGATAAGAGAGTGGCGAGCACGGGAGGAAGGAGAGGAGGTGCACGGGAGGAAGGAGAGGAGGTGCACGGGAGCAAGGAGAGGAGGTGCACGGGAGCAAGGAGAGGAGGTGCACGGGAGCAAGGAGAGGAGGGGCACGGGAGCAAGGAGAGGAGGGGCACGGGAGCAAGGAGAGGAGAGAGGCGGGGCATAGGAGGAAGGAGAGTAGAGAGGCGGGGCATAGGAGGAAGGAGAGTAGAGAGGCGGGGCATAGGAGGAAGGAGAGTAGAGAGGCGGGGCATAGGAGGAAGGAGAGTAGAGAGGCGGGGCATAGGAGGAAGGAGAGTAGAGAGGCGGGGCATAGGAGGAAGGAGAGTAGAGAGGCGGAGCATAGGAGAAAGGAGAGTAGAGAGGCGGAGCATAGGAGGAAGGAGAGTAGAGAGGCGGAGCATAGGAGGAAGGAGAGTAGAGAGGCGGAGCATAGGAGGAAGGAGAGTAGAGAGGCGGAGCATAGGAGGAAGGAGAGTAGAGAGGCGGAGCATAGGAGGAAGGAGAGTAGAGAGGCGGGGCATAGGAGGAAGGAGAGTAGAGAGGCGGAGCATAGGAGGAAGGAGAGTAGAGAGGCGGAGCATAGGAGGAAGGAGAGTAGAGAGGCGGGGCATAGGAGGAAGGAGAGTAGAGAGGCGGAGCATAGGAGGAAGGAGAGTAGAGAGGCGGGGCATAGGAGGAAGGAGAGTAGAGAGGCGGGGCATAGGAGGAAGGAGAGTAGAGAGGCGGGGCATAGGAGGAAGGAGAGTAGAGAGGCGGGGCATAGGAGGAAGGAGAGTAGAGAGGCGGGGCATAGGAGGGAGTAGAGAGGCGGGGCATAGGAGGAAGGAGAGTAGAGAGGCGGAGCATAGGAGGAAGGAGAGTAGAGAGGCGGAGCATAGGAGGAAGGAGAGTAGAGAGGCGGGGCATAGGAGGAAGGAGAGTAAAGGCGGGGCATAAGAGGAAGGAGGGTAGAGAGGCAAGGCATAGGAGGAATGAGAGTAGAGAGGAGGAGCACGGAAGGAAGGAGAGAGGCGGGGCATAGGAGGAAGGAGAGGAGAGAGGCGGGGCATAGGAGGAAGGAGAGGAGAGAGGCGGGGCATAGGAGGAAGGAGAGGAGAGAGGAGGAAGGAGAGGAGAGAGGTGGAGCATAGGAGGAAGGAGAGTAGAGAGGCGGAGCATAGGAGGAAGGAGAGTAGAGAGGCGGAGCATAGAAGGAAGGAGAGGAGAGAGGCGGAGCATAGGAGGAAGGAGGAGAGAGGCGGAGTATAGGAGGAAGGAGAGTAGAGAGGTGGGGCATAGGAGAAGGGAGAGGAGAGAGGCGGGGCATAGGAGGAAGGAGAGTAGAGAGGCGGGGCATAGGAGGAAGGAGAGTAGAGAGGCGGGGCATAGGAGGAAGGAGAGGAGAGAGGCGGAGCATAGGAGGAAGGAGAGTAGAGGTGGGGCATAGGAGAAGGGAGAGGAGAGAGGCGGGGCATAGAGGAAGGAGAGTAGAGAGGCGGGGCATAGGAGGAAGGAGAGGAGAGAGGCGGAGCATAGGAGGAAGGAGAGTAGAGAGGCGGAGCGTGGGAGGAAGGAGAGTAGAAAGGCGGAGCGTGGGAGGAAGGAGAAAGGCGGGGCACGGGAAGGAGAGGAGGGGCACATACAGATAGTGGGAGTAGACTTTAGTGCAGCGGCAGAATTTTCTCACCTGAACTTGTCTCTTGGATGGAAGCTGTACGATGGCCGTCCCGTTCACCTTCCTCAGTAACACACCGCAGGTACCTGTGAGGGAAGAGTATAGAGCATGAGGCCCCAGACCCCCGGCACCCCCACATCAGAGGCCACAGACCCCTGGCACCCCCACATCTGAGGCCACAGACCCCTGGCACCCCCACATCTGGGGCCACAGACGCCCGGCACCCCCACATCTGGGGCCACAGACCCCTGGCACCCCCACATCTGAGGCCACAGACCCCTGGCACCCCCACATCTGAGGCCACAGACCCCCGGCACCCCCCCACATCTGAAGCCACAGACCCCTGGCACCCCCACATCTGGGGCCACAGACCCCCGGCACCCCCACATCTGGGGCCACAGACGCCCAGCACCCCCACATCTGGGGCCACAGACCCCCGACACCCCCACATCTGAGGCCCCAGACCCCGGTACTAGAGGTCGACCGATATGGGTTTTTCTCTAGCCGATGCCGATATGTGATGCCAATTTTTTTTTTCTCTTTTTGGGCTAAAAACAGCGCCTGTAAAACGGCTCCCCTGCAGTCTCAGTGTGATATCCCGAGGGCTTTCACACTGAGGCGATGCGCTGGCAGGATGTTAAAAAAAAGTCCTGCAAGCAGCATCTTTGGAGCGGTGTATACCCCTCCCCCACCACTCCTCCACCACTCCTGCCCATTGAAATGAATGCGCACCGCTGCCGAAGCGCCTGCAAAGCGTATCGGCAGCGGCGCTTCAGGGATTTAACCCCTTCCTCGGCCGCTAGCTGGGTTATAAGCGCCCCGCTAGAAGCCGAATAGCGCCGCTAAAATGATGGTAAAGCGCCGCTAAAACTAGCAGCGTTTTACCGTCAACGCATGCCCGCTCCAGTGTGAGAGCAACCTAAAGTGATACAGAAAATTTTTACATTTAAACATTTATTAAACAAAACAAACCTCCAATCAGTTCACTTGTATGTATAATTTAGATTAAAAAAAAACTATATCTTAAATATTAAATACACAAAAACAGGTCCTCAAAACTTTTGGACGAAAAAAAATGGGCTAAATTTACTGCTTAGTTGTTTTTTTTTAATTCACTAGTGTATTTTTTTTTTTTAATTGCGTTTGAAAGACCGCTGCGCAAATACCGTGTGACATAAAATATTGCAACAACCGCTATTTTATTCCCTAGGGTCTCTGCTAAAATATATATATATATATATGTTTGGGGGTTCTAAGTGATTTTCTAGCAGAAAATACAGGATTTTTACTTGTAAGCAACAAATGTCAGAAAAGATTTAGTCTTTAAATGGTTAAACTGAGAACTTCTCCACACAGAGCTCAGCTCATTCAGAAGTGTAAACATTGTATCTCTTCAGGTTCTTTTTATCAGATTTGGCTGCCCAGAGAGGAGAGAAGTAGCTCCACAGAAGATTTCAGGCAACTTGTATTGACTTCTATTACAGAAGTTATTTGCAAGTCGCGCTGAAGTTATATCGGCCTTTTTTAACAGCACAATCAGCCGATGCCGATTAAATAAAAAACACCAAATATCAGCCGATATATCGGCCGACCTCTACCCGGTACCCGCACATCTGGGCCCACAGACCCCCGGCACCCCCACATCTGGGGCCCCAGACCCCCGGCACCCCCACATCTGGGGCCCCAGACCCCCGGCACCCCCACATCTGGGGCCCCAGACCCCCGGCACCCCCACATCTGCGGTCCCAGACCCCCGGAACCCCCACATCTGGGGCCCCGGAACCCCCACATCTGTAGTCCCAGACCCCCGGCACCCCCACATCTGGGGCCCCAGACCCCCGGCACCCCCACATCTGGGGCCCCAGACCCCCGGCACCCCCACATCTGGGGCCCCAGACCCCCGGCACCCCCACATCTGGGGCCCCAGACCCCCGGCACCCCCACATCTGGGGCCCCAGACCCCCGGCACCCCCACATCTGCGGTCCCAGACCCCCGGCACCCCCACATCTGCGGTCCCAGACCCCCGGCACCCCCACATCTGGGGCCCCGGAACCCCCACATCTGTAGTCCCAGACCCCCGGCACCCCCACATCTGGGGCCCCAGACCCCCGGCACCCCCACATCTGCGGTCCCAGACCCCCGGCACCCCCACATCTGGGGCCCCAGACCCCCGGCACCCCCACATCTGCGGTCCCAGACCCCCGGCACCCCCACATCTGGGGCCCCGGAACCCCCACATCTGTAGTCCCAGACCCCCGGCACCCCCACATCTGGGGCCCCAGACCCCCGGCACCCCCACATCTGTAGTCCCAGACCCCCGGCACCCCCACATCTGGGGCCCCAGACCCCCGGCACCCCCACATCTGGGGCCCTAGACCCCCAACACCCCATGTATTCCCACCAGTCTGAATGTCCCCAGGAAGCCCTTCAGGCCTTTGACTCACCTGCTGCTCGGATACACAGCGCTCCCTTCCCAGGAATAACCTCCAGACAATTAATGAGTGTCCCGATTGGCAGGGCTCCGAGTGGGTGGGCATCCCCCTCCTGGGCCAACACTGACAAGGAAAGGGGCGGGGTTAAACCTTTATTAAACATGTCTGAAGAACTGAGAGACATAGGACAGGACGGTACCCGCCATGCGCCCGATGTGTCCGGATGAAGTGATCAGATCTCCGTTCTTCATATTCTCTGTGGCGATAATCCAACGTTTCCTCTTCCCTCCGGCGACCAGAGCGATGTCCGCCGACCTGGGAAGACATGAAGAGGACCTGTCATAGAAATCCCCCATGGGGGGTGCAGGCATGTCATGGGGGTCACTTACCTGCAGGGGTCGTAGCGCACCTCCATCACCTTCTCCTGGAAGGGCGTGTCCTCCCGGCCCGGCTCATAATTCAACCGCTGGAAGTCAATCATCCGAAAAAGCTGTTTGTGTCCCCCACCGACTCCGTGTGTGCGGATCCGTCCTGAGGAACGGGATACAGGTCAGTATTTCCCCTCCCCCTCTTCTCTTCTCCCCCCACCGACTCTGTGTGTGCGGATCCGTCCTGAGAAACGGGAATACGGGTCAGTATATCCCCTCTTCTCCCCCCACCGACTCCGTGTGTGCGGATCTGTCCTGAGGAACGGGATACAGGTCAGTATTTCCCCTCCCCCTCTTCTCCCCTCCCCCCACCGACTCCGTGTGTGCGGATCCGTCCTGAGGAACGGGATACAGGTCAGTATTTCCCCTCTTCTCCCCCCACCGACTCCGTGTGTGCGGATCCGTCCTGAGGAACGGGATACAGGTCAGTATTTCCCCTCCCCCTCTTCTCCCCTCCCCCCACCGACTCCATGCGTGCGGATCCGTCCTGAGGAACGGGATACAGGTCAGTATTTCCCCTCCCCCTCTTCTCCCCTCCCCCCACCGACTCCGTGTGTGCGGATCCGTCCTGAGGAACCGGATACAGGTCAGTATATCCCCTCCCCCTCTTCTCCCCTCCCCCCCACCGACTCTGTGTGTGCGGATCCGTCCTGAGGAACAGGATAAAGGTCAGTATTTCCCCTCCCCCTCTTCTGCCCTCCCCCCCACCGAGTCCGTGTGTGCGGATCCGTCCTGAGGAACGGGAATACGGGTCAAGACATCCCCCATATAACTCCGCCCACCTTGCCCCCCCCCCTCCTGACCTGTGTGGTCTCTTCCACCGGTCTTCCTCTTCCCGATCGGGTTGATGGTGTATTTGGTTGGCGGTTTCCAGACATCGAAGTGACTGAGGCTGGAAGTGGTGAGGAGCCCCCGGCGGAGAGGAGGGACCAGGGGGCTGTCCTGTGGGCGGGACAATGACATCACTGAGGACCAATCACAACCAACTAACAACCAAAGGGGAGATAATATAAAACTGAATCAACACAGAGGACACTGAGGACACAGAGGACACTGGGGACACAGAGGACACTGGGGACACAGAGGACACTGGGGACACAGAGGACACTGGGGACACAGAGAACACTGAGGACACTGAGGACACAGAGAACACTGAGGACACTGAGGACACAGTGTCCTCAGTGTTCTGTGTCCCCAGTGTTCTCAGAGAACACAGAGAACACAGAGGACACAGAGAACACTGAGGACACAGAGAACACTGAGGACACAGAGAACACTGAGGACACAGAGAACACTGAGGACACAGAGAACACTGAGGACACAGAGAACACTGAGGACACAGAGAACTCTGAGGACACAGAGGACACTAATTTTAATACAACACAAAAATAATCTGAGAAAATTACAAAATGCAGCTTTTAAATTATTATTTCAATTATTAAAAGAAAAAAAAATATTGGTATAAACCTGCCTGGCCCTATGTGAAAAAGTATTTGCCCCCTCCCATGCTGACTCATGAATGAAGTGTGATTAACCACAATTTTTTGGAAAGCCGAATTAAATTTCACTTGTCACACCCAGGCCTGATTATTGCCAGACCTGTTGAATCAAGAAATCACATAAATAGAAGCCGTCTGACAAAGTGCAGCTAACAGATCACAAAAAGCCACACATCATTCCACAATCTAAAAAAATTCAAGAACAGATTAGAAACAAAGTAATGTTCATATATCGGTCTACAAAGGGTTTCAAATCCATTTCTAAGGCTTTGGAACTCCAGTGAACCGCGGGGAGAACCATTATCTACAAATGGAGACAACTTGGAACAGCGGTGAACCTTCCCAGGAGTGGCCGGCCTACAAAAATCACTCCAAGAGCTCAACAAGGACTCATCAAGGAGGTCATAAAAGAACCCGGAACATCTAAAGACCTGCAGACCTCACTTCCCTAAGGTGAGATCAGTGTTCATGATTCACCAATAAGAAAGAGACCGGGCAAAAATGGCATCCATGGGAGAGTTCCAGGCCAAAGCCACCACTGACCAATAAGAAAGAGACCGGGCAAACATGGCATCCATGGGAGAGTTCCAAGGCAAAAGCCACCACTGACCAAGAAGAAAGAGACCGGGCAAACATGGAATCCATGGGAGAGTTCCAAGGCCAAAGCCACCGCTGACCAATAAGAAAGAGACCGGGCAAACATGGCATCCATGGGAGAGTTCCAAGGCCAAAGCCACCGCTGACCAATAAGAAAGAGACCGGGCAAACATGGCATCTATGGGAGAGTTCCAAGGCAAAAGCCAGCACTGACCAATAAGAAAGAGACCGGGCAAAAATGGCATCCATGGGAGAGTTCCAAGGCCAAAGCCACCGCTGACCAATAAGAAGAGACCGGGCAAACATGGCGTCCATGGGAGAGTTCCAAGGCCAAAGCCACCGCTGACCAATAAGAAAGAGACCGGGCAAACATGGCATCTATGGGAGAGTTCCAAGGCAAAAGCCAGCACTGACCAATAAGAAAGAGACCGGGCAAAAATGGCATCCATGGGAGAGTTCCAAGGCCAAAGCCACCGCTGACCAATAAGAAAGAGACCGGGCAAACATGGCGTCCATGGGAGAGTTCCAAGGCCAAAGCCACCGCTGACCAATAAGAAAGAGACCGGGCAAACATGGCGTCCATGGGAGAGTTCCAAGGCCAAAGCCACCGCTGACCAATAAGAAAGAGACCGGGCAAACATGGCGTCCATGGGAGAGTTTCAAGGCCAAAGCCACTGCTGACCAAAAAGAACACAAAGGATCATCTCACATTTACTAAAAAACATCTTGATTATCTCCAGGACTTTTAGGCAAATATTCTGTGGACTGATCAGACAAAAATGTAACTTTTTGGAAGGTGTGCGTCCCGTTACATCTGGCATAAAACTAATACAGTATTTCATAACAAGAACATCATATCAACAGTCAGACATGATGGTGGTAGGGGGATGGTCTGGGGCTGCTTCAGGACCTGGACCACTTACCATAATTGATGGAACCATGAATTCTGATCTTTACCAGAAAATCCTAAAGGAGAAGGTCCGGCCATCAGTTTCTGACTTCAAGCTTAAGTGCACTTGGGTTATGCAGCAGGACAATGATCCCAAACACAACAGCAAGTCCACCTCCAAATGTTCAAACGTTCAAACAAAGCAAAATTTAGGTTTTGGAGTGGCCTAGACAAAGCCCGGACTTAAATCCCGTTGAGATGCTGTATCATGACCTCACACAGGCCGTTCATGCCGGAAAACCCTCCAATGTGGCCTAATGAAAACACTTCTGCAAAGAGTGGGCCAAAATCCCTCCACAGCGACGTGAAAGACTCATTGCCAGTTATCGGTGCCAAGGGTGGCACAACCAGTTATTAGGTTTAGGGGGCAATTACTTTTTCACATAAAGCCAGGCAGGTTTGGACGGCTTTTTTTTAATAAATGAAACTTCATTGAAAAACTGCATTTTGTATTTCCTCGGGTTATCTTTGTGTAATAATAACATTTGTTTGATGATCTGAGACATTTTTTTTTTTTTTTTTTTTTTTAGAAATTCTTTATTTTCACAGAAACAGTTTTACTGTTACACAGAAAGACAATTTATGACTAGAACATCGATTATCGATCGTTCCCATCTCCCAGCTAAGAATATTTACTATTACAAATGCTGATTGGCTGTATTGTCTTTATATATTGTGATATGGGGGATGTCTAGCGCAGTGGTAGATGAGTTCACAGCCAACAGAAACTTCAGTTTAAGAGCGTGGTAGCCCACTTTTATTGAAAGTAACAAAAATGTAGTTCATACATGCACAGGTTGCCCACACAGGGGTTTTTCTCCCAAAAATTACAACAAAAATGAGAATGCCAAGCCACCTGGCTCTCAAGACTCACTCAGCCTCGGTGGCAGTACAAAGCTGCACAGGCCCACTCCTGGCCTCTAGGAAGGCCTAGTTTTCACACGCCTCCAAGACTCACAGCCCCCTCTGGTCCCCAGGACTCTCTCTTCCAGTTGTCTCACCCATGGTCTCCCCAACTCTCTCAGTCCACTGACCTGGAACCTCTCCCACATGGAGTGCCGTCTCAAGGGTATTGCCTGGGTTCTTAAATAGTAGTACACCTCCCTCCTGGCTGCAGCATCTGCTCCAACACCAACTCCATACCTCCCAACTGCCCCCACACCACCTCCATACCTCCTAACTGCTCCAACACCACCTCCATACCTCCTAACTGCTCCAACAACAACTCCATACCTCCCAACTGCTCCCACACCAACTCCACACCTCCCAACTGCCCCCACACCACCTCCATACCTCCTAACTACTCCAACACCACCTCCATACCTCCTAACTGCTCCAACACCAACTCCATACCTCCCAACTGCTCCCACACCAACTCCATACCTCCTAACTGCTCCAACACCAACTCCATACCTCCCAACTGCTCTCACACCAACTCCATACCTCCCAACTGCTCCCACACCAACTCCATACCTCCTAACTGCTCCAACACCAACTCCATACCTCCCAACTGCTTCAACACCAACTCCATACCTCCCAACTGCTCCATACCTCCCAACTGCTCCAACACCAACTCCATACCTCCCAACTGCCCCCACACCACCTCCATACCTCCTAACTGCTCCAACACCACCTCCATACCTCCTAACTGCTCCAACACCAACTCCATACCTCCCAACTGCCCCCACACCACCTCCATACCTCCTAACTGCTCCAACACCACCTCCATACCTCCTAACTGCTCCAACACCAACTCCATACCTCCCAACTGCTCTCACACCAACTCCATACCTCCCAACTGCTCCCACACCAACTCCATACCTCCTAACTGCTCCAACACCAACTCCAAACCTCCCAACTGCTTCAACACCAACTCCATACCTCCCAACTGCTCCCACACCACCTCCATACCTCCCAACTGCTCCCACACCACCTCCATACCTCCCAACTGCTCCCAACACCCAACTCCATACCTCCCAACTGCTCCAACACCAACTCTATACCTCCCAACTGCTTCAACACCAACTCCGTACCTCCCAACTGCTCCCACACCACCTCCATAACTCCCAACTGCTCCAACACCAACTCCATACCTCCCAACTGCTCCAACACCAACTCCATATCTCCCAACTACCCCACACCAACTCCCATACCTCCCAACTGCCCCCACACCACCTCCATACCTCCCAACTGCTCCCACACCAACTCCATACCTCCTAACTGCTCCAACACCAACTCCATACCTCTCAACTGCTCCCACACCAACTCCATACCTCCCAACTGCTCCAACACCAACTCCATACCTCCCAACTGCTCCCACACCAACTCCATACCTCCCAACTGCTCCCACACCAACTCCATACCTCCCAACTGCTCCCACACCAACTCCATACCTCCCAACTGCTCCCACACCAACTCCATACCTCCCAACTGCCCCCACACCACCTCCATACCTCCTAACTGCTCCAACACCAACTCCATACCTCCCAACTGCTCCCACACCAACTCCATACCTCCCAACTGCTCCCACACCCAACTCCATACCTCCCAACTGCTCCAACACCAACTCCATACCTCCCAACTGCTCCCACACCAACTTCATACCTCCCAACTGCTCCCACACCAACTCCATACCTCCCAACTGCTCCAACACCAACTCCATACCTCCCAACTGCTCCCACACCAACTCCATACCTCCCAACTGCTCCAACACCAACACCATACCTCCCAACTGCTCCCACACCAACTCCATACCTCCCAACTGCTCCAACACCAACTCCATACCTCCCAACTGCTCCAACACCAACTCCATACCTCCCAACTGCTCCCACACCAACTCCATACCTCCCAACTGCCCCCAAACCAACTCCATACCTCCCAACTGCTCCCACACCAACTCCCCTGCTCTGCCTTATGATGAGTGTGTGCACCTGGACACAACCTGCAGAACCTCTGGAAAGCCCGGACACAAGACTGAAGACTTCATCCTTCCCAATGCTCTTTGAAGTCTTCAAGTTTCCAGCCAAAATCCAGACTTAGAAAATCCAGAGAAGACTTAAAGCAAAGTTTTCTCTGCTCACCAATCTTCTGCTGGAACTTCTCAAACTGCCTCTTTGAGAGTCCTATGTCCATTTTACCCTCATTTACACCGAGACCGGGGCTCTCACTCTCATAATATATATAGTTCAATAAACTTCTATAATAAAACAATCAAAAGCAACACAGTTTCTCTTTTTCTTATCCAAGAAGAGTCTTGGCTAAACTTCAAAAAGTAAGAAAGAAAAAAAATTTTTGTTGCTAAATATTCCCCCCCCCTCCTTCTCCCCCGAATGGGTTCAGCCATACAACCGTCTATTTTCCAGTATATAACCTCTACCAAACAAGTCAGGGGGCCGTTTACTGCTGGTCGGCTGGGAAGATCTGTTCCCTATAATGAAAACAAGGAGTCCAGATTTTGGGATATTTCTCGTCTTGCTCTTTCAATGTCATAGTAAGATTTTTCATTTGTTGGATTTCGGTTCTCCAGTGTGGTCTAGCAGGAGAAGTCCTCCTCCACAGTGCCGGGATACACGCCTTGGCTGTGTAGATGTTTTAGAAGTGAATTTTTATATTTTTCATTAGATAAGGGAGTGTCATGTAATAAAAAAAGCTGACGGATTTTCTCTGAGAGACGCGCCTGTAATTGTTTTCACAGTTTCAGCAACCTTCGTCCAGAACTCTTTCAGCCCTGGACATTCCCCAAAAATGTGCACCTAGGGTTGCCACCTCATCGCTTTATACCTGAACACATATGAATTACTCGGGTTCTGAGGAGGATTACCACCTTAACCACTTCCGGACCGCCATACGCCGATATACGTCCTCACTTTGAAGAGGAATATCGCTGTTATGGCAGCAGCTACCATAACCCCCGGTATCCTCTTCTTCGGCTGGTGGTCCGCTTCCCGATAAGAGTGGTCTCTGCGGCGGATTCGCTGCAAGATCACTTTTATCAGCGGCGGGAGAGGGGCCCCTTCCTCCTGTCACACTCCGGTGCCCTCCGCCGCTTACCGGAGCTGTCGGCAGCGGCGGAGGCGATCAGATGTTTCTCCTTGCTGGGTATGGAGATGAGTGAGGGGAAGATGGCCGTCACCCGTCTCCATGACAACAGAAGCGACGTCAAAACGTTACTTCCGCCCACAGCTCTTAAAGGGACATTTATTTTTTTTTATTGCATTTTAGTGTTAATTTGAGATCTGAAGTCTTTTTGTCCCCCCAGATTTCATATATAAGAGGACCTGTCGTGCTTTTTTTCTATTACAAGAGATACTTACATTCCTTGTAATAGGAATAAAAGTGACACAATTTTTAAAAACAGTGTAAAAATAAAAGGTAAAATAAATAAGAAAAAAAAATGTTTTAAATGCGCCCCGTCCCGCCGAGCTCGCGTGCAGAAACAAATGCATACGTGAGCAGTGCCCGCAAATGAAACCGGTGGTCAAACCGCACATGTGAGGTATCGCCGCGATCGTTGGAGCGAGAGCAATAATTCTAGCCCTAGACCTCCTCTGTAACTCAAAACTTGCAACCTGTAGAATTTTTTAAACGTCACCTATGGAAATTTTTAAGGGTAAAGTTTGTCGCCATTCCACGAGCGGGGCGCAATTTTTAAGCGTGACATGTTGGGTATCAATTTACTCGACGTAACATTATCTTTCACAATATAACATAAAAAATTGGGCTAACTTTACTATTTTCTTATTTTTTAATTCAAAAAAGTGTATTTTTTCCAAAAAAAAATGGGCTTGTAAGACCCCTGCGCAAATACGGTGTGACAGAAAGTATTGCAACGACCGCCATTTTATTCTGTAGGGGTGTTAGAAAAAAATGTATAATATTTGGGGGGTTCTGAGTCATTTTCTAGCAAAAAAAACCAAAACAGTTTTTTAAACAACAAATCTCAGAGAGGGTCTCGGTCCTTAAGGGGTTAATCGGCCTGAGAAGCCGTGTGATTATTATGTGTTGGGATTTAGAGGGATGAGGTGATAGGTCTTTATGTACCTCAGTCCCCGAGACTCCCGGCAGTAGACATTCCATACTTCAGGAAATATCCGGTGGAGTATTGCCGGGGTTCTGAAGCGTGTAGTAAGGATTTTATACCCTTCTTCATACCTATTCTCCAGTGAGGCCTTGTGAGCGAACAATAAAATCCGATCGTTCTGGGCCTGAGAGAATGAAATCCCCGGATCTCTTCCCCACATTTATAGGAAAGCCGATTCTTGTGGAGCTTCCAGTCCGATCGGCGAGGCATAGAGATAAGACAACCAATGTCTCAGCCATTCCCTCTGTAGACATGGAAGGTGCACGATTTTATACCCGGGATATACCTGTCCGGGGCCAGAGGTAGTACCCGGGATTACCTGTCCGGGGCCAGAGGTACTACCCGGGATATACCTGTCCGGGGCCAGAGGTAGTACCCGGGATATACCTGTCCGGGGCCAGAGGTAGTACCCGGGATATAACTGTCCGGGGCCAGAGGTACTACCCGGGATATACCCATCCGGGGCCAGAGGTAGTACCCGGGATATACCCATCCGGGGCCAGAGGTACTACCCGGGATATACCTGTCCGGGGCCAGAGGTAGTACCGGGATATAACTGTCCGGGGCCAGAGGTATTACCCGGGATATACCTGTCCGGGGCCAGAGGTAGTACCCGGGATATACCTGTCCGGGGCCAGAGGTAGTACCCGGGATATACCTGTCCGGGGCCAGAGGTACTACCCGGGATATACCCGTCCGGAGCCAGAGGTACTACCCGGGATATACCCATCCGGGGCCAGAGGTACTACCCGGGATATACCCGTCCGGGGCCAGAGGTACTACCCGGGATATACCCATCCGGGGCCAGAGGTACTACCCGGGATATACCCGTCCGGGGCCAGAGGTACTACCCGGGATATACCCATCCGGGGGCCAGAGGTACTACCCGGGATATACCCGTCCGGAGCCAGAGGTACTACCCGGGATAACCCATCCGGGGCCAGAGGTACTACCCGGGATATACCCGTCCGGGGCCAGAGGTACTACCCGGGATATACCCATCCGGGGCCAGAGGTACTACCCGGGATATACCTGTCCGGGGCCAGAGGTACTACCCGGGAATAACCGTCCGGCCGTCCGGGGCCAGAGGTACTACCCGGGATATACCCGTCCGGGGCCAGAGGTACTACCGGGATATACCCATCCGGGGCCAGAGGTACTACCCGGGATATACCCGAACGTCCGGGGCCAGAGGTAGTACCCGGGATATACCCATCCGGGGCCAGAGGTACTACCCGGGATATACCCGTCCGGGGCCAGAGGTACTACCCGGGATATACCCATCCGGGGCCAGAGGTACTACCCGGGATATAACTGTCCGGGGCCAGAGGTACTACCCGGGATATACCCGTCCGGGGCCATTACCTTCTTTCAATGCTTTAAGGGCTGCCAAAAACTTGTTTACTGTAAGTGATAATCGGAGTCATTTAAGTGACAAATATGAAATTTTTTTTTTTTAAATCATAAAGGGGGCAAATACTTTGTCACAACATTGTATATATATATATATATTTAGGGTTGTGACCTCATCGCTTTATGCCCAGACACATAATAATCACATGAGATCTGAGGGGTGATAGGTGGGGGATGGGTGGGGGGGGTGATAGGTGGGGGATGGGTGGGGGATGGGTGGGGGGGTGATAGGTGGGTGATGGGTGGGGGGGTGATAGGTGGGGGGTGGGTGGAGGGGGGTGATAGGTGGGGGGGGTGATAGGTGGGGGATGGGTGGAGGGGGGTGATAGGTGGGGGATGGGTGGAGGGGGGTGATAGGTGGGGGATGGGTGGAGGGGGGTGGGTGGGGATGATAGGTGGGGGATGATAGGTGGGGGATGATAGGTGGGGGATGGGTGGGGGGGGGGGGTGATAGGTGGGGGATGGGTGGGGGGGGGGGGTGATAGGTGGGTGATAGGTGGGGGATGGGTGGGGGGGTGATAGGTGGGGGATGGGGGAGGGGGTGATAGGTGGGGGGGTGATAGGTGGGGGATGGGTGATAGGTGGGGATGGGTGGGGGGGTGATAGGTGGGGCATGGGGGGGGGGGGGGGGGTGATAGGTGGGGGATGGGTGGGGGTGGGTGATAGGTGGGGGGGTGATGGGTGGGGGATGGGTGGGGGATGGGGTGATAGGTGGGGGTGGGTGTGGTGGGGGATGGGTGGGGGATGGGTGATAGGTGGGCGGATGGGTGGGGGGTGATGGGGGTGATAGGTGGGGGGATGGGTGGGGGGGTTGATAGGTGGGGGATGGGTGGGGTGGGTGATAGGTGGGGGATGGGTGATAGGTGGGGGATGGGTGGGGGTGGGTGATAGGTGGGGGGTGGGGGATGGGTGATAGGTGGGGGGATGGGTGGGGGGGGTGATAGGTGGGGGGTGGGGGGGGTGATAGGTGGGGGATGGGTAGGGGGTGATTGGGTGGGGGGGTGATAGGTGGGGGATGGGTGGGGGATGGGTGGGGGGGGGTGATAGGTGGGGGATGGGTGGGGGGGGTGATAGGTGGGGGGGTGATAGGGTGGGGGATGGGTGGGGGGGGGTGATAGGTGGGGGATGGGTGATAGGTGGGGGATGGGTGGGGAATGGGTGATAGGTGGGGGATAGGTGGGGGATGGGTGGGGAATGGGTGATAGGTGGGAATGGGTGGGGGGGAGGTATGACTGCGATGGTCAGAGAACAATCATCTCCTCTATAATGTGTGTAAAGCGTCACTTCTGGAAAATTTTAGGCCCCGTCGTAGGGTGTGATGTCATAGGGTGTGATGTCATAGGGTGTGGATGTCATAGGGTGTGATGTCATAGGGTGTGATGTCATAGGGTGTGATGTCATAGTGTGTGATGTCATAGGGTGTGATGTCATAGTGTGACGTATCAGGATCTCTGAACATTCGGGGTCATTATTCTCGGGGGTAGAGTTGCCACCTTCATCCCTTTAAACCCGAACACATATGAATTACTCGGGTTCTGAGGCTAATTAAATGCACATAAAGCACCAAGTGAGTTTAATTACCACCTTAATCAGCCACAGAACCTGCGTGATTAATATGTGTTCGGGTTTAAAGGGATGAGGTGGCAACCCTACTCGGGGGTCTCGGTATATAAT
>JBBGZY010002630.1:0-44134 GCA_037952925.1 Lithobates clamitans
GGAAGAGAGGAAGAGAAGAGAGGAAGAGAGGAAGAGAAGAGAGGAAGAGAAGAGAGGAAGAGAGGAAGAGAAGAGAGGAAGAGAGGAAGAGAAGAGAAGAAGAGAGGAAGAGAAGAGAAGAAGATAGGAAGAGAAGAGAGAGGAAGAGAGGAAGAGAGGAAGAGAAGAGAGGAAGAGAAGAGAGGAAGAGAAGAGAGGAAGAGAAGAGAGGAAGAGAAGAGAGGAAGAGAAGAGAGGGGAAGGAAGGAAAGAGAAGAGAAGAGAAGAGAAAGAGAAGAAGAGAAAGGAAGAAAGAAGAGAAGAAAGAAGAAAGAGAGGAAAGAAAAGAAAAGAAAAGAAAGAGGAAGGAAGGAAGAAAGAAAGAGGAGAGGAAGGGAGAAAGGAAGAAAGAAAGAGGAGAGGAAGGGAGAAAGGAAGAAAGAAAGAGGAGAGGAAGGGAGAAGGAAGAAAGAAAGAGGAGAGGGAGAAAGGAAGAAAGAAAGAGGAGAGGGAGAAAGGAAGAAAGAAAGAGAGAGGGAGAGAAGGAAGAAAGAAAGAGGAGGAGGAAGGAAGGAAGGAAGGAAGGAAGGAAGGAAGGAAGGAAGGAAGGAAGGAAGGAAGAGGGAGGGAGGAAGGAAGGAAGGAAGAGGGAAGGGAGGAAGGAAGGAAGGAGGAAGGAAGGAAGGAAGGAAAGGAAGGAAGGGAAGGAAGGAAGGAAGAGAGAGGAAGGAAGGAAGGAAGGAGGAAGGAAGGAAGGAAGAGGAGAGGGAGGGAAGGAAGGAAGGAAGGAAGAGGAAGGAGGAAGGAAGGAAGGAAGGAAGGAAGGAAGGAGGGAGGAAGAATAAGATTAAGGGGGGGTTGTAGGAAAGAAGAATAAGCCCCTAAAGTTTTAGTCATACTCAAACACCTCAAGAAGAATATGTTGCCAAGGACTGCGCCCCCGAAGGAGCGATGAGTATCCTGATCAGCACAGATGGGACTGCCCCCACCTTCACTCTACAGGTTTTAAACACCCCAACCAGATAGTAAATCTACACATTGCAGCACAGGACAGAATGTGAACAGTCCTGACAACAACCCCAAACCAATGTCACACAGACAACTGCAGGGTCACATTCCAGCACACAGCATGCTCAGAGATCTGCCTGGATAATAACATAACTAAAAGAGAACCAGTCACTCCATGTCTAGGAACACAATCACCCAGCTCCTGAGTGTGCACAGCAAATAACAGCTCTGTAGTTATAAGATAAGCAATGACAGGGATCTGACATGAACACTCAATGTGAGGTCACACAGCTTACAGGGAGGTGGGAAAAATGTGACCCTTGACCTGCAAACTCGAAACGAGAGTCGGGCCTGAAGTCAGGCTAAATAAAGGACACCAAGATAATTCTGTGATATAAAATCCCCAAGAGATTCACCTTTGTCATATCTCTTTGCTGAACTATACAGCTATGGCTCCCTGTTCTGAGTGGTCTCACTTCCAATGCTAAGACCTCCAACACAATGGCTGCCAGGAGCGCAAAGCTGGAGAGCGATGTGCAGATGTTTTATCACCCAATTATCTCTACTGAAACCTCACTCAGTGATTCACACTGTGGGCGTCCCCCAAAATAACTCTTTTGGGGCTGACTAACCCCTTTAACAATGGCAGCGCGACTGGCGCCCGAGCAATTAACGTGCTGCCTGTGAGAAATAAGCTTGGAGTACAGGCAGTACAGGCGGGTGTTATCAGCTCTCCCCATTCCTATTATATCAGATTTCACCCCCACCAAGTAATGAAATATCACCGTGACACATACAGAACCGCACACACTACTTTTTTATATTATAATCTTCATAACATATAACTATACGATACAAAGACTTATTACATGGGATAATAATAACTCCGGCACAGAGTGACAATTATAATTGCCGAATCTGTGAAATATTATCCTGAATCAGAAAACAAATGGTTGCTACTTATTATTGACACTATATCAAAAAGGCAAGAGAGAGGGTGAAAGGATGAATGAATAGATGGAGGATGGGTGGACAGATCAAGGGAAAGGATGGATAGATTAATGGATAAACAGACATATCAAATGGGCAGATGATTGGCAGAGGATGGATAGACGGGCAGTGAGACAGATATGAATGGAAATAGGAGAGAGAAAGAGAAAGTTATAGACAGTAATAGATATCAATGGACATAGAGAGGGAACAAGAGAAAGGATGGATGGACAGACCAATAGATAGATAGATATGAATAGACAGAGAGCAAGAAAATGGATGGATGGACAGACCAATAGATAGATATGAATAAACAGAGTAAGAGAAAGGATGGTTGGATGGACGGACAGGGATATGGATGGACAGGGGTATGGATGGACAGGGGTATGGATGGACAGGGAAATGGATGGACAGGGGT
The DNA here is from genome assembly GCA_037952925.1 of Lithobates clamitans. Lineage (NCBI taxonomy): Eukaryota > Metazoa > Chordata > Amphibia > Anura > Ranidae > Lithobates > Lithobates clamitans. The sequence continues at coordinate 2,396 of JBBGZY010002630.1, forward strand.
ATGGATGGACAGGGAAATGGACGGACAGGGAAATGGACGGACAGGGAAATGGACGGACAGGGAAATGGACGGACAGGGAAATGGACGGACAGGGAAATGGACGGACAGGGAAATGGACGGACAGAGAAATGGACGGACAGAGAAATGGACGGACAGAGAAATGGACGGACAGAGAAATGGAAATGGATGGACAGGGAAATGGACGGACAGGGAAATGGAAATGGATGGACAGGGAAATGGATGGACAGGGAAATGGATGGACAGGGAAATGGATGGACAGGGAAATGGATGGACAGGGAAATGGATGGACAGGGAAATGGATGGACAGGGAAATGGATGGACAGGGAAATGGATGGACAGGGAAATGGATGGACAGGGAAATGGATGGACAGGGAAATGGATGGACAGGGAAATGGATGGACAGGGAAATGGATGGACAGGGAAATGGATGGACAGGGAAATGGATGGACAGACCAACAGAGGGAAAGAGGAAGAGTAAACGTCAGAATGGATGGATGGACGGCTAAATATGAATGGCCCTAGAGTGGAATAGTGGAATGATGGATAGACGGACAGACAGACCAATAGATGGATATGAATAAACAGAGTAAGAGAAAGGATGGCTGGATGAATAGACAGACAGAAAGAGAGATATAAATGGACAGAGAGGATGGATGGACGGACCAACAGAGAGGAAGGGAGAATGAATGAATGAATGGATGGATGGACTGACAGATATGAATGGCCCTAGAGTGGATGGATGGATGGATGGATGGACTGACATATGAATGGCCCTAGAGTGGGTGGGTGGGTGGATGGATGGATGGATGGACGGACGGACAGACCAATAGATGGATATGAATAAATAGAGTAAGAGAAAGGATGGCTGGATGAATAGCTAGACAGAGAGAGAGAGAAAGATATGAATGGACAGACAGACCAACAGAGAGGAAGGGTGGATGGAAGGATGGACAGTCAGATATGATTGGCCCGAGAGTGGATGGATGGATGGATGGACTGACAGACAAACGAACATCTCAACAGATGTGAATGGACAGACGGACTCAGATATAAATGGACAGAGAGAAAGAATGGCTACATGGGTATATGAATAAAAAGATCAATAGATATAGAGAAAGAGGAAGGGTAGAGGGATTATTGGATAGACAGACTGATATGAATGACAGACAGGGAGCAAGAGAAAGGATGGATGGACAGATCCATATGAATGGATGAAGAGAAAGAGACGATGGATGACTAGAGAGACAGACATGAATGAACAGAGAGAAAGAAAAGGGTGGATGGACATGTAGATAGAGAATATATATATATATATATATATATATATATATATATATATATTCTCTATCTATCTATCTACACACACACATTATTATTATACAGGATTTATACAGTGCCAATAGTTTGCGCAGCTCTTTACAAGATGAGGGCAGACAGTACACTTCCAATACAGAAGGGATCACACATTGCCTATTCTATGTACACAGGACTCTGTATATTCAGGGACTCTTCTCTCTCTCTCTCTCGGGTTCCTGGCAGCACAGACAGTTCTGTGAAAGTCTACATGGAAGTAGCAGCTGCCAGGTACGTGTGACAGGTGAGTGTGACCAGGATGTGACAGCGCAGTCATGTAGATGGCAGAAATCCAAAACGCCAAATAACCACCCAGCACTTTCTAAAAATGAAAGGAACGGCGGCCGGAAATTCCCGCACCCCGAGGACACAGAACTCTCCCCGCAGGAGCTTACACTCTAATGTCCCCCCCACAGACATGTATACCATATGTGTCTGAGAGACAGAGTGTAAGCTCCTCTGGCGCAGATATGGATGATAACGCCTCAGTGTTCTCTGTACAACACTACGGTATATGTCAGAGCTATATACACGTATAATAATAATGTGTGACTGTGGGGGGACGTTAGAGTGTAAGCTCCTCTGGTTCAGAGACTGATGTGAATGGCTCAGTGTTCTCTGTACAGCACTGCGGTATATGTCAGAGATATAAATGTATAATAATTATAGCGTGCGTCTGTGGGGGGGTCATTAGAGTGTAAGCTCCTGTGGTCACCATGTCTGATTGGTGCTCTGGAGGGTCTGAACACGGCGTCCCCCCTCCGCAGTCTGGAGAGCCAATTAGGAGGTGGAAGCCAATTAACCTGCCAGCATGTATGGGGGGGGGAGCCGGACACTTGGAGGAAACCCATACACACCCCATGCAGACAGAGGAGGAGGGGGGGGCTGAGCACAGGATCTCAGTGCTGCAAGGATCCAGATGGAGACAGAGAACAGATAGATAGAAAGTTGTTGGCAGCTCAGTGAGGAGCAGGAAGTGTCAGATATATATATATATATATATATATATATATATATATATATATATCCCCTCCCCTTCTCTATAGATATAGCAGAACGCTCAGGTGCACACCCTCCATACACTCCTCTCTGGGACTTGCAGTTCCTCCAGCTGGCAATGTACTGGCAGAAGCGGCCCCCCTATGAGTCCCCCTCTCCTCAGGCTCACCTCTCCCACCATGCCCCGGCACCCTCCCCTCTTACCTTCTCCTCGGTGCCCCGCACACACCCCGCACTCCGCTCCAGCCTGCACTGACTGAGCCTCCGCTCTGCCCGGACCACGCCCACTGGCAGCAGCTGGTAGCGCTCCGCGCCTGCGCACTGTGCGCTACACCCAACTCAGCGCTACGGCCTCCATCTTACTCCTCCCATTAGAGGGCGGCGGGGGCTGCTGGGAGATGAAGTTCCCTCAGACAGCTGAAGTCTCTGGTGAAGAACTTTCACTTGCTTACGTTGTAGCGCCTACAAGCCCGACCAATCACTGAGAGGGATGCAAATTAATAAATGGGAGGGACTAATCACTGAGAAGGATACAAAGTAGTAAATGGGAGGGGCCAATCACATACCAATCCTGGGGGTGCCTGTCAGGGCTGTAGAAATGTGTGATAATCATCAAAAATAACAAGAAATACATTAGTATTAACCACTTCAGTGCAGGGCACTTATACACCTTCCTGCCCAGACCAATTTTCAGCTTTCAGCGCTGTCGCACTTTGAATGACAATTGCGCGGTCATGCTACACTGTACCCAAACTACATTTTTATCATTTTTTTCCCACAAATAGAGCTTTCTTTTCGTGGTATTTGATCACCTCTGCTATTTTTTTTTCTGCTAAACAAATAAAAAAAGACCGAAATTTTTGAAAAAAAATTTTTATTTTTGTTTCTGTTACAAAACTTTGTAAATAAGTAAGTTTTCTCCTTCACTGACGGGCACTCATAAGGCGGCACCGATGAGGTGGCACTGATGGGCACTAATATGCGGCACTGATAGGTGGCACTGCCACTGATATGCAGCACTGATGGGTATACATAGGTGGCACTGATGGGCACTGAAAGGTGGCACGGATGGGCACTGATAGGTGGCACGGATGGGCATTGATAGGTGGTACAGATGGGCATTGATAGGTGGCACGGATGGGCACTGATAGGTGGCACTGATGTACAGTAATTGATGGTACGGATGGATGCCAATCAGTGCCAAACAATAATTCCTGCCAATCAGTGATGCCCATTGTGGGCACTGATCGGCATCCATTGTGGGCACTGATTGGCATCCCTGGTGGTCTAGGGTGGCATACCTGGTGGTGGCGTCCCTGGTGGTCCAGTGTGGGCATCCTTGGGGGGGGGCTGCGCTGATAATCAATCAGCACAGACCGCCCCCTGTGAGAGGAGCAGCCTATCGGCTCTCCTCTACTCGCGTCTCATAGAAGCGAGTGAGGAAAAGCCGATCGGCGGCTCTTCCTGTTTACACTGTGATCAGCCGTGATTGGACATGGCTGATCATGTGGTAAAGAGTCTCCGTCAGAGACTCTTTACCGAGATTGGTGTAGCAGAGTGTCAGACTGACACACGGCACCACCGATCGCCGCGATGCACGCCCCCGTGGGCACGCGACGGCTGTTATCCTGCCGTCATATGACGTCCGGTCAGGATATTGAAACCACTTTGCCGCCGTCAATTTGCTATATGGCGGCCAGCAAGTGGTTAAAAAAAAAAACACACACATTAAATGATAGTATATATTAAAAAATAAAAATAAATAAATAAATATATATATATATATATATATATATATATATATATATATATATATATATAATATCAAGAAAAATAAAACATTAATAATAAAATGTAATAATAAAACTATTAGAATAACCAATAAATGCTAATAATGTAAGAAACAATACTATTATTAAAACCAGAAAATATAATAATAAAGAAGAATAAAACATTAATAATAAAATGAAATAATAAAAATAAAACTATTATATTAAAACAAAAAAAAACTTACAACAAATAATAATAATATAACAAATAATACAAATATTAATTAATAATAGAAAATATAATAATAAAGAAAAGTAAAACATTAATCATAAAATGAAATAACAAAAATAAAACTATTATAAGTTAAAATAAATAAATAAATAAATAATAAATAAAATAATAACAATAATACAATAAAAATATAAAATAAACAATAATCATAATTAATAATAATACAACATTAATCATGAATTTAAATAACAATGAATAGCAATATTAAGATTACTACAACAACAAAATGTATTAATAAAAATAACAGTAATTAAAAGAATAAAAACTAGAAATAATAATAGCAGTGAAAATCATATAAGAATAAAATAATAATATTAATAATAAAAGAATAAGAACATGATTATTATTATTAGTGACTGTGGAGGGACAGTAGAGTGTAAATTTGTGTGTATAAAAAAATCTTACAAACATACAGCTTAATAATAAAAACATATTTACACAAAAATAAGCAACTAAACAAAAACAAGCGTGCTTACATCAGCAAGTAAAGAAAACCATTTCCTGACAAGATAACATAGAAAGAAACATATTTTAATAACAACAAAAAAGAGACCACAAACCCAGAACCTCAACTTAAACACAATCCAGGCTAAGAAACATTTTGAGATTTAATTGCCATTAGGATGCGATTCCAACCCCCCCCCCCCTATTAACCCCTCTCCCCACATCACCCCGACTTTCACATCATTCACTTTGCATTCTGCACCAGCCACTCTCATTCCCTTCCCATTCCCACCTCCCCCTCCACCATCATCCAATCCATCACTCACTCTTCCCCTCGGTGTCTGCCGACCTTCAGCTGCACTTCTGCCATGCCAAGGAGGAGGGGTTGGCACCACCATACACGCTGGTCCAGCACCCTCCACTGCCCTCACTACACTAGGAGAAACAATAGGTGCAGACACAGACTTGACAACCACACTTTCTGACACTAACTGGGGAACCACAGACTGGGGGGGGACACTGACACCACTGCCGGCCTCACAGACACAGATTCCACTAGCATTCCCTGGTACAACCTGTGCCAACCCAGAGTCTTCTCTATCCAGACGGAAAAATTGCTCCACCAACCCTGGCTTATTGTGCAAAGCCTCAGGGCACCGGCTATAAGGGTGACCAACCTTACCACATAGGTTACATTTAATGATGTTACAGTCCCTCGCCAGATGCCCCAGTTCCTGGCACAAAGAGCACTTTTGTTCTGGACATTAGAGGAGAAATGTCCCTTGACTCCAATACCAATAAAGGCAGAGGAGGGCAAATGCTGGACCACATTCCCCCACACACTCAACCTCATTGACACTGACCACCCACCCGTCCAGATTCCTCTATCATCCACAATCTTTTTAAGGTGACACAACGTTTCACCAAACCTCCTCAACCAGACTCATAAATCCTCAGGGGGTATAGACTCATTCCTTGTCAGGATAGTTACATTTTTTATCAAGGGCTGTCGTGAGACAATTTTGGGGACAAGCCCCTTCCAGTCCGGCTGGCCCCCATATACATGCTCAAACCGCTCCCAAAACAGATTCAGCGATTCGGGACGCACAAATCATATTCAAAGGAACCAGCCGGACTGATAGGAGCATAAATAACCTCCGCCTTAAATCCCATAATCCCATGACAAGGATCTTATCCACAACCACCCTCCTGATAGGTGGAATACCTCCTCTTTCCCACCTGAGTTGTACCACAGTCGCACAACTGGCTCCCTTCCACCACCAGCAGCATGACTTTGTCCCGACACAGCCTTAGCATAATTCCTAACTGGAACAGATGACACATTAACTGGTTGAATAGGAATATTAACTGGCTGCATAGGAACCTCTGAAATCTGGTTTGGTAATTTACCCACCACTTGATGTTTCCTCCAGCTGAGACCAAAGCAGAGTGAGCCAACAGCACCTTTCAAAATAGCACCACCTGGTGGAGAAGCTCCTCTGGTGTAGAGACTGATGTGACTGGCTCAGTGTTCTCTGTATAGCACTATGTTATATGTCAGAGCTATATTATAATAATAGTGTGTGACTATGGGGGGACATTAGAGTGTAAGCTCCTCTGGTACAGAGATTGATGTGACTGGCTCAGTGTTCTCTGTACAGCACTTTAATATACACTGCTAAAAAAAAAATGAAAGGAACACTTTGAAAACACATCAGATCTCAATGGGGAAAATCTTGTGCTGGATATCTAGACTGATATGGACAATATGTTAGAAATATAAGGATGCCACATCCTTTGACAGAAATGAAAATTATCAACCTACAGAGGGCTGAATTCAAAGACACACCAAAAATAAAAGTGAAAAAATTATGGAGCAGGCTAGTCCATTTTGCTTAAATTTCATTGCAACAACTCAAAATGATCCTTAGTAGTTTGTATGGCCCCCACCTGCTTGTATGCATGCCTGACAATGTCGGTGCATGCTCCTAATGAGACGATGGATGGTGTCCTGTGGTATTTCCTCCCAGATCTGGACCAGTGCATCACTGAGCTCCTGAACAGACTGAGGTGCAACCTGGTGGCATCGGATGGACCGAAACATAATGTCCCAGAGGTGTTCTATTGGATTTAGGCCAGGCGAGCAAGGGGGGCATTCAATGGTATCAATTCCTTCATCCTCCAGGAACTGGCTGCATACTCTCGTCACATGAGACCGGGCATTGTCGTGCACCAGGAGGAACCCAGTACCCACTGCACCAGCGTAGGGTCTGACAATGGGTCCAAGGATTTCATCCTGATACCTAATGGCAGTCAGGGTACCATTGTCTAGCCTGTAGAGGCCTGTGCGTCCCTCCATGGATATGCCTCCCATGACCATCAATGACCCACCACCAAACGAGTCATGCTGAATGATGTTACAGGCAGCAGAACGTTCTCCACGGCTTCTCCAGAGCCTTTCACGTCCGTCACATGTGCTCAGGGGGAACCTGCTCTCATCTGTGAAAAGCACAGGGCGCCAGTAGTGGACCTGCCAATTCTGGTGTTCACTGGAAAATGGCAATCGAGCTCCACGGTGCCGTGCAGTGAGCACAGGGCCCACTAGAAGACGTCGGGCCCTCAGTCCACCTTCATGAAGTCTGTTTCTGATTGTTTGGTCAGAGACATTCACACCAGTGGCCTGCCGGAGGTCATTTTGTAGGGCTCTGGCAGTGCTCATCCTGTTCCTCCTTCCACAAAGGAGCAGATACCGGTCCTGCTGATGGGTTAAGGACTTTCTACGGCCCTGTCCAGCTCTCCTAGAGTAACTGCCTGTCTCCCGGAATCTCCTCCATGCTCTTGAGACTGTGCTGAGAGACGCAGCAAACCTTCTGGCAATGGCACGTATTGATGTGCCATCCTGGATGAGTTGGGCTGCCTGTGCAACCTCTATAGGGTCCAGGTATCGCCTCATGCTACCAGTAGTGACACTGACCCTAGCCAAATGCAAAACTAGTAAAAACAGTCAGAAAAGAGTAGGTAAAAAAAATGTCATTGGCCTTCACCTGTAAAACCATTCCTGTTGTGGAGATTGTCTCATTGTTGCCCATCTAGTGCACCTGTTGTTAGTTTCATTAACACCAAAGCAGCTGAAACTGATTTACAACCCTTTCTGCTTTCAGTCATTTTTTCATCTTTCCATCTATTAAATCTTCTGCTCTTGTTGTTGTGTTAACTTTGGATAGTAAAACATTTTTTTACTGCCAGTAAATACCTTATACAGCCCATTTCCTGTTTCTTGTCTGGTCATTAGCCTAGGCTAATGACATCATGCACAGCTCTCTTTCTCACTCTTGTGAGAGTTTGCCAGGAAGGGAGGGGGGATGAGTCATAAGAGGGACAATGAGAGCTGCAGAGCTGGAGGTGTGCCTCCGTGTGTCTCTGTAAATCCAGGAAGTGAACAGGCAGCAGCTTCAGCTGCCCACAGTTAAAATAATTGCAGCCAGACTGAGTGGAGGGAGATTTCTGCAGCATATTTGGCCAATACAGAATCACAGTATATATAAAATAATATGCAAAGTGTTTGGAGGGAAGCTTCAGGATGGCAAAGATGTTTTTATTACAAATTATGTGAGCAGACTGCAGTCCCTCTTTACCTGACCAGATCAATATCCCAGGAGTTTCATTGACCTGATTAAAAAAGTGTTCCATTCATTTTTTTGAGCAATGTATGTCAGTGCTATATAAATGTATCGATTTTCAGGAAATTCTGCCTTATTATTTAATGTTGGATCTCTGTAGTTCCTTGATTGTCACATCTGGGTCGGTCACATTCACCTGACACGTTCCTGGCCGTTGGCAGTAATTCTCAGGAATGTCAGACAGGAAGGAGAACATGGTGAAATGCTCGGTGTGTTCTCGCACTACAGGATACAGAGAGAGTTAAAGCAGACCTTTAAAAAAAAAAAGACATTTCCTCCCCCAACCTCCTTAATGTAAAAAAATACTTTGGTTATATATGCTGGACCTTTCATAGGCACTTGTCAAGAGTCCTGACTATGCCCACCCTTTCTGCCCCCTCCTCTATTCATAGAAGCTGTACTATAGCTTTCAGCAATGAAAAGTGATATATGAACGGATTGGGCAGACCTATCAATCATCTGCCCGTCCTCCAATCATAGATGGCTTTCCATTCATGGAAGTTGTAGCTTGGCTTTTATGAAAGGAGTAACTGAGTGGAAAGGGTGGGCATAGTCGGGCTTTGTTGATGACAGCACCTTAGTTGTATGACCCCCGACACTGGAAGACTACAGGGGTGGGTTGGGGGGAAGCATTGACTGAAGAAGATTTCTACTACCAGAAGAGGAACCAGCACGAGGGACACATTCTACATGTGCTGATTTCTCTGCTTTTTATTTGGCTGCACAAAATCTAGAGACAGCTAGAGGGAATTAGCAAAGAGATGTCACCTTTGGTTACATTTTATTTGCGGATTCCCTGTAGTGTCCTCTAGAATTGTTACATTATACCTCTTGCTACAAAGATGTATGTATTTACCATGCTCCTCTTCTCCATCTAGTGGCCATAATGTGGTATTTTAGTACTACCTATAATAAAAGAACATTCGTTAAGAAAAGAAAATAGCCTGAAGAACATTTGTTTTTGGCTAGTTCCCACAAAACGAATGTAAATGCAGTTGCGCTGGATGATACATATACCCCTAAGTGTCTATGGGACAGAAGTAGGTAAAGATGTTGCATAAAATGTCTATATATATATATATATATATATATATATATATATATATATATACACACACACACGCATACAGTTAGGTCCATATATATTTAGACACAGGCACAATTTTAGATTTTTTCTGCCATTTACCAAAACATATTCAAGCTATAGGTATATATTGGATATGGGCTGAAAGTAGGCACTCTCAGGTTTAATTTGAGGGTGTATACATCCAAATAGGAGGAAGGGTTTAGGAATTACAGCTCTTAAGAATAGCCAGCCCCTGTTTTTCAAGGGACCAAAAGTATTTGGACAATTAAATTAAAAGCTGTTTCATGGCCAGGTGTGGGCTATTCCATTGTTATTTCTTCATCAATTAAGCAGTTCAAAGGAGCTGTCCATGCAAGTGAAACAGGTCATTGTAAAGCTTCAAAAACAAAACAAATCCATCAGAGAGATAGCAGCAACATTAGGAGTGGCCAAATCAACAGTTTGGTTCATTCTGAGGAAAGAAGAACGCACTGGTGAGCTCAGCAACATAAAAAGGCCTGGGCGTCCACGGAAGACAACAGTGGTGGATGATTGCAGGATCCCCTCTATGGTAAAGAAAAACCCATTCACAACATCCAGACAAGTGAAGGACACTCTCCAGGAGGTGGGCGTATCATTGTCAAAGTCTACAATCAAGAGAAAACTTCACAAGAGCAAATACAGAGGGTTCCCCACAAGGTGCAAACCATTCATAAGCCTGAAGAATAGAAAAGCCAGATTAGACTTTGCCAAAAAAAATCTAAAAAAGCCAGACCAGTTCTGGAAAAGCATTCTTTAGACGGATGAAACTAAGATTGATCTGTACCAAAATGATGGGAAGAAAAAGTGTGGAGAAGACTTGGAACAGCTCATGATGATCCAAAGCACACAACGTCATCTGTAAAACATGGTGGAGGCAGTGTGATGGCATGGGCATGCATGGCTTCCAGTGGCACTGGGTCATTGGTGTTTATTGATGATGTGACAGAAGACAGAAGCAGCCGGATGAATTCTGCAGTGTTTAGAGATATACACAAGCTCAGATTCAGCCAAATGCAGCAAATTTGATTGGACGGCGCTTCACACTACAGATGGACAATGATCTAAAACACACTGCAAAAGCAACCCAGGAGCTTTTGAAGGAAAAGAAGTGGAATATTCTGCAATGGCCAAACCCAAGTCAATCACCTGATTTCAACCCAATTGAGCATGCATTTCACTGATGAAGGCAAAACTAAAGGCAGAAAGATCCACAAACAAAGAACAACTGAAGACAGCTGCAGTTAGAGCTTTAGCATCAGAAAGGAGAAAACCCAATTACATCTGAGCCCCTGAAAATGGGGGGGGGGGGGGGGCTATGACTAAAAATGGTTGCAGTTCCTAAAATGTGTACTTGATATTTATGTTCAACCTCTTGAATTAAAGCTGAAAGTCTGCACTTCAAATTCATTTGGATTGTTTAAATTTAATTTTATTCTGGTGGCATGCAGAGCCAAAAGTATGAAAATTGTGCCTGTGTCCATATATATGGATCTAACTGGAAATATTGTTATTCTAGAGCAGGGGTAGGCAACCTCAGCACTCCAGCTATGGTGAAACTACAAATCCCATCATGCCTCTGGCTCTAGGAGTCGTGTGATTGTCCGGGACTTGCAATGTCTCATGGGACTTGTAGTTTCAAAACAGCTGGAGGGCCGAGGTTGCCTACAACTGATCTAGAGCAGTGCTCTCCAAACTTTCTAAACAAAGGATCAGTTTACTGTTCTTTAAACTTTAGGGGGCCAGACTGTAGCCATTGGGAGTAGAAAAGTGGCTGAAATCAGTGGGAAAAAAAAGCCCAATTGTTGGTATCAGTGGGAAGAACTGTGCCCCATTGTTGGTGTCATTGGGCCCCATTGTTGGTTTTCTTGGGAGAAATTGCACCCAATCGTTGGTGACAGTGGGAGGAATTGTGCCCCATCATTGGTGTCATTGGGAGAAATTGTGCCTCATCATCGGTGCTAGTTAGAGGAAATGTGCCCCATCGTTGGTATCATTGGGCCCCATTGTTGTTGTTCTTGGGAGAAACTGTGCTCCATCGTTGGTCTAAGAGGGAGGAATAGTGCCACATCGATGGTGTCATTGGGAGGAATTGTGCTCCATTGTTGGTGTAAGTGGGAGGAATAGTTCCCCATTGATGGTGTCATTGGGAGGAATAGTGCCCCATCATTGGTGTAAGTGGGAGGAATTGTGCTCCATCATTGGTGTCATTGGGCCTCATTGTTGGTGTTCTTAGGAGAAATTGTGCCCCATCATTGGTGTCAGTGGGAGGAATTTTGCCCCATCGTTTGTGTCATTGCGAGATATTGGGCCCCATCATTGCTGTCATTGTTAGAAAAAGTGCCCCATCGGTGTCAGTGGGAGGAATTGTGCCTTATCGTAGGTGTTATTTGGCCCCATTGTTGGTGTCAGTGGGGGTAGTTATGCCTCATTGTTGGTATCAGTGGATGAAATAGTGCCCCAAGGGCCGGATAAAGGCAAGCAAAGGGCCGCAGTTTGGAGACCACTGACTTAGAGTGAATTGTTTCTGCAGATTTACTTGCTGGGTGACACTTATTTTCATTTTGCTTTCTTTCATGACTCCCAATATCCTTATTATATGAATGACTTAGAATCTGACTTTATTGAAACACAGGCCATGTGTTCTCGGGTTCCAGCACCGCCCCCCCCCCCCCCCCTCACAGCCCACACACCAGAACCACAATGGACACTTAGATTGTGGGTAACTTAATGGACTTTTTGACTTTGGCATGGTTGCCTTTATAGAACCAGCAGGTGATTCACTTTCTGAAGCTGCAACGTAAAAAAAAAACACACACAAATTCACACACCAAGTCCAACAATCCATCAACTCTATTCAACACTTTGCGTATGATGTTCCTCTTTTCACCCAAAACACTTCAAGTGCACAACAAAGTTACAAAATACAACAATAGCAGAAGAGAAGCACTTCCTTTTTTCAATGGGGGAATAAACACAGCTTAAGAAAACAATATACAATATTTCTTCACTATCATATATAAACAGATCATAGTTTTCCCCGTAGCTCAAAGCAAAATTCCAGTCATTATAAACCAAGAAAACATATTTTATTCTGGAAATTGTCTGGAGACACTCATAGACGGATCTACAGAAGGCCAACAAAAGAAGATTCCAGACATAGGATGATAACAGGCCACCCAGTGTTAATGAAGAGGCGGATGCTCCTTGCACAGATAGAAAGGGCTGCAAGGGCTGGGACAGTAATAATAATGCGGGATTTTAGGTACCCGGAAATTGATTAATGGCACTGCAGGAACAGATAAAAGACAAAAATCTCAAACCACGTAGAGTTTACTACTAAATTCAGAACATCTGGGTAGCAGTGGTTATAACATGCAATGGTGGCGTCGCCCCTCTAATCCATGCAGCTGGCTCCTAAGCTACATGCAGGGCGCCGGCTGCATAGATTTCTATCAGGTTTTTTTTTCTGAAGCACATGATTAGAGCCTGAGGCTCTAATAGGCTTCAAAAAAGGGTGGGATCGGGGCGCAGAGCACTGTGCCCTGAGCCCACCCACTTGTGTGACAAGAGCAAATTAATATTTGCTATTGTCTTCCTGCTTCTCCTCCCAGCCAGTCTTAGGACTCCTGGGCAATCGGGTCTCAGGACCCACTTTCTGTTCGCCGGGAGGAGAAGCAACGGCCCCCAGCTCTTCGCTTGGCAAGCTGGAGTGAGGAGCAGCATCGGCCTCCTAAGGTGAGGCCACTGATCGCCGCCGCCGCCCGTCTCCCATGTGGGGATTGGAGGGCCATTGATTGCCGCCGTCCATCTCTGGAAGAAGGGGCACTGATCGCCGCCGTCCATCTACCGCGTGGGGATTGGAGGGCCACTGATCGCCGCCGTCCATCTCCGGCAGGGGGGGCACTGATCGCCGCCGTCCATCTCCGGCAGGGGGGGCACTGATCGCCGCCGTCCATCTCCGGCAGGGGGGGCACTGATCGCCGCCGTCCGTCTCCCGTGTGGGGATTGGAGGGCCACTGATCGCTGCCGTCTGTCTCCTGCGTGGGGATTGGAGGGCCACTGATCGCCGCTGTCCATCTCCAGCAGGGGGGGCACTGATCGCCGCCGTCCGTCTCCTGTGTGGGGATTGGAGGGCCACTGATCGCCGCCGTCCATCTCCGGCAGGGGGGGCACTGATCGCCGCCGTCCGTCTCCCGTGTGGGGATTGGAGGGCCACTGATCGCTGCCGTCTGTCTCCTGCGTGGGGATTGGAGGGCCACTGATCGCCGCTGTCCATCTCCAGCAGGGGGGGCACTGATCGCCGCCGTCCATCTCCGGCAGGGGGGGCACTGATCGCCGCCGTCCGTCTCCCGTGTGGGGATTGGAGGGCCACTGATCGCTGCCGTCTGTCTCCTGCGTGGGGATTGGAGGGCCACTGATCGCCGCTGTCCATCTCCAGCAGGGGGGGCACTGATCGCCGCCGTCCGTCTCCTGTGTGGGGATTGGAGGGCCACTGATCGACGTCGTCCATCTCCCGTGGGAGGGGGCAGGTTTGTTTGCCACCTGCCCCCCATCCAAAATATTGAGCACCAGCCGCCACTGATAACATAATTTAATTTAGCCCACGTTCACATTGGGCTGATTTGACATGTGAAATGGCATGCCAAATCGGCGGCTATTGCCGGCAATGTCACCGTCCAAATTCCCAAAAGTAGTTTCTGCACTACTTTTAGCGACTTCAAGGGTGATTTCAAAAGACATCTGTGTCGCCCCCCTGAAGTCGGACTGAAATGCTGGTTTGAAATTGTCCAAGTTCAGCTGAACTCGCACAATTTCAAGCCCGCCCTCAGTGTGAACGTGGGCTTAGGGCCAGTTCACACCACATGCAGTCCAGTGCCTTTTTTTTCTGCTTTAAAAACGCATGGAAATTAGGTTATATATTTCCATTGGCATCGTTCACACCAGTGCAGTCAGTTCCAGGGCTTTCCGGTTTCAGAAAAAAAGAGGCCTAACTTTAAGAGAGCAAATATTCCAAGGATGAAGGCTTCTCTCCCAGTTTTAAACTGGCCTCGATGTATGTGAACTCACTGCAACATACACTATAGTCCAAAGTATTGGGACGCCTGCCTTTACACACACATGAACTGTAATGACATCCCAGTCTAATGCTGGCCATACACTATACGAAAAATCGGCCGAACCCATTTTCGAAAAACAAACGTTCGACCGTGACCGCAAACGATCGTGCCATCATGTAATGACCGATAAATTGTTCAGTGGACATGAATAAATAATTTTTTGTTCTTTTTTTTTACATATACCTAGTGCAGACAGTTCGGACGGGAAACACATTAACCTTGCAATTTATCGTACGTTCGGCAGAAATTTTCCAAACTTCCTGTTCTTTTTTTTCCCACAAAAACGTCACAAACGATTATCGATTTGTGCCCATTAACTTGCCGAAAAACGAATGAAGTGTCTATATGAACGATTTTTCGGCCGATTTTTCGTATAGTCTATGGCCAGCATTAGTCCGTAGGGTTCAATATTGAGTTGGCCCACCCTTTGCAGCTATAACAGCTTCAACTCTTCTGGGAAGGCCGTCCACAAGGTTTAGGAGTGTGTCTATGGGAATGTTTGACCATTCTTCCAGAAGCGCATTTGTGAGGTCAGGCACCGATGTTGGACGAGAAGGCCTGGCTTGTAGTCTCTGCTCTAATACACCCCAAAGGTGTTCTATCGGGTTGAGGTCAGGACTTTGTGTCCAGTCAAGTTCCTCCACCCCAAATTCACTCATCCATGTCTTTATGGACCTTGCTTTGTTCACTGGTCCAAATCATTTGGTGGAGGGGGGATTATGGTGTGGGGTTGTTTTTCAGGGGTTGGGTTGGCCCCTTAGTTCCAGTGAAGGGAACTCTTAAGGTGTCAGCATACCAAGACATTTTGGACAATTTCATGCCCCCAACTTTGTAGGAACAGTTTGGAGATGGCCCCTTCCTGTTCCAACATGACTGATCACCAGTGGACAAAGCAAGGTCCATAAAGTTGAAGATCAAACAGTGGCCAAGATGGCAGCTTCCTTGGTTGAAAATGAAAGGAGGGTTTAGTTCCACTTTAAGTTTCAGACTCAAGGGGAACATTCAGCTGATGGAATCTGTATAGTATTTAGTGAAGCGATGAGCTGTATTCTTGTTAAATGAGGATTCCAGGTGGCACCATGCTGTTTCTTAGTAATACATTGTTCCAAAAACAACATCTTTATAATGTTGTTTTTGGAAGTGAGAAATAAATAACCGATCAGGGACCCATGTACTGTTTTTATCTGTAGCCTTGAAGCTACAAAGACACACAAGGGGCAATATTGATTTATCGGGAGGGAGATAACACCATGGGGGTTTCAGGTGTTTCTGCAACGATACTTTCAGAAGAGACAACCTGCTGCTTTATAGCTACTCACCTACTGGCATGTATAGAAAATAAGTTGCAGCAGAGTCTCTATATCTTGTTAGACTACTGAATTTCCAGGGGCATTTGTCCCACTCAAATAAAAAGAAAAAAAAACAAAAACAGCATTTTAACCACTTGACCCCTGGAAGATTTACCCCTCCTCATGACCAGGCCATTTTTTGCAACTCAGCACTGCATTATTTTAACTGACAATTGCACGGTCGTGCAACGCTGAACCCTAATAACTTTTAGGTCCTGTTTTTTCCCACAAATAGAGCTTTCTTTTGGTGGTATTTGACCACCTCTGCGGTTTTTAATTTTTTGCGCTATATACAAAAAAAAAAAAAGGAGAATTTTGAAAAAAAGAAAAAAATATTTTTTACTTTCTGCTATAAAAAAAATCTAATAAATAAAATGTAAAAAAAAAAAAAAGGTTTAGGTCAATATGTATTTTGCTGCATATTTTTGGTTAAATAAAATCACATTAAGCGTAAATTAATTGATTTGCGCAAAAAGTTATAATGTCTACATCAGTGTTTCTCAACTCCAGTCCTCAAGGCGCCCCGACAGGTCGTGTTTTCGGGATTTCCCTCAGATGAAACAGCTGTGGTCATTACTAAGGCAGTGAAACTGATCAAATCACCTGTTCAAAATCATGGACAGCCTGAAAACATGACCTGTTGGGGCGCCTTGAGGACTGGAAATGATAAACACTGGTCAACATGCTTTGAGAAACTTTTATTTATTTGCTTTTTGTTTACTAGTACTGGTGGCGATCAGCGACTTATAGCAGGACTGCGAAATTGCGGTGGATATTCAGACACGTTTTTGGGGCCGGTGACAGTAATACAGTGATCGGTGCTAAAAATTTGCACTGTCACTGTACTAATGAAACTGGGAAGGTGTTAACATCGCGGGGGGGGGGGGTTAAATGGTTAACTGTGTGCCTAGCAGTGGTGGTGCATCCATTAAGGGCGCATTGGCACCGCCCCCTCTATGAACAATGGATAGATTCATGCATTGCATGAATCTATCCACGGCTGCCGCTGCCACCCCCTTTTCAGGCACCCTTTTCGGGCAAGGGGGGGTGTTTTTGAAGCACCTGATTAGAGCCATGGGCTCTAATATTCGTCAAAAAAGGTGACCGGCGAGCGCCGTTCACCTGGGTGTGTTAGAACAGCGAATGAATATTGGCCTTTTTGCCAATCAGCTGCTCGGGTCTGTTACCCGTCACCTGATTGGCCGGAACGACAGGCGCTGTGATTGGGCACCTATTGGGAGGAGAGGACAGGAGGAGATTCATGGAGGACACCGCTCGTCGCCATCACCCGTTCCTCCACCGAAAAAGGGTAAGTGCCGGGCAGACGGCGAGCGGGCGGGGGGGTCACAGTGGCAGCATTCGATGGGCACAGTGGCAGCATTTGATGGCACAGTGGCAGTAATTGATGGGCACAGTGGCTGCATTTGATGGCAGAGTGGCTGAAATTGATGGGCATAGTGGCTGCAATTGATGGGCACAGTGGCTGCGTTTGATGGGCACAGTGGCTGCGTTTGATGGGCACAGCGAGGCTGCAATTAATGTTTTTTTTTTCAGAATTTTTCAGTTTGTTTGCATCCCCCCAAAAATTTGGAGCACCAGCCGCCACTGGTGCCTAGCCAGTGTTTTACTACAGTGTGTGAGGTGCTTTTACTAGGTGAAGAGATGGAATTATTCCCTGTTTTGCAAGGACACAAACAAATTCCATCGCTTCCCTCCTGTCAGAACGGAGATCTGCCTTGTTTACACAGGAAGATCGCAGTTCTGTCTCTCTGCCCAGCGATTGGCAGGTGCCGGAGAACATTGAGTACTCCCCGATCAGCTTCCGCTGTGTATAACCACAGCAGAAGTGAGCCGCCGGTGGCGCACACGCGCGCCGCCTACCCGGACGTGTCGGATCTCGTACATCTATGTTATTAAATAATTTTTAAAAAACAGTGCTTTGGGAAAATAACGCATTATGGCCACAAGATGGAGTTGAGGTTCCTAGGACATACAGTACTTACTGTTACCATCACCTCCATCTTGTGGCCATATTGCGGTATTTGCACGCGCATAGCAAGCTGACAACACTGTGGGTAATTGTGGGGCAAAGGCTTAGTGTTGTCAGACTGCAAGAGGAAGTGCGGATACTGGCAGGATCTCCAGGGAAGAAACTCTAGATTTATGTCAACTTTTGGCATTCATATGTATTCCATAGACACAAACTTTATGTGTTGCCAGTAATCTTGAGAAGGTTGGCACATAGATGCCAGCTGCCCCAGATTTAATAAAACAGTACCACATCCTAACCCTTTGCCCCGCTAATGCTGTGTCCAGGGCCATGTCCTGGGATCACAGCACCAACCTTATTTTTGGGTTACTGCACATGAACAGGTGGGGTCTAGGAAGAATCAACCTAGAAAGTGAGCCTGGTGGGCGGTCCCTGCATATTTAAAAGGCTGGATCAACCTGTAAAGTGGGTGTGATAAGCAGTCCCTGCATATTTAGAGGCGGGGTCTAGGCTGGATCAACCTGTAAAGTAGGTGTGATGGGCGGTTCCTGCATATTTAGAGGCGGGGTCTAGGCTGGATCAACCTGTGAGTGTGATGGGCAGTCCCTGCATATTTAGAGGTGGGATCTATGCAGGATCAACCTGTAGAGTGGGTGTGATAGGTGGGCCCTGCATATTTAGAGGCGGGGTCTTGGAAGGATCAACCTGTAGAGTGGGAGTGATAGGTGGTTCCTGCATATTTATAAAGTGGGTGTGATGGGCGGTTCCTGCATAGTTAGAAGCGGGGTCTAGGCTGGATCAACATGTAACGTTAGTCTGATGGGCAGTCCCTGCATATTTAGAGGTGGGGTCTCTGCAGGATCAACCTGTAGAGTGGGTGTTATAGGTGGTTCCTGCATATTTTGAGGCGTGGTCTTGGCAGGATCAACCTGTAAAGTGGGTGTGATGGGCAGTCCCTGCATATTTAGAGACGAGGGTCTTGTCAGGATCAACCCGTAAAGTAGGTGTGATGGGCGGTTCCTGCATATTTAGAAGCAAGGTTTAGGCTGGATCAACCTGTAAAGTGGGTGTGATGAGCAGTCCCTGCATATTTAGAGGCGGGGTCTTATCAGGATCAACCTGTAAAGTGGGTGTGATGGGCGGTTCCTGCATAGTTAGGAGCGGGGTCTAGGCTTGATCAACATGTAACGTGAGTCAGATGGGCAGTCCCTGCATATTTAGAGGCGGGGTCTCTGCAGGATCAACCTGTAAAGTGGGTGTTATAGGAGGTTCCTGCATATTTTGAGGCGGGGTCTTGGTGGGATCAACCTGTAAAGTGGGTGTGATGGTCAGTCCCTTCATATTTAGAGACGAATGTCTTGTCAGGATCAACCCGTAAAGTAGGTGTGATGGGCGGCTCCTGCATATTTAGAAGCAAGGTTTAGGCTGGATCAACCTGTAAAGTGGGTGTGATGGGCGGTCCCTGCATATTTAGAGGCGGGGTCTTGGCAGGATCAACCTGTAAAGTGGGTGTGATAGGTGGTCCTTGTATATTCAGAGGCGGGTCTTGGCAGGATCAACATGTAAAGTGAGTGTGATAGGTGGTTCCTGCATATTTAGCGGCGGGGGTCTTGGCAGGATTAACCTGTAATTTGGGCGTGATGGGCGGTCCCCGCAGATTTAGGGAGTCATTAATTACCCGTTAGGCACGCTCACCTGAAAAGTGAGTGGATGGAATGCTGAACGTGGGCGGGGTTTACAGTGTCCCAGAATCTGGGACTATGATGTTGGTTGGCTGATACAGACACAGCAATTTATGTGTCTGCAGTTCCACCACAGCAACAAACAGTGGAAAACTGATAAGAAATTCACTAAGATTCTCGGTGGTCTGCCCCGACCTCACAGCATTGGTACTTATTAGGAAGAATTGTACAGAAACAGGTCTGACCTTTATAACATTCGACCACAAAATACACTTATACCTTAAAAAAAAAAAGAAAAAAAGAAAATCTGCGTACCAATAAATCCCATTGTGAATAGCGGACACAGATCATAAGAAATCATAAAAATGACACTTTGTAGCAGTCGGACTGATCCCAATGGTCTGAATAAGAACAAGTTTCACTATTTGTTAAAATCTCTCTTTATTATTTTTATTTTCTTTTTTCCAAGAATTAAACCCATCGAGTGTAGATTTATCTTCCTGCACAACAACGTTTCACTATACACGCGCCACCACATCAGTGCAGATCCGAGGGGACTCAGATACAAGCGCGGTGTCGTTCCCCATCTTCTGCCCTAATAAAGTAGCCCAGTAGTCCATCCATATTCTGCTCTAGCAACCTCACCTAAAACATCCCCAGTTAAACTAGATTGCAAGCTCCCACGACCACATCCGGATCTCGTGCGTTTGTTTTGATGTGTTATTATTTGATATGTTTTGACTGTAACATTTTTTTTTTTTTAGAGGTGTATTTATAAAATACTGTTTAGTTGCGAATGGGGGCAAAATCAAATGTTCTTAGGCTATTTTTGCTCCATGTCGATTGACCTTTATAGAGTGAATCAGGAAAATACTGCATTATGGCCATTAGATGGAGCGGACGATCATAGTCAATAAGTATTTCTTTTCTATGATCAGACTCCATCTAGTGGCCATAATTGGTCTTTTCCTGAATACCGTATATACTCGAGTATAAGTCGTTCCGAGTATAAGTCGAGGCCCTAATTTACCACAAAAAAAAAATGGGAAAAACTTATTGACCCGAGTATAAGACGAGGGTGAGAAATGCACAGCTACTGTAAGTGGAAAAGAGGGTCAACAATGCCCATTTGCAGCATCACTGTGCCCATTTGCAGCCATAGGTCCCCTGAACTTCAAACTCGGTAGTTAAGGGTTCCTAGATGCCCCCTAGCTGCAGCCAAAATTTGGGGTCTCTGAACCCAAAGGGTCCCGAAATAACATTGCTGCAGATGGACACAGTTGACCAAATTTGGGGCCCTGTATCTTGGGGCCACTTAGTGCTAAGAACCCCAAATTTGGTGTGCAAACCCAGTGGAACTAGCACCATAATATTTCTGGGGTTACTAGCACTAAGTGGCCCTGAGATACAGGGCCCCAAAAATCAGTTCAGAAAATGTCAAGCACTTTTCTGCAGCAGAAAATGACATTTTCCGAACTGGGTTTGGGGCCCCGTATCTCAGGGCCACTTGGTGCTAGGAACCCCAGCTTTGGGTATGTTATGGTACCAGTTCCACTGGGTTGGCACACCAAATTTGGGGTTCCTAGCACCAAGTGTCCCTGATATATGGGGCCCCAAAGTCGGTTCAGAAAATGTCAAGCACTTTTCTGCAGCAGAGAATGACATTTTCCGAACCGATTTTTGGGCCCCGTATCTCAGGGCCACTTAGTGCTAGGGACCCCAGCTTTAGATATGTTGTAGTGCTAGTTCCACTGGGTTTGCATATCAAATTTGGGGTTCCTAGCACCAAGTGGCCCTGAGATACGGGGCCCCAAATTCGGTTCGGAAAATGACATTTTTTGCTGCAGAAAAGTGCTTGACTCGAGTATAAGTCGAGGGGGGCACTTTCAGCACAAAGAAATGTGCTGAAAAATTCGACTTATACTCGAGTATATATGGTAATTCTATTATGTTTGAATAAATAACATTCGAGCTGGAGATACAATAGCCTAATAACATTCAATTTCAATTTTGCCCTCATTCACACAGAACGAATGTTTCACAGGATGCAAAGCTCTATTTTTTTTTTTTTTATAAATACCACCCCCAACTATTGTAAACCTGTTTGTAAATACTTTTTGTTGGTCTGTCTCCAGCCTAATATCTGCTCACACCTACACACCTGTCCCACTGTGCACGGTCTGATACAAGAGCAGCATGCGATAATTGTAAGAATCTACAAAAAGGAAGGAAATATAAAAATTGGGAAAAACAGGCATTTTTTTTTTTTTTTGTCTGGCTGGAAGGTCAAACTTAATAGCTGCAGCAGATAGACATCACGAGGTTGCACTACCTTCTGGTGTTTGCATCTCGGCACCCTACACACGAACCAACAAATGTCTACCCAGGTCCCACAATGTACTACCTGCAATGCCCAATGTAAGTGCAATAAAGAGGGTACACCCTCCACTGACTCATTGGATGGTGACAGTGTTACTGCATCACCACTCACACCAGGGTAGTGCACTAAAACCAAAATGCATTGGGGTGGCATTAAGAATGAATGGCACTGCAGCAAACCAATGCGTGTTGCAGTAACATACACACGATCGGACATTCCGACCACAAAATCCGTCGGATTTTTTCCATCTGATTTTGGGCCAAACTTGTCTTTCATACACACGGTCGCACAAAGTTGTCGGAAAATCCGATCGTTCTGAACGCGGTGACGTAAAACACGTACATCGGGACTATAAACAGGGCAGTAGCCAATAGCTTTCGCCTCTTAATTTATTCTGAGCATGCGTGGCACTTTGTGCATCGGATTTGTGTACACACGATCGGAATTTAATCGATCGTATTTTGTTGTCGGAAAATTTTATATTCTGCTCTAAAAACTTTGTGTGTCGGAAATTCCGACGGAAAAAGTCAGATGGAGCCCACACACGATCGGAATTTCCAACAACACAATCCGACCGCACTTTTTCCGTCGGAAAATCAGACCGTGTGTACAGGGCATTACACATTTTCAGCAAGCACAGAAAACACTTGTTGATCCTGCCAGAAACGCTGTGTTTGGGTCACTTCCTGTAAGTTGAACTGAAAGTACAAGCAATGTTATCTTTCTTCTGTAAACTACCAGTCCCCATATACTCCATGTAATGGAGATGAACAAACCCAGACATGTTTGCAGTCTAGCCTGGGTGACAACCATGGCTCCCTCCATGGATACAATTGGTGAGCGTAGCTGCTTAGAGGCAGGAGGTGTGTAATTAAAATGACAAAAGCCTGATAAAGATCAAACTAATGCAACCATGTCATCCAACAACTAGTAAGCTTCAATATTTTGATTTGTTGTTCAGGCCACTTCTTGCTATAGGGGGGCCACACTCCGGCCCTGCCCTCCTATTGTCCTCTTGTGTTGTCACCCTGCCGCATACGCCCCCTGGTGGAAACGAAATATGGACGTGCCCACAAATTTTGTACACAGGCATGGTCTGCCCTTGGGAAAGCTGGTCCAAAGCATTGATGTGCAGCCGATGCTGGTGTGGGTGCATATAAACAGGAAGTGGCTGAAAAGAGGCTGGAAGAGATCGGCAACGCTGAAAAGAAGGGGGGAGGGGAGGATTCTGAAAAGAAAAAAAGAAAACAAACGGCAAATGTTTATCATACACAGTGCTTTAGCAAACGAAACGTCGTCCAGTTAGGTCTACTGTAGCAAATACAGTATATAGTATCCTACCCACCCACATGACCAAGGTACAACGTATTGGGGCAGTAGCTTCAGAGGGCCTATAATACATCTAAACCTGGCCCGGGCCAGTAGGGCTTTTGGAATCTTGCAGTTTGGTGGCAATTCAGCCCAATTGTTTCATTAACTGATTGCTTAGTTATTGCAATCGCATCCAGGAAAAATTGCAGGACATTATTTTTAATTCAGTCTTTTAATAGACTAAATGAGGATTTTTATAAAAATTGATTTCACAGCTCTGCCTCGCATCGCCCTGGAAAATAAAATACGATCAAAGATTCAGATTAGATCTTCAAAACCAATGTATGGGCGGCCACATTGTAATACACATTGTATCATGTGTATTGCAGCTGCACACAAGAGTGACATCTTGTGGGAATAATTGGTACTGCAACCCATTATTATATACAAATGAAAAAATATAGATTTTAATTTTAAAATCTAAATTTAGCTAGTGCAACGTATAGATGGAACCGCCTGGACTTTTTACTGCTAATTAAATATTGCAATAGACCATTACCTTGTTGCTCAGGGTAAGTTACCTTCTTGCCATTTAGCTATACCCGCCCCCCGCTTCTTCCTGCTTTTAGACCGATGTACAAAAATAGGACCTGGTTTATCCTGCCCTGATAAAAGGTGGGATCATTAATATATAAGTTAGGTATATATTTATATATTATTACATAGGGTAGGCTGATTATATACATGTAATGAGGTTTGTTTTCATTTCCATTGTTTTTAAAAGCATCACTTTCAGACTCTTTAGTATCCTACGGAAACATTGCAATGCATTGTAAGGCCTGTCAGTGCACCAAGGATTAAAGAGTACATGCACTGCGTTTTCTGCCCTCCAGAGGTCGCCATAGTTGCTTGTTGAGGTTGGGAAAAAGGGGGGGGGGGGGCAGACCTAGTCAGTGAAATGACCAGAATTCCGTTAAGCTCCTCCCACCACGCTCCCCTAGGTTGTCCATAGTTGCATAGCTCGCAGCATTTCATCGAAGGCCTCCGGCGATGGTGGCTGAGAGTTCTGAAACTTGTCCTTCATGCGGCTGTACAGGCTGAAGGATTTCAGCTCCAGCCATATGAATCCGAAACGGTTGTCGTCAAAGAGGATGAAGAGGCCGGGTGTCCGCTCCGGGCTGCTGAATCCATGGCCGGCTATGAGGCCCGTTCCATAAAAGCTTTAAAAAAGGCAAAACAGAAAATTATGTTAAAAATAAAAAAATACACAATGACCAAATATATATTTTTTTTCCACTGTTGTTCCCTGACCCGCCTGCTTGGGTGTCAATTAGGAAAATCTGCCAAAGATAAAAATAGGCGATCCGAGTGAGAAAAATCTTTTATTTATAGAATCAGATGTTCTGTAATCTCCCTCTTTACTATCTGCATCTAAGCCCTGATGAAGGGGAGTGTTGAGTCCTGAAACATGTTTGCATTTTCTTGTAAAAAAACATAAAAAATATTGAATCGCGCTAATAAAAAACTAGTGTGCATACAAGTGACGATCAGTTCCCCTTTGGGGTGAATTCCAAATAAATATGCCAAATCTCGGTCTTTCGGTGGTGGTCCAGTGCAATCAGATCTAACAGCTTACTCAGACCCTCTGTAACGGGGGGTCATGAGTTTCTGGTAAGCGGCCAGTCACTCTGTATGTGGTACCTAAGCACCTTGTCCTCACTCAGCAGGACCTCAACTGTATTCTAACGAACACTTGGGTGATTCATCTTGTTTCATATGGACTCACACAAGTATTTCTTTCACCGTTGCACATCAAGATTGCACTTTTGATGATTTATATATCTGTCATTTCATTTATATAATTTATATGTTTACACTTTTATTTGGAATTCACCCCAAAGGGGAACTGATCGTCACTTGTATGCACACTAGTTTTTTATTAGCGCGATTCAATATTTTTTATGATTTTACTTTGTGTTTGTGTTACATATAGGAATCCGCAGCTTTTTAATCTTCTTATTGTTCACATGATTTCACTTATGCGCAGTTAATCCTCCTCTTTTTTCTGATTGCATTTTCTTGTGACCTTGTTGTGTGCAGATAAGAGTAACTATGCTTACACCATATCTAAAGTGCTTCATTTCTCCACACTTTGTAATCTACTCCAGGGACCCCCAAGGATATTCTGGTTGATAGAG
The DNA here is from genome assembly GCA_037952925.1 of Lithobates clamitans. Taxonomy (NCBI): domain Eukaryota; kingdom Metazoa; phylum Chordata; class Amphibia; order Anura; family Ranidae; genus Lithobates; species Lithobates clamitans. The sequence continues at coordinate 28,089 of JBBGZY010002630.1, forward strand.
AGCTGCATTGAAAATTGTGTCCAGTTTTGTCTCTCTACCTATTAAGGCTAAACCAGGGAATGCACTACCAACTGAGAGCACCGAGGCCTTGGGTCTTCTGAGCTGAAGGTAATCCAAGTATGTATTTGGGTACTTGGAAGGAACTGCTCTTTGGGCCCGGGTCTAATCTAGAAAGGTAAGGTGAGCCCACAGGTAGAGTTTAATGTAATGTTTAAACATTTTGGGAAGACTTGCATGTTTATACAACTTACATTTAGATGTATACATTGCTGCTGGAAAACCCTTTAACGACCCCCACTGTTTGACATATTCAGGGTCCCATCATCAGCACAAATAATTCCCGAATACACACTATGCCCAAATGTCTGAACACCTGACCATCACACATCTATATGAGCTTGTTGGGTATCCCATTCCAAATCCATGCCTTGACCGTCACCATGGCCAATACTATAGACTTGACCCCCTTTGTGACCAGAACACCCTCCACTCGCCATGGCCATTACTATAGAGTTGACCCTAATTATGGAGTTAACCTTCACCATGGCTAATAATATAGAGCTGCCCCTCGCCATGATCATCAATCTACAGTTGACCCTCACCATGGCCACTAATCTAGTTGATCCTCACCATGGCCGCTAAAGAGTTGACCCTCGACATGGCCACCAAGATAGTGTTGACCCTCGTCATGGCCACTATTATAGAGTTGACCCTCATTATGGCCATTAATATAGAGTTGACCCTCACCTCACCATTGCCACTATTATAGAGTTGAGCCTCGACATGGCCATTAATATAGAGTTGACCCTTGACATGGCCATTACTATAGAGTTGACCCTCGATATGTCTATTATTATAGAGTTGACCATTGTCATGGCCATTACTATAGAGTTGACCCTCGACATGGCCATTACTACAGAGTTGACCCTCGACATGGCCATTACTACAGAGTTGATCCTCGACATGGACATTACTATAGAGTTGACCATCATCAAGGCCATTACTATAGAGCTGGCCCTCACCATGGCCATTGCTATAGAGTTGACCCTCGATATGGCTATTATTATAGAGTTGACCCTTGTCATGACCATTAATATAGAGTTGACCCTCACCATGGCCATTACCTTCTTAGCGCAGGTGCCCCCAGACCACATCATGACTTTATGGAGCTGGCTTTGTACACTGGGCACATGGTGGAACAGAAAAGGGTCTTCACGAAACTGTTACAAGAAGGCTGGATGAGCACAATTGTCTACAAGGTCTTTGTATGTTATTGTTATTAACAGTACTTTTCACTGGAAACACCTGAGCTCCATCATTTGGAGGTGGAGGTGCACATACCTTTGGCCATATATTGTACATGTGCACACAGGCAATCAAAGTATATATGTTTCGGGATTATAGGGATTTGTCTAAAAAGACTAAAGGTGGTCTTAGAATGTTAGAACATGCAACCACCCAATCAATGGTCTGCTCACCTCGGTCTACATTTCCCACATCCCACCCAATTTGTGTCTGCTTATCTAATGCACTCCTCTTGGCCTCATTCATGATGAAGTTGAGCCATGGTATTCTGATGCTAAACAATTCAGTATGTAGCATGCCCTCACCAAACTCTACAGCTGCGGGGGTATTCTCCATTCCGTGCCATCACCTCCTCCGGGAGGACAAATGCTTGCAGATCTTGAGGTTGCTGCTCCCCGTTTTCACTGGCATCTGGTCCATTGGCAGCGCTCTCTTCCACACTGGCAACAGGCGATGGTGCCTGTGCAGGTTCTGCCCTGCTGCTGCTTCCAGCATCCTCCACACCTCCCGCCAGCCGTTGCTCCCTACTGATCAGGTCCCGGATGTCCAAGACGAGTCGCGACAGTTCGGAGAAATCGCGTAACTGCTCTATGCTGGGAAGGCGCATCGGCCGGGTCAGGTCTACTTCCAGGGTTGGCTGTCCAGCTGGGACATTGGGGTCTCCCTGAATACAAAGAGAACAAATTCATAATGTATGTCTGCACCATTATAGGGCCGCTACACACTATACATTGTACTTTACATCTGACCTCTGGCCTTCTCTTCAGTCTTGAACAGCTGTACAGGCTCCTCTCCTGGACTGAAATGGCTTACACCGATTTCACTGCACACTGCGAGCTTCTCACAATGTGCATTAGAAGCTGCAGCAAGTCCCATAGAGCCTGCCAAATTTCCTGGCTGGAGGACTTACAGCATCTTCTAGCCCTTTTCACCCCAGCCTGACTGTCCCTGGCCAACCCCTTTCATTCAGGAGGCTCAACAGCGCATGTAGGCGCTACTTAGTGAGGTCTGTATGCAATCTGTAACAAGTGTGTAGGGCGCTGAACTGCAACACCACCATATAGATAGATATCAGCAGACAGAATAGGGTACAATGTCAGATATTGGGCAAATCCAAGCAGCCTCAGAATGACCACTGGGATAGTGGGATAAGGACAGTACTGAATAATACACTAGCCAGGCGCTCTAGTATAATTGCATAAGAACAGTCCGGAATTAGCTGTATACAACGGGCTGGATGACAGTTGATTCCAAAACCCAAAATCCATAAGAGACAGGATGTCCAGTTCAAGCCATGATTTATTGCAATGAAAAGATAAAAAGTCTTCCGTGCATCACAGTATGTACCAGTTGTTCAAAGAACCCAGGCTGAAGGGATGTGCCGGAGGGATTCGGATGACAGATGGGATCTGTGACATGAGGATGCCGGCCGTGGTGGAGGAAACGGGGAACTCTTGTCACCAGAAATCACATCACTAGAACCTGGAAGTCTACAGCCGCACAACGTGGACCACTGGAACACACCAAGGAGTTGCTAACTACACCGGTTGCCAGGACAACGTGTTTCGGGGGAACACACCTTTGTCAAATCCTGATGGGCTAACCGGCAAGGCAAACTTATATACCTACATCAATTGGAACGGCACATCCCCTAGCCCAGAGATAGGCCAATCAACAACCAGTGGATAACTAGATTTAAAAAAAGCCATTATACCAACAGTTATATAGCTGTCCCAATATAAGATGATTAAAAAATGAAAAATAAAACGATGATGTAATAAAAAAAAATACAGTTACAGTCATATTATCCCAACAATGCTTGTTTGATGCAATACAAATACCAGAAAAAAATACCTGGTTGAAGCTCATGATAGAATGAAAGACTAAACGAGATGCATGGAAGGGAGAGGGAAAAAAAAGGAGGGGCCAGTATCAGGGGTTACATCCATCCACACCCACATGCCCGTGTGCCCATGCATACAGTGCCTTGAAAAAGTATTCATATGCCTTGAAATTTTCCACATTGTGTCATGTTATAACCAAAACGTAAATGTATTTTATTGGGATGTTATGTGATAGACTAACACAAAGTGGCACATAATTGTGAAGTGGAAGGAAAATGATAAATGGTTTTCAACATTTTTTACAAATAAATATGTGAAAAGTGTGGTATGCATTTGTATTCAGCTCCTTTTACTCTGAACTAAAATCTAGTGGAACCAATTGCCTTCAGAAGTCACCTAATTAGTAAATAGAGTCCACCTGTGTGTAATTTAATCTCAGTATAAATATAGCTGTTCTGTGAAGCCCTTAGAGGTTTGTTAGAGAATCTTAGTAAACAAACCGCATCATGAAGGCCAAGAAACACGCCAGACAGATCAGGGATAAAGTTGTGGAGAAGTTTAAAGAAGGGTTAGGTTATAAGAAAAAAAAATTCCAAGCTTTGAACATCCCACGGAGCACTGTTCAATTCATCATCCGAAAATGGAAAGAGTATGGCACAACTGCAAACCTACGAAGACATGGCCGTCCACCTAAACTGACAGGCCAGGCAAGGAGAGCATTAATCAGAGAAGCAGCCAAGAGGCCCATGGTAACACTGGAGGAGCTGCAGAGATCCACAGCTCAGGTGGGAGAATCTGTCCACAGGACAACTATTAGTCGTGCTCTCCACAAATCTGGCTTTTATGGAAGAGTGGCAAGAAGAAAGCCGTTGTTGAAAGAAAGCCATAAGAAGTCCCGTTCGCAGTTTACGAGAAGCCATGGGGGGGACACAGCAAACATGTAGAAGAAGGTGCTCTGGTCAGATGAGATCAAAATTTAACTTTTTGGCCTAAAAGCAAAAACGCTATGTGTGGTGGAAAACTAACACTGCACATCACCCTGAACACACCACCGTAAAACATGGTGGTGGCAGCATCATGTTGTGGGGATGCTTTTCTTCAGCAGGGACAGGGAAGCTGGTCAAAGTTGATGAGAAGATGGATGGAGCCAAACACAGGACAATCTTAGAAGAAAACCTGTTAGAGTCTGCAAAAGACTTGAGACTGGTAAGATAGAACCAATGTTATGATGGAGTGCTACCTTTGTCATTCTTGCTCCTCTTCCTTATTCCTCCTCCTCCTCATTCCCTGCCCCTTCTTTGTCTATGCCTGCTCACTTGGCTGTCCTTCCTTATGTTCAATGGCTAATATTTGGCCACAGATGCTGTAAAGATATGTAGATGGGTTTGGAGCAGTATATTATTGCTATTGTTCATATGTTACAGTATATGCTATGTTGCTCTCCATGCTTCGGCACCCCCCATGTCGGACGGACAATCGGACCTCATGATGTATACCATGATCGTTGCTTATTTGAGCGGGTTTACCCCTCTTATACTTTTTCTATGACTGTTTTCAAATTGTGTTTTCTTCATGCAATCTGCATATACAAATAAAGATTAGGGAAAAAAAAAAAAAAAGAAAGAAAAAGACTTGAGACTGGGGCGGAGGTTCACCTTCCAGTGGGACAATGACACAAAACATACAGCCAGAGCTACAATGGAATGGTTTAGATCAAAGCATATTCATGTGTTAGAATGGCCCAAAGTCCAGACCTAAATCCAATTGAGAATCTGTGGCAAGACTTGCAAATTGCTGTTCTCAGACGCTCTCCATCCAATCTGACAGAGCTTGAGCAATTTTATAAAGAAGAATGGGCAAAAATGTCCCTCTCTAGATGTGCAAAGCTGGTAGAGATATCCCCAAAAAAGACTTGCAGCTGTAATTGCAGCGACAGGTGGTTCTACAAAGTAGACTCAGAGGGGCTGAATACAAATGCACCCCACACAGATATTTATTTGTAAAAAAATTTGAAAACCGTTTATCATTTTCCTTCCACTTCACAATTATGGGCCACTTTGTGTTGGTCTATCACATAAAACCCATTTACAATTTTTGGTTGTAACATGACAAAATGCGGAAGATTTTCAAGGGGCAGGAATACCTTTTCAAAGCACTGTATGTGTGTGTGTATTAAACTGTGGATTTCCGGGTCCTTGTTGAGGCCATTTGAGGATAAGGTGTTTAATTTATGGATCCAAAAGGTCTCATGTTTACACAACACCGAAAATCTTTATCTGGCAGTGAGAGACTTATCAGATATGCATTTGATGGCAAAGACATTCAAGGCACCTGTGTCCCCGCCATGACACGAGGTGAAGTGGCGTTAGGACACTATGCTTGTCTGGACGATCTTCGATGAACCTACGGTGCTCACAGATTCTCTTACTCAGTGGGCGTATAGTGTACCCCACATACAAGAGACTGTAAGAGCACCGTAACCCATAGATCACATAATCCAAACGTGATGAATTGTTTAATATTGTAAACATTACCGGTCCTTGAAACGTGGTTTGTCCAATAAGTTCAATATTCCTGCATCTAGAGTTGACCCATGAGGGAAGAGCAATTATTACGAAGAATTTCTGCAAATCTGTTGGTGGTAACTCGTATTTACATTATACGAGTTGCCACCACTCCGCCTGGAAGGACAATATCCCCTCTGGCCAGTTCCATTGACTAAGAAAGAATTGTTCGAAGGTGGAGAACTATATAGAACAGAGCTGTCTTCTCAGACAAAAATAAATAGACAAAAGCTATCCTAAGGAGTTAATACAAGAGGCATATTCTAAATTCCTTAATAGCCCACCTAAAAGACCCCATATCAAAACTAAATCTCCTGAGCATAACATCACACGTTTCACTACAGTATTCAACAGTGATTACCATGCCATTGAGAGGGTGTTTTCAAAACAATGGCATATTTTACAGATGGACCCCAAATTGGCACCTGTCATTTCCAACACACCCCGTATCACCTTTAGAAGGGCAAGTTCTTTTGAAGAACATTATTGTGCCCAGCAAGTTAAGTGAGGCCAATAAGGCCAAACAGGAAGATTTTTGTTTGATAATATAATGGGCATTCTTAGATGTGGTAAAAGAAGGATGCCTCACAAACCATGGGGGGACAAACCACGTTTCGAGATAGGACTGGTAATGTTTAGAATATTAAACAATTCATCACTTGTTCTACGGATTATGTGATCTATGCGTTACTGTGCTCTTGCGGTCTCTTTTATGTGGGGCGCAATATACGCCCACTTCGTAAGAGAATCGGTGAGCACCGTAGGTTCTTCAAAGATCGTTCAGACAAGCATAGTGTCCCACGCCACTTCACCTCATATCATGGCGGGGACACAGGTGCCTTGAAGGTATTTGCCATCGAATGCATATCTGATAAGTCCCTCACTACCAATCAAAGATTCTCGGTGTTGTGTAAACGCGAGACCTTTTGGATCCATAAATAAAACACCTTATCCCCAAATGGCCTCAACGAGGACCAGGAAATCCACAGTTTAATATAATTGTGGTTGCACACACATATGCATGGGCACAGTTATGTGGGTGCGGATAGATATAACCCCTGATACTGACCCCTCCTTTTTTCCTCTCACTTCCATACATCTCCATCAAACATGCATTGGTGGGATATTATGACTGTAACTGTATTTTTTATTACATCATAGTTTTATTTTTCATTTTTAATCTTCTCATATTGGGACAGCTGTATAGTTATTCTTGGTATAATGGCTGTTTTTTAAAATCTAGTTATCCACTGGTAGTTGATTGGCCTTTGTCGAAGAGCCCTAAAACATGTTGTCCTGGCAACCGGTGTAGTTAGTAAATTCTTGGTGCGTTCCAGTGGTCCACGGTGTGCGGCTGCGGGTTTCAGCGATGCAAGTCCTTCATTTCCTCTGCCGCAGCTGGCATCATCCTGTCAAGTATACCATTTGTCACCGGAGTCCCTCCGGCATCACCCCTTCTGCCATCAGCCTGGGTTCTTCCAACAACTGGTACACAATAAATCATGACTTGACCTGGACATCCAGTTTCTTGTGGATTTTGGGCTTTGGAATCATCTTTCATCTAGTCCGTTGTATACAGATCAATCGACAGACTGTTCTCATGCAATTCTGCTGGAGCGCCTGGCTAGTGTATTATTTAGTACTGTGTGCAAATACAGCCTGCCTAGGAAAGCCCTCTACTCCACAATAACATCCACCCATCAAGACATTTTAATATTTGCATAGCTCCTCCCATGAGCCAGCCCACTGCTTACATCAGGACTGAGGGCTCTTGAGAGGAGTACTAAGGCAGGGTACTTGGATGTTTTCAGGAAGCTATGTACAGCACCTGGCTGGCTCCTCCCACCAGCCATAATCTGCCTGCATTGCATAGAGAAGCACACAGACCCAGCGATACCATCACCAGCTTTAAATAAGGAATGTTTGTGAAAATGGAAATATTTTATTTAAAAAAATCAGAGTCCCCTTTACATGATAGCCTTCCCTTACATCAGGGTCTTCATCACAGTCCCCCTTACCTCAAAGTCCCCATCAGACTGTTCACTTATATCAGGGTCCCCATCAAAGGCCCCATCAGACTCCCTGCTTACATCAAAGTCCCCAACAGAGCTTCCCTTTTATCAATGTCCCCATTAGACTCCTTACTTATATCAGGATTCCCATCAGAGTCCCCCTTACATTAGGGTCCCCAACAAAGCCCCCCCCCCCCCTGCCTAAATCAGGGTCACCATTAGACTCTTCGCTTACATTAGGATCCCGATCAGAGTTCCCGTTACATTAAGGTCTGGGGACTCCCTACTTACATCAGGGTCCCCATCAGACTCTCTACTTACATAAGGGTCCCCAACAGACTCCCTATTTACATCAGAGCCCCCATCAGACTCCATACTTACACCAGGATGCCCATCAGAGTCCCCCTTACTGTAAGGTCCCGAACAGAGTCCACCTTACATCAGGGTCCCCATAAGACCCCCTACTTACATCAGGGCCCCCATCAGACCCCCAACTTACTTCAGGGCCCCATCAGACTAATCGCTTACATCAGGGTCCCCATCAGACTCTCTACTTACATAAGGGTCCCCATCAGACCCCCTACGTACATCAGGGTCCGCATCAGACTCCCTACTTACACCAGGGTCCCCATAAGACTCCCTGCTTACACCAGGGTCCCCATCAGTCTCCCTACTAACAAATGGGTCCCCATCAGTCTCCCTACTTACATCAGGGTCCCCATCAGACTCCCTACTTACATCAGGGTCCCCATCAGACCCCCTGCTTACACCAGGGTCCCCATCAGACTCCCTGCTTACACCAGGGTCCCCATCAGACTCCCTACTTACTCCAGGGTCCCCATCAGACTCCCTACTTACTCCAGGGTCCCCATCAGACTCCCTGCTTACACCAGGTTCCCCATCAGTCTCCCTACTAACACCAGGGTCCCCATCAGTCTCCCTACTTACATCAGGGTCCCCATCAGTCTCCCTACTAACACCAGGGTCCGCATCAGTCTCCCTACTAACACCAGGGTCCCCATCAGTCTCCCTACTTACATCAGGGTCCCCATCAGACTCCCTACTTACACTGGGGTCCCAATCAGATTTTCCACTTACATCAGGGTCCCAAGCAGAGTCCACCCTTACCTGGCTGTGAGGCAAGTACCACCCATTCCTAAATCAAGTTCTTCCCACCAGCATTCTACAGCCCAATGTAGTACCCTCAGTCGGCTCTGGCATTGGACTGCTAAATAATGGGAGGGGCTTACCTCTAAATAATAGCACGGCTTAGAGAAAGTTGGGCAAAGGTGGAAACGGTGTGTCCAGCATGACCCAAGATCTGGCCTGGATACACTGTGTATACATGGAAATTATACTATATTTTTATATATATATTACTAATATTCTCAGTGTGTGGCCACATTCACCCCTCCCCCTCCTCATCAGCGGGTCTTAATCAGGAAAGGAATACAGCTCTGTTCCCATGATCCAATATTCTTCCTTATAGAAAAACATGTTGGGCTCCTGCTCACCGTTATTTTTGTGGCCTTGGCGGTCATCCCATGGAAACTCAGCATGACTATCTCCAGGCCGTGGCTTCCATATGTGCCCTTGAAAAAGCCAGGCTTTACCAGATCATCCGGCCGGCTAGGTGGGTGATATATCCGGCGGTAAGTAAGGCAATTGCTGCAAAGAGACACAAAAGAACAAGCTAAACAGGAAGGAAAAAAAAGAAGGAAGAAGAAGAAAAAGCATTTTTTCCCAATGTCCTCTCACTTACTCAAAGAAGAAAAAAGAAGTAAGGAAGGAAAAGAAGAAGAAGAAGAAGAAAAAGAAGAAAGGAAAAGAAGAAAGAAGAAGAAAAAGGAGAAAGGAAAAGAAGAAAGAAGAAGAAAGAAGAAGAAAGAAGAAGAAAGAAGAAGAAAGAAGAAGAAAGAAGAAAGAAGAAAGGAAAAGAAGAAAGACGAAGAAAAAGAAGAAAGGAAAAGAAAAAAAGAAGAAAGAAGAAGAAAGAAGAAGAAAGAAGAAGGGAAAAAGAAGAAAAGAAGGAAAAGAAGAAAAAAAGAAGAAATGAAAAGAAAAAGAAGAAAGGAAGGAAGGAAAAGAAGAAAGAAGAAGAAAAAAGAAGAAAGAAGAAGAAAAAGAAGAAAGGAAGGAAAAGAAGAAAGGAAGGAAAAGAAGAAAGGAATGAAAAGAAGAAAAAGAAAGGAAGTTAGAAAAAGAAGAGAAGTTAGAAAAAGAAGAAAGTTAGAAAAAGAAGGAAGGAAGTTAGAAAAAGAAGAAAGGAAGTTAGAAAAAGAAGAAAGGAAGTTAGAAAAAGAAGGAAGGAAGTTAGAAAAAGAAGGAAGGAAGTTAGAAAAAGAAGAAAGGAAGTTAGAAAAAGAAGAAAGGAAGTTAGAAAAAGAAGAAAGGAAGTTAGAAAAAGAAGAAAGGAAGGAAGGAAAAAAAAGAAAGAAGAAGAAGAAAAAGAAGCATTTTTTCCCAATGTCCTCTCACTTACTCATATTGGCAGATATAGATGAATTTCATCAGGATGAGCTCCTGCATATGTTCGTGGAAAATATCGTCCAGCGTCCTCCCCAAGTCATCTCGCAGCCACGTGCGAAATTCCTGCCGGCAAAAAATTAAAAAAAGCTCAAGATCGTTAATACATCAATGTGCGGGGATGGCTGCTGACCGAGCGATGTCAGGTCCTCCCTTACCTCCTGCCGCCCTCCGGACATCCGGTGGTAGTCGGTCTGAAGGCAGTTGGTACAGAACTCATTCTTCTTCGCCATCTGTAGCAACAAAGTGATTGGTCAGCAGTGGCAGGAACACATGTAATAAATTAGCAGGAAGTAAATACTTGCTAGCTCTCTATCCATCCAGTCCTGAAATTTACACAGCTCTGCCACACAGTACAGCCCTGTCTGGCAGGAAAGGAGATCCAATTTTTTTTCTTGATTTTTCTACAGTTAAGCTACACTTACAGGTCTTGTCCTTCCTCCACTCTGAATGCAGGACTTATTAGGTGCCTATGGGCACTGGCTATAGAAATTGTAGGCTGATCGCTTGACAATATAGAGCTATCATGGTGTTCCATGTGTATGTACAGTGGGTGAAGCAAAAGGAGTATGAGTGCTCCACTCCATCAGATATATACTAGACCATAGCAATCAGTTGAAAGGTTTCAGGAGAGCCAACACGTTTCAGGGATCTACACCCCCTTCATCAGGATCACTGACACCATGCATCCAGAAAAGGAAGGAGCCGGTAAATGACACTTCCTCCGCTCTCCATCCTGACAGATCCGGGACAGGGGAGGGCCAGAGGAGGACACAAAGGAGGACACGGAAGACCTGGTGAGCCAGAGGAGGACATAGGGGACAGTCCGGGTGATCAGTGCGGTGGTGGGGGCAGTTACAAGCTCCGAACTCCCTGTATAGCGATCAATAAAGCAGCTAGTACTCGTGCAAATGCTCGGTATCGGCACCAATATAGATAATAGTATCAGTGCAACCCTAGTAATAACATACATACATACATAAAATGTTTTTTCCTTTTTTTCCCCTCACAAATAGAGCTTTCTTTTGGTGGTATTTGATCACCTCTGCAGTTTTTATTTTTTGCGCTATAAACAAAAAAAAGACTGATAATTTTGAAAAAAAAAAAAAATATTTTTTACTTTCTGCTATAAAACATCCAATAAAAATAATGTCAAAAATCTAATTTCTTCATCAATTTAGGCCAATATGTATTCTGCTACATATTTTGGTAAAAAAAAATCCCAATAAGTGTATATTAACTGGTTTGCAAAAAGTTATCGCATCTACAAACTATGGAATATTTTATTTTTTTTACTAGTAATGACGGCAAATCAGCGATTTAAAGCAGGACTGCGATATTGTGGCAGACAAATCGGACACTAACTGACACTTTTGACACTTTTTTGGGGACCAGTGACACCAATACAGTGATCAGTGCTAAAAATATGCACTGTCACCGAACTAATGACACTGGCAGGAAAGGGGTTAAAATCAGAGGCGATCAAAGGGTTAACTGTGTTCCCTGGGAGTGCTTTCTGTGTGTTGGGGGAGGGGGGTTTGTACTGTGGGAAGGCAGAGATCTGTGCTTCTGAAACACAAAATCACTGCCTTCCCTTGTCACAGAATGGTGATCTGCCTGGTTTACACAGGTAGACCGCCGTTCTGTTTATCTCCTGTACGATTGATGGGTCCCGGCGGAGATTGCGTCCGCCTGAGCCGCTGATTGGCCCTCCGCTGAGTCCAATCACAGAGGATGTGGGTCGCGGGCGGTGCGCGTGCACACCCCAGGCCCGGATGTGCCAGATCCGCGTGGGGCGGTCGGGAAGGGGTTAAAGGAAACAGCATTTTTGCTTGCACATGATTGGATGATGGAAGTCAGCAGCACTTCTGCTCCTTTACTAAGCTCTGGAGACACTGCTCTTGTAGAGTGAAACTGCATTTGCAAAGTGCACAGTCTATTTGCTTTTAGTAAATTAACCCCATGTACTTTTGTAGCCCCCCTGGCGGTTTTCCCGAGTGTGGCTCGGGGTTAAAATTCAGTCCCATTAGCGGTAACCCCGAGCCACACTCGGGATGGCATTGCAGGATCCTGGGGCGGCGTTACTTACCTTGTCCCCGGGATCCTGCGATGTCCCCCGCAGTGTCCGTGGGCTCCGTCCTCTGCCCGAAGCCTCTCCGTGCCAGGCTCTGTTCCCTGTGAGCGTCGCGACGCACGGGGGCGGAGCCTGGCGGCAAATTCAAAAAACTATAAAAAGCATAACACATACAGTACTGTAATCTTACAGATTACAGTACTGTATGAAATTATTTCACATCCCTTTTGTCCCCAGTGCTTTGTCCCATGCCCTGCATGCAGTTCTATATTATATATACTGTTCTTTCTGGCTGGAAACTGGAGATTGTCCATAGCAACCAAAAAGTGTTCCTTTACGTCAAAAATGGTTTTGGACCAGCTAGAAAACAGCGATAGTAAATTAGAACACTTGCAGAATTGAGCGATAGTGAATCGTGGGGAAATTTATTTTATTATTATTTTATTTTTATTTTTTTAATTATTTATTTTTATTTATTATATTATAATTTATGTTTTTGTGTTTCAAACTTTATCATACCCGGGATATCTACTAGACTCTTGTTTGGACAGATTTAAGTGTGTTATTGTTAAGAATTACAGACCTACAATATAAAACGCCAAATTTCCATGCAAAATAATTGTACCGCTTTCAGCACCTAAAATCCGAAATAATCATACCGCCAGGGAGGTTAATCAATACATTTACTGTCTTCTTTCCCTTCCTTCTTTTTTCTTCTTTTCCTTCCTTCCTTTCATCTTTTTCTTCTTCTTTCTTCTTTTCCTTCCTTCTTTTGCTTCCTTACTTCTTTTTCTTCTTCTTTTCCTTCCTTACTTCTTTTTCTTCTTCTTTTCCTTCCTTCCTTTCTTCTTTTCCTTCCTTCCCTTCCTTCCTCTTTTCCTTCCTCCCTTTCTTCTTCTCTCTTCTTTACCTTCCTTTCTTTTTCTTCTGCTTTTCCTTCCTTTCTTCTTCTTTTCCTTCCTTCCTTTCCCTTCCCTTCTTCTTTTACCCTTCCTTTCTTCCTTCTTTTCCTTCCTTTCTTCTTCTTTCTTCTTTTCCTTCCTTCCTTCCTTCCATCCTTTCATCTTCTTCTCCTTCCTTCCTTCCTTCCATCCTTTCATCTTCTTCTTTCTTCTTTTCCTTCCTTCCTTTCTTCTTTTTCTTCCTTCCTTTATTCTTCTCTTCCTTCCTTCTTCTTTTCCTTCTTCTTTTCCTTCCTTTCTTATTTCTTCTTTTCCTTCCATCCTTTCTTCGTTATTTTCTTCTTTCTTCTTCTCCTTCCATCCTTTCCTTTCTTCTTTTTCTTCTTCTTTTCCTTCCTTCCTTTCTACTTCTTCTTTCTTCTTTTCCTTATATTGTTACAACTTGTGTGCACATTTATGCACGTAATATTAATTTATTCCGGTCATTGGATCCTTCCAGAACATGCCTTTAATGTGTTGGGTTTTTTTTTCCTGCCTGTAAGCGCTCCTCTTCAAATACGCCTGTTAATGTCTCTGCGTTCATGGTCACATAGGCTAAGAAAGAAGTGCTTTTAAAAAAAAAAACTAAATACTGAATGCCTGTATGAGTGCCATTTTCAAGCTCTGTGTGCCTGAAGGCCAAAAGCCAAATCGCACCAGGACTCAGTGCGGAAAAGGTGCCTTTCATGTGAACACCGCGTTTGATCTGCACGCATCTGATCTGCATCGTGTGAACACCGCCCTTGTGATCTGCATGCAGGCACCAATTTATTGTTAACGGCACCCCAAATGCAGTGCGTTTGTGGACACCAATCACACGGTACCGTGCAGACTGCTGTAGTGCAAGCACCACTTTTTGCCCAGTCTGGTGCATTTTGCAGCCCAGCCATTTGAACGGGCTGTCAAAACGCACTGTATGGGGACACTCACTTTCCCGTGCGATCCTGGTGTGACCCGGCTCCAGCTCTCTCACCCTAACCGTTACATATTTTTATATAGATTTTTACAGAATTTTGTATTTATATTTTGTTAATTATTATCCCTGATGAAGGGGACTGAGATCCCTGAAATGTGCTGGTTCTCCTGAAACCTTCAATCCACATACCAACTATTTAAAGACTGTGGTGGTATGCTACTGGTACTTTCCTGTGGACACGGGCAAAGTCCCTCCTGATGGTGTGGAGTTCTCTCATTCTGTTTCACCACCCTGTGACTGGACAGTGAAAGGAGTAACAGTAGACTGATGAGCTCATCTCTCAGTCACTCTGCTCTCTCCTCCTATCAGTATGCTTCTTGTTAGCACATGAACACTGACTGTAGCAAAACTTATTGGCTTCTTGTGCTGCTTCTCCCACTCACAGTCTGAGCTCTGCTGTACAGGAACTACAAGAGGCTGATACCAGGTCAACTCCACATATGTACACATCTTGTGTTAAAAAACAATGCATTTATTGCTTATTGTCAATAATTCTGTGTTGTTTATTGTCAATATTTCTGTGCTGTGTCATCGTAAAAATAAATTACATTTTTTTACAGTTTAAAAAATGTTAAAAAATGCATTTATTGTTTTTTTGGTAATAATTCTGTGTTGTTTATTCTCAATAATTCTGTGTTGTTTATTGTCCATAAGTCTGTGTTTTGTCAACGTAAAAATAAAATTACATTTTTTTTTACAATTAAAAAAAAAAAAAGCATTTATTGTCAATAATTCTGTTTTGTTTATGGTCAATAAGTCTGTGTTTTTCCTTCGCAAAAATAAATGACATTTTTTTTACAGTTAAAAAAAAATGCATTTATTGTTCATTGTCAATAATTCTGTGTTGTTTATTGTCAATAAGTCTGTGTTTTGTCATCGTAAAAAAACAAATGACATCTTTTTACAATAAAAAAATGCATTTATTGTCAATAATTCTGTTTTGTTTATGGTCAATAGGTCTGTGTTTTGCCATCGTAAAAATAAATGACATTTTTTTTACAGTTAAAAAAAATAAAATAAAATGCATTTATAGTTTATTATCAACAATTCTGTGTTGTTTATGCTCAATAAGTCTGTGTTTTGCCATCATAAAAATAAATGTTTTTTTTAACAGTTAAAAACATTTTAAAAAATGCATTTATTGTTTTTTGTCAATAACTCTGTGTTGTTTATTGTCAGTAAGTCTGTGTTTTGCCATTGTAAAAATAAATGATTTTTTTTTTTTTTTTACAGTTTTTAAAAAAAATGCATTTATTGCTTATTGTCAATAATTCTGTGTTTTGTCACTGTAAAAATAAAGGACATTTTTAACAGTTAAAAAAATAAAATAAAATGCATTTATTGTTTACTGTCAATAATTCCATGTTGTTTATGGTCAATAAGTCTGTGTTTTGCCATCGGAAAAATAAATTACATTTTTTAAAGTTAAAAAAAAAAAAACAACAAAAAAAACAAAAAAACAATGCATTTATTGTTTATTGTTAATAATTATGTGTTTTGTCATCGTAAAAATAAATGACTTTTTTTAGTTAAAAATAAAATAAAATGCATTTATTGTTTATTGTCAATAATTCTGTGTTGTTTATGGTCAATAATTCTGTTTTGTCATCAAAAAATTAAATGACATTTTTTTACATTTAAAAAAAAGAATGCATTTATTGTTTATTGTCAATAATTGTGTGTTTTGTCATTATAAAATTAAATTACATTTTTGTACAATTAAAAAAATAAAAAATGCATTTATTGTCAATAATTCTGTGTTTTGTCATCGTAAAGATAAATTAATTTTTTTACAGTTAAAAAC